>WEIV01020311.1:60872-77690 GCA_013390005.1 Calyptomena viridis
TGTAGAATACTTGCAAATTCTATCTTTCTGTAGTTTGTAAGAAATAAATCATAGTGTGCTACACATCAGAGGATTTTTGTTAATGTCAGACATCATGTGTCAACATTTGTTTGATACAGGGTAAACAGCAAATGCAGAATAGCCTTTCACTTAGTCCTAACAACTGCTACCATTGAGCCTTAAATTACAATGAAATTGCTGCTATATCTGATAGATTGTTAACAAAGTTTCCTTTTAAAAGGTTTTTTTTTAGCTTTCTATGTAGGTAGAAACTTAAGAAAACTGAATTCAATATTCAGAATTTCTACCAATGGTTATGTTCAACACACAGTTCTTATTTGCAGTTTCTATGACTACTGGAGCAGCACTAATTTCTGCAAATTAAAAGGAAACAGAATTCAATTTATATATTTAAACAAGAATAGGCACAATTTTCTTTGAAAGCTATTACAGCAGATAAATTACATATACATCTACACAGATATCTCCATTTTAATGCAAAAACCTGAGCATATATATTCAATTTCAAAGATTTAACAAAGCAGAGAAAAGCATGACCAATTCTAACAACATATTTTTTATGTAACATTAGGAAATTTTAGCCCATATTGAAAGAATTCTACTTTTAGCTTTTACAAATGTTCCCTACAAACTGTGTGAATTTCTTTATTTAGATGAAATAAAACAATAAAGAGAACAGCAGAAATACCATGTGCCTTTGTTAAATAGTTTCCTATGCATCCTATAATATTACAAGGCTGAGGATCTTTTTCTCTCTGGATCAATTATACCTGCTATTTAACTTGAATTCCCTAAAGCTAACACAAGCACTAATATATGTACAGCTGTTGGAAGATTATGAATCTGTGTATTGATTTCAGTGGTACTAGTTATACATTTGTGTAATGTCTTTTCTAGTAACTCCAGTTCTTTTAAATATATTTTGGTCTTATCTGCAAAAAGTCTAATGACACCAGAAAAGCTCACTGCCAGAATAAGCAAAATTCATCATATCTATTGAAGGCATTTATAATTGAAGAAACTAGTTATTTTTTTATGCTGTTCCTTTATCTTTACTTGGCCTTAGTCTACCAACTTCTAAAAAACAGATTTAATTTTACTGCATTTTAAGCACGTACTTGCTGGTTTCACATTCAAGATCTTTCAGACAAAGAAAAGTTTAGGTACAAAAAAGTACCCCTGGATAAGTGTCACTGCTGTATGACTGGGCAGCCATCACACAAAACAACTTGCAGCTCTGGACAGCCTGCACAGCTTGGGAATGAGTTCTGGATAACCACAGAGCCTCCCAGCAAACCGACTTGACATCCTTGTTTCATGCCAGCTGGCTCACCTGTCCAGTGTCCCTTCAAATACTAATGGATTGACATAAAACACATGTCTGTAAAATCAACCTTTTTTTTCAAGGAACTGCCAGAAAAATAACTGGGTTTAAAACTAGGTACTGGAAAATACATTACGAATTAATGCTATGATTTAAATCAAAACACTACTGAATCCATTCTTTTTCCTCTAGTCATTCTCTCACCAGTTTTCCCTTGTGTCAAATTATTTGTTTTCCTTGAAAAGCACTTCAGAGGGAGCAGGAAATACAAAAACCATCTTGTAAGGCACAGTGGAGGAATGTTCTCTAGTTTCAGTGATCACTCTGTATTAAACATCATTCTGCAACCTTGAGTCAGACCATGTACTTCCATATATATCTTAAGAGCCACAAAAAGCTTTCCTGGCTAACAGTGAAATGTTTTGTTCTTTATCAACTCCCAAACTATCAATTTCATGTGTCAGTTGGGCAGCTGTGTGGAGACAGCCTTTTTACCTTCTAGAAGAGAAACATGAAGGCCAGTCAGTCACCTCAAGAAAACACAGTCATACCACATTTGGAATTATGGAATGGAACAGTTCAGTTTTAATCAGTTGTTCGGAAATCACTCTCAATACAGGTCTGGGAAAGATAAAAGCAAATAAAAAACATTTATGTATCTGTTATTAAAATTTTCTATCATCACATTAAGTTGGGAAACCCCACATGTTTTCCAAGCACTTTTATGTGTATTTCAGTGAGATCACCAGGTTTCTTTTACCCTACAAGATTTTGTTAATACACTAACAGATAATTTACATCATCCTAGCCAGAGGCTGCTATATACATCCAGTCCTAGACTTTCCATCTACATTAATGGAAAATGGCTCAGACCAGGCAGCCTAAATTTTATCTATTTTTGGTAAAATTAAAATAAAACTCCTCTGCCTTCCATTCTTCTCCATCTCCCCATTACTCAATACCCAAAAACAAGAGCAGGCTTTTCTCTCATGTGCCACCTTCCACTCGGTGGTGGTGAGATAACATTCATCTTTTTTCATCACCTTTTTTCTCTGTCTGCTCTAATGGGTAGAAAAATTGGTAAGTCCATTGGAGAATCCAGCATTTTCTTCATTTTATTATGCCCATCCATCAGCCTTATTCCAACTAAGATGGAAAAGCAGCATTTCGCAAGAACTGTCCATACATGGTCTTGCCCCGTGTAGGTGCTCAGAGAACAAACTCTGCCACTGACATCTGTAACCACTGTGCAAGTCCCTACAACCTCCATAGACACTGAAGTAACTTTTTCCAACAAAAAACAGAAATAAAAGCTTAGGCAATAAAATTTTCCTTTTTTTTACAGTAATATATTGTTATACCACCATCAAGAACAACGAAAATATGCAAGTATATCTGCTTATGATGACCAAGTTAATACGGCCATTAAAATTTTAATATTAATCTTTTTCCTCATGTCATTTATACAAGTCATATGCAAGTAAAATCCACACCTTTCAAAATACTTACCTTAAGTTTTTGAGCTTTAATCCAGCAAACACCTGTATACAATGTAGAAATTGTTCCTACCGATTTTAGTTATACATGTTAAACATCTTTTGTTGGATTAGAAATTTGGAGTTGTAACTTTTGTCAGCAAAATCCTTTTCGTTGGTTATCAAATAACTCTTGGATTTGACAAGTCTTTGGAGAATGACTTGGATAAAGATGATCACTTGCTCTGGGGAAGAAGACTGCTGGGTTTGCCTGCCTCACATGTAATACATGAACCCAGTTAACACCATTCTGATTATGCTTCCCAGATACACACAAACATTTTCCTAGCATGGGCTTATCTCTGGCTCAAGGCCTAAATATAATTAAGGCTCCAGGGTAGAAATAGAAGAGTTTCCTTTAAGCATTGCAATGGTAACACAGTCTGTCAACTGAATCTGAAGGTAGGAATCTTAACAAATATGAAATACAAGAAGTTACCAGGCAGTAATGGCATATTGTCAGCATGTCATGTGGTTTGTTTGTATAAGAGATAATGGAAGTTTTTACACTGCAGAGTCCCTTCCTTGGGAGTCAAAAAGAATAAAACTGACTACTGAATAGAGTTTGCCCTCTTACTTAAAAAACTAACTAAAAAGCTAATGTGAAAAGCACATATGTCATTAATTACGGTTAAAAATAACTAATTCGGTTTTGAGATGCATTTATTGAAGGTGATGTAATGCTTCACACTACAAAACCTTAAATTGTCCACATTTCATTAAAAAACTTCATACTGAAATTGCATAGGCAGGGAAACCTATGACTTCAGGGGAGGCAAAGAAACAAAATGAAATGCAAAGAAACAGCAAAAGGAGTTGTGAAATCAATCAGTAAAATGTTTTACATGAGGATGAAAAATTTTGCCCAGCGTGGACTCAAAACGGCAGATGACTTTAGTTGGCATAAACATTGTTCTAAATATATTTCAAGTGCATCAGGTGTCTCCTGTGGATCTTTTTTTCCACATGGCAGAACTTCATCTAAATCACAGCATCACAGGCAAGTTTCCTGTGCTCCTTACTCCAACTGCTGAACCATATGTATTATGGGATTTCTCCCAGCACTGCACTGTGAGGTGAATGCCAGAAACAACTGCATGCTGAGACCTTTACATCCTGCAAATATGAAGGATTCTTCTTTCTGTCACCCCTTGACCCACTTCACTGACAGAGTCACACCAAAAGGGGATTTAACAGAGCTCCACATCACAGACTATTCTGGATTTTATGAAAATTAGACACAATATCACAGATGGCTTTGTAAGGTCATTGCCAATGCCACTTCAGAAAATGAGATTTAAACTAAGACACATCTGACAGTCACAGGGTTCATAATGTGTTCGTATACACTGCTATGCATATTAAAATTAACATGGAACTGTGTTTTACACAGTTAACTAAAGAAAACTTAACATCAACATCTTGAAAGTGGTACAGAAGAAAACACAAGCATCCTCAATTCCAGATTCCTTTTCTTACGAAGAAGTCCAGAAAATCTGTTTTAATCTATTTACTTAAATATCCTAGCAAATAAAAAATGGATGAAAACTGTATTATCTAGTAGTGCCGTCATCAAATTTGGCCTCAGAAAAATTCATCCAGCTTATCTAGTCCTACTGAAATATTTATTATTGCTGTGAACATGAGAAAAGGAATTCCTGATTAAGGGAACTTCAGGGAGAAAGTACAGAGAGCAGAAAGAACTTGAAAATCCAAAACACAGACTATAAACTTCCACGGTAAATTTATAAATTGATACGACTATTCCCACATGACAGTGTATTTTGCCAGTCCAGAGAGGTTATCATCTAATATATTTGAATAATTCAGCATGCAAAACTAATTCAGGAATGACAGTGGTAGGATTATTCCATTTTGAATTATTGGACAGGATAAGACATGAATTTACCCAACTGCAGTAGAAAATAATTATTACTAGTCCATTTAGGACAAAATCTAATTCAAAATCTAAAATTCACAAGAACTTGCAGCTACTACAACTGACCTAACTTCTGTAAGAACTTGTTTATGATGTTTGTTTTTATGCTATGATTACCCTTTCTGCTGGTACTACCATCTATATTCTGAAGTCTGTGTCCTTTATATGTTCTCAGAGACAAGTGATTCAGTACTATTGACCTTCATCAGTACAGAATAAAATAGTCACCAAATCACATATAGTACTTACAGTTTGAGGTCAACAGGTTCACTCTTTAATGAATTACTCCAGCTCCAGTAATATAGCAAAAACAATCTGTTTGCTGGTTTTTGTTAAAAAGACACTCTTTATTGGCTACCACAGTTACAGAGTGATGAAAGTGGGGTGTGTTTGATGTTTTGATGATAAAGATGAAAACTGCAGGCAGGAAAACAGAAAACAAAAATGGAACTTCATTTCAAATTCGAGCTTTCATTTCCATTTCACACACTGATCATATTACTGGCCCTGAATGTGTCTTTTCCACTTTTTCCTTCCTTTCTTTTTTCTTTTAATTTTTTTGGTCTGATTGCCCAAATTGCTATTTTTAAGACTTACTTGTTTCTAGCTTCTCTATCCAGGAGTCTGTTCTACAGTACTTAACAAGAACAAGGAAAGAGCAGGAGTGTTGTAATCATAACACACTCAGGGTCAGACAGAGATTGAATGATAAATCCTTGAACTAAAGGAATCCATAAATGCCTGCCCAGATTTCCTTCTTGGTATCACTACACACTAAATAATACTATACTTGAGAAATTCCAAATTGCCCCTACTATCATTTAGTTCAAGAGAGACAAATACTTCTAGAGTAACACCTTGTCTCTGACACTATTACAAATGTCAGAACGGCAAACTGCCTCCTTCCAAAAAGGACACCAGGACCACTGTTAGTGACAGATGAACTCAGGACTTCCAGGGAAGTCCTGATACTTAAATACTTAAATCATATTAACATTCTCGATTATAGCAGTACTTAAAAACAGAGTAGAACTTCATGAATCTAAAAAAATGTTTGCAACAATCCTTTGACAATTTTAATTTTTTTCAGATGAATTTCTGAGGTTTATTTGATTTATACTCTCCACAGTTAAACAAGAAAGGAGCTCCATCAGACTTTTCAACATACCAGGCCCATATTGTGTAATATGATCATATGATTCTCATGCCAGAAGTGGTCTCTTCATCTCAAAATAAGTATTTTAAGTGATCCTTGTTTCTACTGAATCCCTTTAAGAACACCAAGGAAAGTTCTCCATTTAAGTGGGAACAGTACCAAATGTCAGTGTAATCTTTTTCATTTACACCACCAGCCTCAGACGATGGCCTGAGAAATTAGCAAGTTGCTAATTAGCAAGCCATTAATTTTAGCAATCATGCTGCATATTACAGGTCTAGAACAAGGTTTACATGAGACTGAACAAAATCATGAAATGGAAAGCCACTGGAGATTACTGAAACTACATATATCAGGCAAATGACGGAAGACAAGGAAAGGACTGAAAGTTTCACTGCAGCCTTTGCTTCTTATAACCTTCAATTTTGTTCACAGATGCACATGTCCATGAACTTTGTCTGGCACAACAGAGTCATTCCTATTTTCTTAAATTGCATGCAGAAAGAATGAAAACATTGCTCCCTTTTATCACCCCAGGAGTCATCACTGAATCTCTGATTAAGTAATCTTCAACATCTTACTCCCTGATCTCCCAAAATTCCAGTTTCAGTTCAGTTTTTAAAGATGTTGACACTCTCAATCAAGGTATAAGAGATTCTAAAGAATTTTAACATTTAAGGGATTTAAAGGGATTTTAAGAGATTTAAAGTTTCCCTTATTGCTGTTTTCCAGGCTTTATTTTTCAGCTGATGGTCACTTACAATTAAAATACTGAGGCTTGTTGTGATTAAGTAAAATAGCTTTGCTCTCAGACTACCCACAGCTGCAAACTATGTAAGGGTTTTCTTTCTAATTAAGTTTCTTAATATGAATCACATTTGTAGAATCAGAAAAAGAAACACTTATAAATCCTGCATTTGTCAGGCTCCCTGTGCACAAAGCAGCCATATATCTAGGGATGGAGCTACATATTGGAAAAGGACCTGAGGGTTTTGGTCAGCAGAATATGAGCCAGCAGTGTGCCTGGGTGGGCAAAAAGGCCAATGACATCCCAGCCTATATCAGGAATAGTGTGGCCAGAAGGACCAGGACAGTGATTATCCCCCTGTACTGGGCACTGGAGAGGCCACACCTCGAGTGCTGTGTCCAGTTCTGGGCCCCTCATGACAAGGTAGACACTGAGGTGCTGCAGCCAGTCCAGAGAAGGGCAACAGAGCTGGGGAAGGGTCTGGAGCACAAGTCCTGTGAGGAGCAGCTGAGGGAGCTGGGGGTGTTTAGCTTGGAGAAGAGGAGGCTGAGAGACTTCTATCTCCCACAGTCCACAGAAGTTTATAAGAATCCACATATTATTTAATTAGTTTCTTGCTAATTACTATACTTCAGTTTTGTACAGAAGTGCTTGGCATAGTGACGCTATTTTCCAGAGGAAGGATTTAGCTTCCAGAAGAAGTTGTATTTACCAAGGAAGAGGCATATTACCTAGACAAAATATGGATTTCATTGATGAGATCTGTTTTTATAAAATCCAAAAATATTATTATGTCTGCAATTCTTAAATTATTTCAGGAAGAGTGCCAACATTATAAAATGCAGGAAACAACAATTAGAAGTCCTCTTGCCTCTGTGGTGGCACCATAAATCATTTTTGATGAATGAGGCAGGCTTTCAAAATTTCCTTTCAGAAATCCTAGCCAATACTCAGATTGAACAAAATCAAGCTTGGCTCAGTGGCAGGCAGTTGCAATCCCAGTAAAAAGCCTTCAGTTTCTCTTTCCTTTCCCAGGACACTTTTGCTAAATAGCACAAACCCAGAGGATCTAGACTGTTAGCTCACAAAGCCATCTGCTTTTTAATCATCTGTGGAAACCATATGAGTACTCAACTAAGTGCTATTCTCCTTTAGTCAGCTCCTAGCCCCAGATTCCTTCAGCTTTTTCTTCATTAATATATTTAAATCTCAGCAGTTTTCCTGTGCCTGTCTTGCCTTTACTTAAGCAGTTTAGTAGCTTGAAGGATAGACAGAAGAATTTTTTCTTTTTCTCTTTAAATAAAAGAGCTGTCAACAGTACATGTTTAGAAGGTAAGAATGAAGCAAGGTTCTGTTGTTCATGTCAAACAAATGAAAACAAGAAAGGACACATCCTACGTTTGTTTCTATCTTTGCCATAAGAAAGAGGAGCCAGCACCTCTGAGAGATGGCACTAAACTTTATTACTGTGACCTTTTGTAAGTTCTTAACTTTAAGTGCTGGTCTTTCCCTGTTCTTCCCTTGTACAGTATCAGTAAGCAGCTCAAGGGCATGTGAGCCAAAGAAATACAAAAGCCACTCAAAATACAGAATATGAACTTTTAAAATTTATGTTTAGAGTTCTTTAAAACTTTATAGTTCTCCACCGACTTTAATAGACAGTCGTTTTCTTCTACATCATTTTTGAAGCAAATCATCAGCAGGAACAGTATCTAAGGTATTTCGTTGTACCTCTGCCCTGCAACATCTGCATGAGCTGCATTCTGCTCAACAGGAGCACATGTTCCCAGTGCAGATCTGCCACATCAATGGGACAGAAAGGAGGTATATTGTGCAACATGTGACAGGAACATAAATAAATAAATAATATTATTTATTGAAATCTGTAATGTTCCTCTATCCTTGTGACCTTGGTGCAACCATTAGATAATGAAATACAAGTCCTCGCATTCACTTTGTTTTTTATCTTACTATATGGTGACATTCAAATAAATTATCTCTTCCACTGTTAAAATTCAACTCGCAGAGTTTATGCCTTTATCCTTCATTTTTCCCCATGTTGATGAACTTAACATTTGTGACAACAGACCTTACTTGCTCAGCCATACATACTTGTAAAACCCTACCTGAAAAAAATCTGAAAATAAAACTAAACCCATTATTTTCTTCTACAAACAAGCATAAACTGATCTATACACTATCATTCCGTATGTATGAAATAAGAAGCTGGTGTTCAGTTTCTCAGAGGTACATCAGGACCAACAATTCACAAGTCAACAAAAGATGGTAAATATCTATAGTTTTTAAAAAAGGTTCAGAACTGGTTTAGTTCTGAACACCCAGCTATATTTTAAGTCATACACCATGCTATGGATCCAGTCACAGAGTAGAAAGGGATCAATCTGAAAGAGCTTAGGGAAAAGCACAAAAAGTATTTTAGAATTATTAGGAATTTCAGTTTGTAAAGAAAAGCTTCAGAAAAGTTACAGATTAACTGCATTCTTGGGTACAGCAGCAAACCCACTTGTATCATTAGCAAGGTTTAACCATAAATAGTGTCTCTGAATGATATACTGAGTCACAGCAAGCAGTGGCAAACAACAGTACTTACTCCTGCAGATTCTCCAGGCGTGCACTCCACACACCTACGTTTTCTTCCCTGTATTACCTGCAGCGTTCAGACACTATGGGATATATCCTAAAGTCCAAGCAACATGCAAGTAACTAAGTTGCCACATCAAATTTGAATATTTTCATTTCCCAGCACTGCCAGGAGCAAAATGAAGATTCCTGATTAGAGTAATACACCAAAGGAAGCCTGAGAGGGAATTAACAGGAGTACACAAAGAAGGCACAGTCTGTCTCAGAAAGGGCATTTTCCATCAGCATCAACAAAATGGCACAAAAGCAGATGAGTCCTTTACATTTTCAAAATAATACTGCACATCCTGGCAGGAACAGCCATGTAAGTGTCTCCCTGCTGTTATGACTGTGAGGGAAATGCATTCTTTCCATGTTATGTATAGACAATTGGACAGAAGCATTTTTTAAAAAAACAGAAAGGTGGAGATATAGAATGTTTTTAAATGTATCCTGAAAATTAGGAATGTCTGTGAACACAGAAAGTAAATTTAGGGCTTACATAAAAGCTTTTCCACAGCCGTATATTTCCCTTGTACAAATTTAATGCACATAGGACAGAATTCCAGGCCTATTGCTTTGTTGTGATCTTCATGCCTTAGAAAATAAGGAATAGATCCCAATTTTTGAAAATGGTGAAAAACAGTGCTCCTTTTCACCAGCTAGCTGTGGTCAGCTACAATTAGGACTGGAAAAAAAATATCAAGTTTGTTTCATCAGTTAAGCATGTATTATAAGATAACCTGCTCCCACAGACTGAATTCAATAATAATTGTATTTGTTTCTCACCCAAATCTAAATGATTTGTCCAGAGGCATTTAAAAAAGAAGGATACAATTTAGGACAAACTATAAATTGTAAGGAGAGGAAACAAGGAGAACTTACATTTCCATGAAATAAAATGGAGATATTATACCAAGAAAATAAACGAGTCTGAAATCGTTTGGATGGAAAAGGTACATGTCCTTTTCCTTTTTTTTGGCATGATTGGTGATTGGTGGGAAATGTCTTTATTTCATTCATGTCAATTATTCTTAAATTTCTGCTGCCATTACTGGTTATAAGCAAGGAGCTGGTGGGTCCAGAGCTGGTGGTCAGAGCAGCATTTCCAGAAAATCATTTCCAATTCTTAATTTAAGTCTGGCTGTTATTTAGCTTGATAAAGGACATTTTTCATTTCTCTTGTTCTTATTTTAACCTCTCTGAGAAGCTATGAATATTTGTGGGTCATATGTGAATATTTGCAGGTGTTGTATCTTCTTTAATAAGGAGTCTTATCTAGTCTCTATGGGGCAAAGAAACAATATGAAGTAAACAGGACAAGAACAGGAAAAAAATCCAAAGCTACGAAAATTTCTAAATTTAGAATAAAACTTTTTCAGTCTGTACAACTGTATGTCAAAAGTACACGTTGTATAATTTGAAATTCAGCACATCATTAGATCTGTATTATACAATGAAGCATAAATTTCTTTTTACATAAACTATGGAGTATTGGATCTTATGTTCACAGATCACCGGAACTTAAAGATGTCTTGGTCATTTACTTCTCTCAGATATTTCATAACCCATAAATGTCACTTATCAAAATGCAATTACATCACCTCTTTGCCAACATCAGTATTTATCTTTATCAGAACTCAATTTTGTCTTGATCTCATGACTTTCTTTCACTTTACTTTCTCTCCCTTATTCCTTATTAACCCACAGGACTGCAATAGTTCACAGCACATTAGTACCAACAGCTCAACTGAAATGCTAAGCTGTGAGTGAGAGTGACAGAAGTGCTGGCACACAGCTCCTCTTGGGGCAGGAACTTCTGGTAAGGACTGGAATGCAAGTGGACAACAGCAGAATTACCAACTGCTCCCACTAAATCACCCAAGCACTACTGTGAAAGTCCCAAAATTTTCTGGTATGTCTCCAAAATACTAGTCCAGGCTTCAGAAGCAGAAGAGCCAACAACCATGACACTCAAAGAAAGCTTCCCTTTAGAGTTGTTAGTTCAAGTGCAGAGACCATGAGTGCTACACCAGCATAAAGGGGAGCTCTGGGGTAACTCTGGGACCTTACAGACAGGACACAATGTCACTGTCCACTGAGACTGTCCTCACGGCCTACTGAAAAACACAGCAAGTTCCTAAAACCACCGTGTGTTTCGGGAAAAACAAAACAGCCCTGGTGTACAAGGAAACACAACTATGAGCAGTCAACATTTCTTAGTGGTGAAGTGTCCAAATGTCCATTGTGGAGGCAGAGGGAAGGGAAAATGGAGGGGAACAGATCTATAAGAATCTTTATCCTCTTTTTCCTGACTTTCTGCAAGTTTTAGATTGCCCTGACTGCCCTCTCCTCACACACCCTTTGGGACAGGCAACATTGACTACACTGCTTGAGAAACAAGTCGTTTAGAAACCACATGCCTGCAGGCTGGTAGACATAATGTGAAAGAGAAAACTTCCATTTCTGTAAGACAGGGAAAGATAACAAGAATTTCAGGAGACAAGCTCATCCCAAATAACTGCTCTGTCTGTATGAACACATTTGATCTTCTGCAGAGTAGAAAGAGAAAGGTATTTCAAACCATAGGAATCTGCTTAGCTTTCAGTATAGGCAGTTTCTTTACAGCCCAAAAGAATATGCTCATCTAAACAACTTCCAAAGATTTGTAGATTTTGTCACAGACACAGTAGGTATAGACAAACTACACCATTAAGACATTTTTATTTCTGCAATAAAATCAGAGTGTTTTATAAGAATTAGAACACATTCTATAGCTTATTGACTATATAAACCTTGCCAATGTTACTCCAATGCAGAGATACTTCTTAAAATATTCAAAAGCAACATCCAACCATGTTCACATCAATAACAAAAGCTTTTATAATAGATTAATTTCCCAAGAGTTTATGAATAGATGTTTATACAGAAGTGCCAACTCTCAGGTCTGCCTCGCAGCAGTCACAAAAATATGAAGTTAAGCTACTCATACTTAAATGTACTCAAATGCCAAAAAAAAGAAGCAGAAAAGATGGAGAACACTGACTGGATATCGCAGATGCTGATGCACTGTGACCATGGGAAAAACCATTTTCAAGACAGGTGAAGTACAAGAGGACACTTGGACCAGCTGCTCTACATTTAGAATCTGTAAATAATCTTACTCATACATGCCTAAATACAGATGGATGTTTATTTTTCCTCCGTAGTAGCAGCCAGTTTTACTGAATGGAGACAGATCATCTTCCAAGTACCTAAAAAAAAAGCATCTAAAAAAACCAAATCTCTGTTCCTGTGCTGCAGTTATAACATGTTAAAACTGATTTTAGACTTCAAGAAAACCATAGGAAAGTGTTAAAAGTTTATTTTCTTAAAAACCTGTTAATCAAACATCTAGCTTTCATCAGCACAAAGCTGGCATTTGCTAACATTTTAGAAAAGATAAACTACTTTAAAAGATTTGATTCAGCAAAGTTTCAAACATGAAATCCCAATTCCTTGGTACCACAGCAAACTATACAAACACATTTCTTTCCACAGATTCCTAAATGTGACTAAAAGCAGAAGATGCACATCTAAATGCCAAAAGCCCCTTTGGAAAACCAAAAACAATAACATGAACCTTCCAGCTGGAATTGTTACACATGATCAAGAGACATTTTGACAGATTTTTTTATAGAATGTTATTCAGTTTCAGAGTAGCTTGTTTTTCAACTACAGCAGATGCTGTGATTTGATAGGGTATCACTGTACACGTTTAACCTTCTTCTCTGTATTCTCAATGTCCATATCTAAAAGGAGAGGTTTACAGAAGAACTATTAAAAAGTTTGCGTTTCAGTCTTGTGGATTATTGGATAATCTTGTGGATTATTTGGTAAGGCAGCATTGCCAGAACGGCCTTGAAAGGGATTTACTTTGCAGAATATTTTTCCCCCCATACACACATCCATGTGCATAAAGGCACAAACATTTGCTTTATAAAGGCCCAGTTGTCTACTGAGCTTGCTGTAGCTGCAGGTGCCTCAGAGAACTATAAATAAGATAGCTGTATATCTGATAACCAAACCAATATCATCAGGAACTTCCTCTTTCAACAGCTTTGACAAGTATGATCAATATAAAAGATTAGAAGCAGAATTAATCTTTCCTTCTGATATTTGTTTATGCAATAACAGGCTACCTAGAAAGTATGTTTGTTTCTCTTAGATATAGCTCAGCAGATGAGCAAAGAGCTCTAAAATTCTAGAAGAGGGTAATTACAAAAATACAGGTTCTGTCTCTTGGTGCACAGTTACATCTTTTTCTCTTTTTTTTTCTTTTAAGAGCTTAAGCCCAGAAATTATGCAGTTGTTGCTCCAAGTAGGCCCCAAATCTCTGGGACATCTAAGTATGTGCTGTTATTTAAGGGTGCTATAAATATTGAAGGCAGAGTTTAAATCCTGAAAACAAAAAAAAACAAAACCATCCTTTAAGGCAGCAATTCCCAAATCATGGAGAGCTAGAAAAAAAAAGTTTAAAAACAAACCACCATTAGATTCTCCAACGTTTACTTTCATTAACCAGGTCTGACTTATAGTAAGATATAAGGTGAATTTACCAGGAGTGAAACCACTACAAAAGTCCTGAAGTCCACAGAATTGGATGCCACAAAAAAAGCACAACTGTCTAAGAATTAGACCTCTAAAGAGCATCTCAGAAATCATGCTGCTTCTTTCATAGATAGTTTGTTCATGGGCAAACATGAGGAACAGGCTGCCTTCTTAAGTGTCAAGGAGCACCAAGGATGTAAGAACAGATTGTCTATCATTATGTTCCTGTTGTGTGAAAAAGCAAAATATGAATATTCTGAGGTTTTCTGATCTGGTGTACTTCTACGGCTTTGTACTCATTGCAAGGCTTTTAATTAAGAGAAACCAATTATATCTAACCCTTTGCCTACATTACCATTAACCTGATTTCTTTACAAATTAAGGGCACTGAAGCAGAATTTTAGTTTTTAATGATGCTATTAATTTAATCCTCTTGGATCATTCTAGCTTTCTTGCACAGATTAGTTGCCTGCATTAGTTTTAGTATCATCTCTCCTGAGAGGTGATTTGTTAGGTGAGTTATTTTTAATAATGCTTGGGTGTGAGCTTTCTTTTGAAGCTTCTGCAGTGCTCACAATCCCTACTGTAAAAGAAAAAGTTGGCACATCTAGATCTAAAATGGTGTTCAAAGGGATGCTATCAATTTTTAATTCATAAAATTGAATTGAAAATTCCCGTATTCACACATATGGGAAGTATGAGTTTCTCTCTTTTCTCTCTACTTAAATCAGAAGTGGAGACAGAAAAAAGAACAACTATGAAGAGTTCCTGGGAGGAGGGAGCCTGCAAGATTAAATGACGACTTAAATGGAGATAGGCTGAGCAGAGATGCTGAGAACAAGAAAATGAAACATAAAGCAGAAGGATTGTGGAAAATACTGAAGACAATTGGAAAAAAACAAACAAAAAACAAAACAAAAAATACAAACCAACCAAACAAACAAAACTAACAAAAAAACACAACTAAAAAACTAGGAAGAAGTTGGAATGTGGAAACACAAGACAAAGCTAAAAGTACTTCCTTATGTCGGCTATTTGTTATAAGGGTATTTTAATCAAAATAAATGGAGGAAAGATGCATATCTGTGTCTTGTGGTCTGGGACTAGATGTATATGCATTGACCTACTTGAGGAACAAAGCTCTATACACATTAATCTAGAAGAGCAAGTCTTGTCCTATGGGGTGTCTCAATACCCTGTTCTATTGATTAGTACTGTCACCACAGTGTTGAAAAGCTAATTTGTCCCAAAGAATATTATTGTGGATATTGGATCAAAGCTATTTCAAAACCCAGTCTTTTTCTTTCACCTCAGGCTCTTAGAAGAAAATACGTACACTTACAGCATTCAAAATCCTAAAGTAATTCAGCTGCAATATGAAAAACAGAAATGAAGTATCTATATCACTTAGAGAATGGAAAGTTTCCATTACAATTTATTTTAAGAAGACATTTTTCACATAGATTGGATTTAGACTTGATAATCTTGGAGGTCTTTTCCAACCTTAATATGATTCTATATTCTGAAATTAACACCTTCTAGAAATTCCAGGATATTGGGTGTATTTACACTATCAAGTAGCGAGGTGCAAATAAGGAGGGGTGGGGTTTTGATGTGCTGCATTTCATTATGGTTCCAGGACCCCAAATCCACCCTGCTCCTTTACCCACAGTGAACTTCGGGCCACCTGCTCATCCCAGGCTCTCACTGGGATGCTCAGAGAGAGTTTGCTGCTGCAGCATCTCCATTTGCCCACAGGCAGAGCAGCCTGAATGGCACCACAGTACATGACCTCAGACTTGGTTCCAACAGGAAGGAAAACATGAAGCACTTCAGTGCATACAGCAAGTCTTGTGCAGGAACAATGCAAACTCATCCCCAAAAGAACCCCTCAAGCTCACATCACTCACCCCAGTGACCTGCAGTCCTTCTCCCAGCTCTCAGCATCACGGACAATGCCATCAAAGACAGAGGCTGTGCCATTTTGACAGCATGCTCAGCACAATTCTCAGCCTGATTTCTGTGAGGAGAGCTGGCACAGGTCAATCTGAGTGACAAGTCATCCAAAATTTTAAACACTGTTCTGACACCAGTCCCTTCTATGAGGTTCAAAAAATAACTGCTTCAACTTTTTCCTGGTAAAAAGTGGGGAATTATCCCACAAGGAGCAATACAGCCCAGCAGAAAGTCTATGCTAGAATAATAACATTTCTAGACAGATCTCAGGAAAACAGCAACTGTCTTCTTTGCTCTATGATACTTCACACACTCAGTGTAGTATTTTCTTGTAGCAGCAAAAACAGATACAGCAACCATGTAGAAGATAAAACAGGACAAACTTTCAGTAAGATTACACTGGAAGTTGTAACAAATTAGGACCCAAACACAGACAAGCTGTCATGGTTTGACTCTGGCTAAAAGCTGAGAGCCCACACATTGATCTAAAATTTCTCAGAGGAGGGAAAAAAACCCTCGACTTCTGTGATAAGGATTACAAGAAACTGTTTATTAACTACTTCACACAAGCAAAACAGGCTCTAACTTAGAATGTTAAGAATTTACTACTACTACAACTAAAATCAGAGCTTAAGAGTTTAAGGGTGAGCAGTTTGATAGTTGTTACAGACACCTTTCTCCCCCCACCCCTCCCTTTTAAGATCCTTCACCTTCCCCCAGCAGCATGGGAAGGCAGGTGTGTGTGTGGGGGGGGTGTTACAATCAGAGGTTTTCTTTGCTGCTGTTCAGAAGAGTGAGAGAGTCCCACCCCAGCTTTCCTCGTGGGGTCTTCTCCATGGAAACAGTCTGTTGCAAACCGCTTCTTAGTGGATTTGTTACTAACAACAGTTTTTTCAGGTACTGTTGTCA
>WEIV01020311.1:77704-95140 GCA_013390005.1 Calyptomena viridis
TTTAAAAACGCCCTCTCCCCACCCCCCCCCAGCTAATAAAAACTCTGGCTACTTAAAACCACAACACAAGCCAGTGAGAGGTAGAAGCTTCTGAGGATCATGTGAGTCTCAAAGTTGAGAAAATTACTGTTAAGTCTAAGCACTGTTGTCACATACTCTGAAGATTTCCTAGGAAAAGTATTCGCTGGTTTCCTGAGTCTCTTCTTTTCAGTGAATATTACGAGATACTTAGATCAACTACCCTCTTTTCCATCCAGAACTATTAAGGGTGTGTCAGTGGCTAAAAAATGCTGCTTAAAAGACTCAAAGTAAATATTAAGCTTCATTCCTCTTCTTTATGAGGTCCTTTTCAAAAGAGGATTCTGGAAAAATTTTTTGGGAAGCATGATAAAGAATGTGCAAGCAATAAGAGTTGATAAATCGTTTATGAAAAAAGTGAAGGGACAACATTCCCAAATGCCAGTGCAAGAAGCATTTCCACTAACATATTATGAAGTGTAATAAATACAGTCCATTTTAAAACAGACAATTAGAGAAGGGCCATACCCAAGCAAGTGGGAAGATGTGAATTATGGCTGAGGGAAAGCAAGCAACCCAGTGGTCATTCAGCCAATTTCCTTCAGAGAATAATTTCTCAGTGAGAAAATAGGAGTCTGCCTACCTAATATGATGCAACTCACTGGATGAATTCAAGCTTCTTGAGAAACAACCTCAAATTTATTGACAAATACTATGTGCTTTATTAAATAATGAACCATGCACTTGTCTTCTTTCATTAGATGTTCATCTACTAATATTGTCCATACAGAGGGGACATCCAGAGGTTGCTATTTTTATTTTTGTAATTCCCTTTACTGATGGAGCATTTTTTCCACAGGGAATAAACAGAGTAATGACAGTGTCACGGGAACCTCATTCTGATGAAACTCAGGCCTTGCAGTCCCAGCGGATAAGCTTCAGCTCACTCACACCAATTTCAACAATCCTGCCCATTCACTCCTTTAAACGATCCAGCCCATGATGTCAGGAGGTCAGGTTAACTCCAGCTAAAAGGACTGGTCTTTAAAAAGTTTTGGCTGCTTTCAAACACAAAATTAAGCTTTTGGAGTTAAAAATTCATCACAGAAATTGATGTGTTGTTACCATTTTTGAAACTTCTTATGCTTAGAAGACATTCAGGGGTTAATTAATTGCACACAGCATCAATTCTGGTCACAGCTAATGACGGACTTCATATTAACAACATTGGCAATAAGTAGTAACAGTTGCCTGGTTTCTATAGGCAGTATTATGTGAATGGAACCCTTCCTGCCTTTAAATATTTGCTAAATGGCGGGGTTTATGGAACATAAATTCTTTTTTTGGGTACCATTAGTTTTGCGTGTTTAAGAATTATTAAGATTCACTGACCTTTGCACAATTAGTCATGACATTGTATAATTATTTGCTCTTTGCCTTACCCACTGCCAGCCATTCTCATTTTGTGCATATTAAAACATTCAAATAAACCAAAAATATACATAAACTTAAGCAATTAAAGGGATTTTGTTCGACTTCCAATCTTTTGTGAGTAAAACAAGTCAACTCGCTCAGGAAAAGACAAGAATCCAATGAAAACCTACATTCAGATTCTGAGGTTTGCTAGTAAAAAGCCTGATCAAGGTCTCCTTAAACCAAAGAGATTGTCTTCTCCCTTTAGAAGCACTTTGGATCTGGCTCTGCATTCTCTGAGAAGAAAGAATAGACCCATTTCTTACTTTAAAAAAGAAAACACTGTCTCTAAGCAGAACAAAACAGAGCAGTTCTCTAAATTTACCAGTGAGAATTAACTTGACAGAAAGACATTAAGGATTTTACTAACAAAGCAATAAAACAAAACAACTGTGATAGCAAGATGAAACTAGTAGTAGGGCTAGAAATCCTCCTACAGTTTTTTTCTGTAAGGTGCATATCTGCACTGTACAAGCATAAGGTCTGTAGCCTGTTTGAGTTATCCAAAAACTGACTGAGCTTCTTTCAGAATGCACCTCACAGGAACCTAATAGGGAATCAGGGACACGATCACACAAACAGACTTGGCCCCTTTCCTGCTCACAATTCATAATTTAGCTACAGTGTCAAACAGCAAACCAGACTTGACTAATGTTTTTCTTATAAGGATTAAACAAATGAGTAAGTATAATTAGTAAAACTATAATTATCAGTGCAATATTCCCATTACAGCAATAAAGAGAGAGTGCCTGTAGAATAAATTTCAGTTTCTTTCCTTCCAGGTTAACCAAACACTGAAAAAAAATCAGAAAACTATGAATAATTCAGAATTTTACTTGCTTTATGTAAAAAAGGGCCCTGCATGTAAATTCAGATGAATCCCTCATTCACTGAAAAAACAACTCATTTACTTTCAGACTAGCAAATGGAGAAAATAATTTCCTTTTAGATGAATGCACTATATGCCTATCCTGTTGAACATGCAGTGAAGAATTAACTGACATAAATATCTCAGCCCCTTACCCTGAAGGTATGAACTGTTAAGAGCCTTCTTCTTCTCTTATTTTTCTTTTTCATTAAGTAAGCATTCTTGCATAGACAAGACTGTCAAAAATTAGACCGCAGAATATATTAAACAATAGATGAGGATAATTAGATCACATTTGAGTATCACTTGTTGTAACTCCAGTGAAAAGAAAGGAGTAGAGTAGAGTAGGTCTCTGATGCTTTTGTCCCTGAATCTAATTCCATTAAGCCATTTACTCACTTTCAAACAGCTACCCAAAGTAAAATAGGACAACATTGCACATGATGCATCATCACCTTAGCTTTGTATTTGTCCCGAAAAAGTTTTACAGCATACATGAAGGAAAGTAGCAGAGAACTTACTATTGCATCCTGGTGTCCTTTTACAGCAATCCCCAAACTGAAACACATGTGAAAATTATCTCCTCTACATCCTGTCTCTGACAGCAGCTCTGGCCAGGTACAGAGGCAAATGCAGAAGTCTGCCCAGCCAGGATTCAGTACTTTTGCTGATGAATCCTTCAGTTCACATCTGCAGGATTTTACAGTGAGAACAGGGCATCCTGTGATGTGCCTTAACTATTAAACCTTTTAATTTAAATTAATACACCTCTTGAATGCAGAAGGTAGATGTATGGGCAGCCATCAGTGCAGTCCCAAGGAGTTAACTCTGATTTGATCACAGAAACCCCTTCATGTTTTCTTTGGGATTAAGGCTGCATTCTTCTCTTAGTCACAATAGAGATTCGTCTTCTCCATAACAACAATTCAAGCTGATTCCACCTATGTCCAACAACCCTTACTTCCATCCCACAAAAACAGTCGTGCATCCAAATGGATGAGTTCTTGTCACTTCTGTTAATTCTAAGTGCATTCAGAAGTATGGTCTTGTTTGCAAACACTTTTAATCAGTCTTAGAAACTCTGAAACCAACTTTTCTTAGCATCCTACCACTGGTGATACAATCCCATACCTGTTGCTGCAGCATTGGGATGCATGCAGGATCCAAGATTTTAGCAGCAGAGGAACTGAAAGACATTAGCTGACTCATTCTTACTTCCTTTGCTTACAGTTATTACAGTTTAATTTTTTTCTCTACAACATTTAAAAATATCTGGATTTTGAACAAGATGAGTTTTCACAATCATGATTTTAATCTGGTTTGCAAATATCTGTACTCACACGAAAATAAAGAGTCAAACATCTGAAATAGTTTCTCAGCTGGAGAATTCCTTGATATAAAGGTTGTCATCTGCATCCTAGGACAAAATAATACACAGACAATTCACAGGGGAGCATCCCATCAATGTGTCTTAACAAGTTTCGAGTTCAGAATGGACAAAACTTAAAATGGGCTTCCCTATTCAGAACCAAGCCATTCTATCCTGGAATATAAATCCTCAGGCAGTATCTCAGTATTTTGCTGGTTGCCAATTGACTACAATGATCATTAGGAAAAATGGCTAAATCAGGTAAATGGCAAGTTGTAACAACAATCAACAGCAGGTTTCTATTTGTTGTTTAAAACCAAACAGAAGAAAAATTTGCTTTTGGCTAAGGATAAGGACACCTGACAGAAGGTCAAGGAATACTTTAATAAATTAAGATTGAGGGCTCTCATCCCCTTAAATCCTTCTCCCCACGCAAAAGTGTTGCAGACAGGAAGGAATAACAGAGGATTCCAGCACACATGGACCGAGTGGCAGCTTCTCCAAGCACGAAAAGGCAGGCAGCACCCAACCCATTTCACAGTCAGTGTTTTATCTGCATCACAGACTGCTTAGAAATACCACCATTATAGATAATGAAGAAATGGTGGCTGCCCAGGAAAGCTTCCAAAAGCTTCCTGTTGTAAACTGCCTGCAGCTGCCCCCTTGTGTATTCTCTGCTGCTCACTGTCAAATGTTAATAGCCTCCATCACTTGAGCTATAGATACAGTAGGGAAACCAAAAATTATTGGCACATTAAGAGTTCTAGATTCCCTGAAATACAAAGAGGGGGTGGAGGGGAGATAAAAAAAAATAGAAATTCCATTATCTTATTTCTATCGCTTTTCCTTGTACATTGCTTAAAAGAAGAAAAAGTCCTGTAGAGGGACACATGCTGGATGCTTTTTCCTATCAACACACCAGGCAGTCTCCAGAGCGTAAATGGATTGTTACTCCCAGTTCACCCGTCGAGCTAAATAAAAAGGCCATCTGCTTCTGGATTTGACTCACTGAACTCCAAGAGCTGCACTGAGTCAAATGTTCCCCACACTTGCTGTGGGGCTGTCGTGGTAATGATTTCTGTCTGTTATTTTTCACTTTACCACGACTCCACGGGATGGACTGTGCTTAGCACAGCATGGGTAAGTGTATATATAGTAGGCAAGGGAATGGCACTGCAATTTTTGGTTTTCCCCTCACTCTATTAGAAAGCATCCTTCCATTCAAATGACAGCCTATCAGAACAGCATTAGAATTCCTAAGAGAGTCAGTTAGTACAGGCACATCAGCTGGCCCAAAGCAAAAGAGAAAATCCAACTTACATGCCCACAATCAATCTATATACCCCCAATGAAGGTAAAATACCTCATTTATATTCAGGTACATTCTTACATATTCCAAAGTACAAATGACTTAACACTTACCCTTAGGTATAATTTCATGATTCTCTCTTTTGTAGGAGGTATATCAACTTCATAACCATCTGCTGAGGCTGGTGGCAGCTGCTACAGACACACGTTCACTGTGCTCATTTGTTCGATGAAAACAGCAATACAGGGTCAAGATATTTTCTAGCATAATGTTTTATTTCCTCCATACAGAAAAAACTTAGAAGCAGCATGTGGACAATTCCTTGCAGAAGCTATAGCTATGGTGTAAGCCGTTCCAGAGTTTAATATGCTGGCTTTGTCAGACTTTTAGCCCCTAACTTTCACATATTGGAATTGCCCAGACCATTTTAATGTATGTACTCTGGACATAACTGTTCTTCAGAAAAAGGGAGGTTTGCCTGGAGCCAGTTTTTGCCTACCCCAGCCAGCAACCCCAATGCAAATTCTCTCAGTGATCAGCAGCATATAATTTTGCTGTGGGTTCCTGCATGTAAAGATGTCTATGTTTAACACTAAAGTTCCAGAGTGAAGGCTCACTGTTGACAACTTTTTTTGGTTTTTAGACTGAGCATTTACTATGGAACTCACACAAAAAAGTCATCCCACCATTTAAAATAAATAAAACATTAATTTTTTTCTGCACTAACTCTGCTTGCTTTTAACCAAAACAGTTGTGAGACTCCTGCAGAAAAGAAGACACCAGACAAAAGTTAGAGAGACATAAGAAAAATGGGTTTTATTACTGAAAGACAGAATCATACATTTCGGGAGAAGAAAGGGCCTTCTGGGTCATATAGCTCATATCCCTAGACAGCAGGATGGTTGCTGCATAGTCTCTAATGTGTTTTCATTGATTTTTTTCCATTTTTTAATACTCCAGAGAGACAGCATCTCATCATACCATCCACAATAAATTTCTCTTTGTCCACTTAATTTACTGCAGACCTGGAAGCCATTTTTTAGCACCTGTAAACTTTCCCTTCATTTACTATGTTATCTTTAAAATAATTGAAATAACGCTCCTTTCTTTAGTGATTGTAAAGTATATTCTGATTTCAATACTCCATTTCTTACACGAGTATTTGTGATCTGGAGGGCATGAACAGTGCTGCAGTTTGATACAACAAACAGTACTTTGGCACATTCTGTTCAGAAGGACGAGCAATCACTGACCTACTCAAGCATATCACTGAACAAATTCACATAACCATTGCCAAAAGATCGGTCTGGAGTTTTCCTGTCATCTTCATTAACAAATGTTTCCCTAAATACCAAATGTTCCAGCCATACAAGATCTAAGACTCTAAAGGCAGTACCCAAAGCCAGGCATTTCCTGATTTGGCTTCTCTGAAAGATTTAGAAGCTGCACACTGACAACTTTCATAAACTTAAAACTACAGTTTCTTAGCCACCTACAGTCAGCAATTAATCCAGTATAATTACAACTCTTACTAATAATGGGATGAAAAATGGTAAAAATAGAAAAGGTGTCATTAGCAGGGCAATGTCATCTATTCAGGCAGTAGAACAAAGTTTTACCCTTAAGCAACCATGTTTGATTCAGTGTAACTATATTAAATTGGTGTTGCACAAAGATGCAAACCAAGTTTTAGAATCCAACAGAATTTGAAATCAACTCTTATTAATAAATAAAAATAGCTCAGAAATTGGTAACGTGCAGAAGCTCCAGAATAAAAAGGAAAGGAAAAGCATAAGAAAAACAAATAGCACTGAATTATTCAAACTTACAAACAGTCAGACTATGAGTTCATTGTATAACACTAAACTTTCCTAGCTTATAATATAAAAATCTTTGCCTTAAATCAGAGATACTCTCTCCAGGCTTTTGAGAAGTTTCCTGCCATTCTAGCAGCATAGTTCTTAGATCTACAAGAATCTTCCAAGATTACTAAGAATTTGTGGGTCCAGATCTCAAATATTACTCAGGGTAATTTAAACAGCAAATATAGACAGACTTTATTCAAAAATCTTCATGAACAGAAAAAAAACCACCAAACACACAAAACCAGCACACACACACAGTTTACCACTTTGGTGCTTGAAAACATACATCAGCTGCCTCTAAGAAAATTTGCTTGGAAAAGATTAAAGTATCAAGCTGCCTCTGAAGCCAGACTTGAGGAAGGAAATGGAGCATCTGCTGCTCTTTGCACAGCAGATGAGGCCTGCAGTCATTTTGCAGCACACCTGAACACTCGGGGTTCCCAATTCAAAGTGCTAAAGAAGAGTGCTAAGGCACTCCATGTGATGTAACCACCCTCAGAGCAGATGCAATACCACCAAACAAGGCAAACTGAACACCAGATTAAAGCACAGAGAGAAAACACCAGTTCTGCTTCTAAAACCGGGAAACTCAAGTGTGAGAGGGAAACTTGCTAAACACCAGCATACATTTCTGCTTAGTTCCAACATGTGCTCAACAGCAGATTGAAGTGTCTGAAGCAAGTACTTTAAATTACAGCTTCCTATTTTTGCTTTTGAAGGACTTCATCATCTTTTTGAGTACATTTTCAAGAATTACTGTAAACTCAGTACCTGAAAAGCACACATGCTGCTCATGTAAAACACCTTAGAAACATTCTGACAAAATTAGAAGGGAAAAACCCCAGCTTGTTGGTGTGCATTTATGGTATTTCAGCATGCAAGTCATATTGGTTTCTTTAACTGTCTGTTCACACGAGCAACTTTTGCCCAGTTTTGAAAACACAACGTATTTTTGTATACAGGCTTCAGGGAATATTGCAGTTCGCATGTTTATAGCCCCCAGTGCAAAGTGTTCCTTCTCTGTTGACTGAAATTAATACCATAAACATGGAACCATTACTTTTTCTTTCTTTCCTACATTATTCAAGCATCATAATTGAAACCTTAGAAAACCTGGCATGCTATTAGACTCAGACAAGATAAATGATGACCCAAAATGTTTTTGAGACATAATCCCCTGAAGGTAAGTATTCCACATAAAGCCCCATAATCCAAATATTGGAATTAATTACTTTTGTCATTTGTGACAGGCATTATGAATCTGAATTAATTATATTAGGAATGTCTATAAACAGAGTAACAGCTCAAAGGAAGCAAATCTTTTTTGATAGAATTTGCTATGCATTTTGATGCCAAAACACAGGATGAGGTTGGGGAACTAAGTTAAATTTACCCAGAAAATTAATTATATCATATTCTGTCCACTGGCAAATGTTTAAAAGACTGGCTTGTAACAGACTCATGAGAAAAGTGACCTGTCTGACTGACAGCAGTAGCCCAAGCAACACTGCTGTCTTAATAAACATGGGACCACCAGTCTCCAAGGAGCTCCATATACACTGACAGGATCGATCAGCATCAAGACTGGCAAAACAACAGTATATCTTTGCAAGACAATGCAAGTCTCCAAAACTCCTTCCACTAGAACACAGCACACCAATCACTCTGAGGCACAAAAAATTAAGACCTATTCATACCAATGTATTTACAAGTCCTTCCATAATAAAACCACATGATGGGATAAGACTGTTCAAATAAATATTTACATGACTTCAGAAATTTGTCATTGTCTCAAACTGTGCCATCAGCACAAACTATGCCATTGGCACATAACAGTTGTCTTTGACAAACGTTTCAAGATTTGACTCCTTAGAGAATTTTGTATTTTTATTAAACCAAATAACTTAGGTGCAGTTACTTGAAACTATTGTTTATCAATTCTCGCAGCAAATCCTTATTTTAGTCTGCATTAATTTCAGACCGTTGTAATTTATTTAGCAACTACCTCAACTAACTATTCTGGGAGTTAGCCTATCTGCTTCCAGGCATTGTGCTGGAACTTTGTGATAAATTATAAACACTTGTGTTTTTACATTAAACCAAGTAGCATTGGCCATGTGGTTATCATCAATTTCTCCTACTGTCGTGGTTTCACCCCAGCCAGCAACCAAACTCCACACAGCCTTTTGCTCACTCCCTCACCAGTAGGACTGGGGAGAGAATCAGAAGGGTAAAAGCTACAGAACCCATGGGTTCGGATGAAGACAGTTTAATGGGGAAAGCAAAAACCACGCACACAAGCAAAGCAAAACAAGGAATGAATTCACAGCTTCCCACGGGCAGGCAGGTGTTCAGCTTTCTCCAGGAGAGCAGGGCAACATCATGTCTAGTGGTAACATGGGAGGACAAGTGCCATGACTCCAAATATCCCACCTCTTCTCACTGTACATGCTCAGCATGATGTCACAGAATATACTCGGGTCAGTTTGGGGCCCCCGTCCTGGCTGTGTCTCCTCCCAACCTCCCACACCCCCCCAGTCTCCTTGCTGGCAGGGTGGTACCAGAAGCAGAAAAGGCCTTGGCTCTGTGCAAGCCCTGCTCAGCAATAACAAACACATCTCTGTGTTATCAACCCTGTGTTCAGCACAAATCCAAAACACAGCCCATACCAGCTGCTGTGAAGAAAATTAACTCTACCTCAGCCAAAAAACACACGCATATCTCCTGCAAAACAAATTATTAGACTGTCCCTATATGTCAAAAAGTTCCTAGCAGATTATTTATTTGTATTAAACAATGTAATAGTAATCAAAGTAAATGATTATTTTTTGAAGTTTTTTAGTTCAGTATGTTAAAAAAAACTCACAATTTTTTTTAGACAGTTCATTCCTAATAAGAACACAAAGAGAACATTTTCAAGTCCATTTTATTTTGCTCTGGAATGTGTCAAGGATTTCATAAAGCACTTTAAAATACTTTCCGTATGAAAGGTCAGGAATTTTCCACAGAAAATAAAAAAAACCCAACACTCCACATGCAAGACCTTTCTGAAGGGAAGATTTAACAATGTAGTTAAAGCTCATATACAGAAACAAGTCAGTCTAGAATCCACCCTAGAATTCCCACAGGGTGTTTGGATGTAGCATGATTTGATGTGTAAAAACCAAACATTCATTTGGACAGTATTTGGTCTTTTTGTTCTCAAAAGATGAAAAGGTACATCAGTACAAACAGGTACGTACATGTAAGCCTCTAAGGCCTTCAACATAGCCACAAAGAACTTAACAAAAAAAAAGGAAAAGAAAAAGTGTGACTGAGCACGTAAACAAAGCTGGGAATGAAAGATGCCAACAGAGGCAGGCTGCCTTCTTTCTCAATCACTGAGGATGAAAATCAATGCTTATTCATCCCGTTTCTCACTAGGTGCAGAAAGTATAAAACTATTCATCTCATGAATACACTTTTTATGAAGCAACAAGCATAGTAGTCTAGGAAACTGCAGATATGCACTGATTCTGCAAATTATAACAAGTCTTGCTTTGTGAACCTCAAAATACCACAATGAATTGTATATCTTTCAAATCAGAAATATTTTTTCAATGTTTTCTTCTCCCAAGACGAGCTATTAATTCCTGGCTGCTGTTAGGAAAGATTCCCTCTGATTTGTTACTGTTTGCTTTTGCAACAAATATTTTACAAGCGGCCATCCGAGGCAGCCCAGTGAGCAGGCTTACCCAGCAAGAATTTCAAGTACCAAGGACCAGCTTCTCCTCTCTCAACAACAGGAGTTAATTATCTTGGCTGTACCTCAGTGACAAGAAACACGTATGTAAAACGGGACAGAAAACATTTATAGGATGCATATAAATATACTTCAATGTTGGCTACTTTTGCCAAAGTAGATTCTTTCACAGTTGTTAATTTTGCCTTCAGGACACAAAAATATAACCCAATCATGCAAATTATTCATATCATATGATCTTGTATCCATTTGTATCCATTCCTAGCATACAACAAGGACTTATCCATGGGATAAAGCATCCAGTAGAAATCCAGACTTGCCTTCCAAGGCATGTGCTGCTGTTTCACTAGGTCAATGTAGTTTATGTTTTGCAATACTCTTCTATTAAAATTAAATCAAGACCACTTTATACAACTTGTCTGCAAAATATGAAAGAAACACCATCATTTTGATTATATAGTCATTTAAACCAGTATTAGCAAATACAGAAATCGGATTTTAGGAAGGTTCTGAATAGGGTGAATTTATCTTGCCATTTACAGTGATTACAGATTATTAATATAAATATTAATACGTTTATTACAGGTCAAGAAAACCTACCCAATTAATAACTACATTTTGCTGCAGATCAAAATATTTACTCATCTCAAGGACCCACTGCCTGAAAAGATTCAAAATTCCACATTTGTATAGTCCTACCACTGATACTAATAGTTGTGAATATAATTGATTATTACAGATATTGTTGCTCAAGCCTCTGTAGTCTCACCATGTCTTAAGGGTACATAAAGCCCTGATGTTTTTACAGGAAGAGCCCCAAAGAACAAGCCATAAAGTGTTCTAGGAATCCAGGGAGGAGAGGAACTGGGATAGGGGGATGAAACATACATGATATTTGGGAGTTTGGGGAAGGCTTTTTGCATTTAGTCTGACAGCCAGATTAGCCACTTCCAATTCCAGTTCCTGCAGTACATCACAAGGTATTGGCTTGCCAGCTTCTTGCCATTCCGATCATTGTTTTTCAGCTTCCAGACAAAAATAAATAAATAGAACTTATAATATTTTTTTGGTCAGTGTGTCAGTAGGCTTCAGTTGACAACTGACTTTTATTGTTTACTGTATCACTTGAAAACCCATTAAAACTTCTATCTGTCTTCACATCACTTTAAAAACCCTTATGATTTCTAACTAATTAATAAATATTTTTGCACCTCTGGACCAGTATCAGTGCACTGCATTTCCAATCTGGCAAATGCTATCGATCAAAGGAGGAAACATCTATACCAGCTTTCTATAATGAGAGTGGAAGGACTTTAAAAAATTTACTTTTCTTAACGTGTTTCTTTAAATTTGCTCCTTTGCTTCTCCTGCTCCACTGACTCTTGCATCTTCACACATCAAATTTTATACTAATGAGCTTGCCTTGTACAATCAGCTGCTGCCCTTACACTGTTTTCCCCGTCTCTAATGGTGTAATCACAATATGGTCAGTGCAGTGGATTTTTTTTCTCCACTTCTGCTGAAGGACTTGTAAATGCTTTATTACGACTGTTGTTTCAATGCCTAAACTAATTTTAGTACATATGACACATTAAAGCAAGCCAAAGCCTGAACCTCATCAGGAGAATTAATCGAAGAAGAAAAGAATGACTTATGACTTCTCAGGAAAGATGAAAAGATTTCTCACTGAAGTGCATAGATGGTGCATCATTAAGGCATCTGGTCAGCTACAGAGCAGTGCATGTGCAAAAGGCTGCACTGCAGAGATCCCTTTAATGAACTGCCAAATGGAGGTGGGAGGAAACTTAGTAAAGCATGAGGGTTGAGAGAGAAACATGGCTCAGACTAACAAGTGAGGAAGGCCAGCCTCAGAGCCCAGCTTCTAAACCACACCAGCCTAGTACACCTCTGCATACACTACTTGTCATATAATACTGCCAGCACTAAACTCACCAGCACAGCCCAATGGTTTCACCACACATTTGTTGTTTCAAATGGAAATTGAGTTTTCTGGAATTAAAGACAGACTTTTCAAGAAACAGCCCAAGTCTACAGATTTTCTATTTTGAAACATAACAGAGATTCTAATAGAATCTAGTATGATCTTATTATAGACTGTTAAATTTTATTTCTATCCCAGACAAGTTCAGCTATTGTTTTTTTGAGAAAACAGGCTTCTCAACAACATTTTCTTTTATCACATATGAAATTTCATTTTTTAAGTAGTTACGAAAGTTTTTGGAATAACTCCTCATTGGGAAACTATGGCTTTTGAAGAGTATTGAGGATTAAAAAGAAGTCTGTAATTTGCAGTTATAAAAACATATGAATCATATAAAATCTTGTGGATGACAAGTAGATTCTTTTTGTGCTACTGTCAATGATGGGTTTCCAATTTCTTTTATTAGGTAATAAAGTACAGGGATACAAAAGATCATAGCCTATAATAAGACTCGAGCTTTGTCTTTGGAAAATGAAGGCTATTCACAAACCATTGAAAATATATTTAATCACTAATTAAAAGCTTTTTGTTCACCTGTCAGGCAATACACAAAAGGCTAACCTGAGCTCAAACCTCACTGCAAGGGAACAGCTGCCTTTCCTTACTCTCCAAACAGGCAGAACCATAAAACAGCAGAAGTATTCCAAAAGGACTGGTTACAAGGCACCATTCCAAAGTGGTACTAAGTTGCAGTTCCATGAGTTCTCCTTTAACTGAAATGGTGAAAGCACTTCAACTTTCAAATCCACTCTTACTTCAATTAGTGGTAACACACATTTTCAATATTTTTCGGAGCTCTATCCCACAGGGGTACAGATTATAGAAATATAGTATGTGTTAAGTGCTGTAGGGCATATCTGACAGCAATTAATGATCTCTGGAGTACAGTATGAAAAGAATCCACATACTTTAGATCACAGATCAAACCTCATCTCTACCTACGGTATCTAATCAAATTTTGCTGAAGCTGGACAGTTACTCAGCCTTCATCTAAATAGCTGTCAAAAGCAACAGAGAAGCATGTCACCACCCCAAAATGTAAAACTACTCAGGGACTTTTCTGCTGTTCTCGAGTGCAAGAGGGACATTTTGATTCCAGCTAATAGTGTGTCAGAGGTAAGAATGGTTTCATTCCTGGATGAAATAACCGTAAGCACCTGCAAAGCAAGAGACAGGGAGCTTACAAGGTATCCCATGCAAGGATCAGGACAACACCAAGTGCAGGCAGGAGTCTGGGTGACTTGTAAGACAAAAGAGTGGTTTGAAAGCGGACACTTTTGCTCAAGACTTAATTCTTGGTAATTTTTTTAAGTTCTCCTGACTCCATGTAAAACGCAGTGCCGGAGTTTTGGTTTTGCATACAAATCTAGTTTACCATAAAAACAGAACTTAAGATCTGAAACTTAAACTTTAAATGAACTATAGTAGTTCGCACAGCAAGTTAAGGCTTTGCATTTCAAGAGAAGGCTGTACTATGTTTGGACACAGCCTAAACCTAACAGCTTTACAGGGCCATCACTAGAAATAGAGCTATGGTGACTAAAAGATCACTAATAATCTGCAATCAAGAAATGTTCTTTCTTTGGAAGCTTGTTTTGGACAATTTTTCAGAAACCATGAATTAAGCAAAGTTTGGTGGCAAACAATTGTTAATTGTTAGATGAAATTTATCATCTTTAGTTTTTCAGATTTACCCCTTAAACAAACTGCTCTGAAAACATTATAATTTTTTTTCTATTCCTATTGCTTAGACGTTACTTAGTTTTGACAACCCACAGACAGTGCTCAAAACCATCACTTTTCTCCTTTGCTAAAAATCACTTTGTGCTAATGGCCAGCATTATGGAATCCTAGTCATAAAATGCAAAACAAAAAACAACCCTGTATGCTGTTGTTTTAGAAACAGAATTTAAGAAAAAAAAGCAAAGTCACTCCAGATGGGTGGTGCCACATACAACAAAAGACAAGTTCAGTAAGCTTTCCTCACATTTTTGATTTAAATTTCTCCTGATGGAGTTACAGCTTTTTTCACCCAGTTATTCCTTCATTAAAAACTGTCATTTTTTAAACTAAGAGAGGTATTTTCACATTACATTTACCTCTATAGCTCTTCTATGTTTAGTCTTCTTTGAAAAGGAAAAGAAAAAAAAAGACCAACCCTGTTTTGAGTCTCAGCTTGATCTCAGTGTAATTTGTGCCTTTGTCTCAGAGTAAAGGAGCATTTCAATAGTTTTCTTCACGCTCAAGCTGCTTTCCTTTGTTTTAGTGTTTCTGTTGCTCAAGTTTAATCACTTTTTCCTTAGCCACTACCTCATCATCTTATATTACACCTGCATTTGGAAAGATTTCAAATAACCAATAAGCTTTGCCTACATAAGTCCTTACCCTTTTCTTTTATTAACTTAAGATATGTCATGCTCGAGGGAAAGGTTTCATTATTGAATAACAGTAAGGAAGTCTTTAAAAAAATTTATGTCTACATGGCTAAACTTTGATATTCCGAGTTCTTACACTAGAAAAGATAAAATATTATTTTGTTTCTGCAATGCTGTAGAGGTATAAAAAAATGCATTTATCTCAGAAGAAATATTTCACTAAGGTTGGTTCCAACCCAATCCAGAAATACAGTGAAAAAAAAGTGAAATTACATTTGAATGAATTAGAAAGCATAATACAGCTGATCACAGAATGAAGTTGGGAAGGACCTCTGGAAGACACCTGCACCCTTCACACCAAGGAACTTTTTCCTTATGTTCTGACAGAGTCTCCTGTGTTTCAGTTTGGGCCTGTCATCCCTTGTAATGTCACTGGGCACCAATGAAATGAGTCTATACACACATCAACTACACAGACTTAAAAATATGTGACCAGTGTTAAGCTCTTTACAGAAATTGAGCAGTAACGGTGTCAGTGCTTCAGCCTACAGATTATTTAAGACATCCTCAATGTATTTGAAAACATGTTCCTTCATGCCTTTTTCAACTGAGACTGGGCTACAATATTTTAAGTTTAAAATCAAAGGTAAAGAAGGATGAAAGAAATCCTACATTTCCAGGATCATTTACATCTTCTTTACAAAGACCCTTAATATTTCTAAGGACTTTGCAATGTTCTTTAAACATACTCTGTTCCTGAAAGTCAGAAATCTAAAGATACTAACCACTGAAGTCAGTAGACAAAATACCCCACCAGTGTTTAGAGATTTTAACCATAAATGCTCAGTCTCATATATTGGATCCAGCTTCAAATGAGGATTTGCACACTTTTTTTTCCCCAGGAAAAAAGGTTGAGATCCCACCAACTGTACCCAGAAGTCTACTGAACACTAGTATATATATACTCATTTACCTAATTGTTTGTAACTATTAGTACACTATTAACTTGGCAGAGTTTAAGTGAATCAGTGCTAAAGTACTCATCTTACACCTTTATAGCAGAGAGTTTAATTTCTCATGACCTATTCAGAGGAACACAAGCCACGGTCAGCACACCTGGGAGCAATGTTCACTCAGCAAATCATCATACTGCAATGTGAACTTTTGAAACAGCAAACAAAAAATGACACTAGAACAGCTTATTTGCCAGCTATCTAATGTTCACCTGGTGTGAATTTACTATGGTTTCAAGCCCCTTCTGAAAAACTATTTGGATCAATATTGGTGTTGGCTGCTTTGCTACTCTTTCGTGTTTTCAGTTTAAGTAGTAAATAAAGTTCAGCATTCTCCTAGCTCATATTTTCACTGATTTCTTTCAATGTGTGACCTTTATCCTTCCACTAGGAGGACACAGACTGCAGCAGAAAATGTTCAAAATCAGGTACTTGAACTGCTTCCTTTCCCTGCTGCCACAAGCCCTGTGCTCAACAAATTAGGCTTACTGATTAAATCAAATGGTTCAAATCATCCCAACATCAGACACACACATGAAGAGGTCACCAAGAAGATGGCACCAAGCTCTTTGAAGGGATGCACAGCAGGAGTACAAGTCAACAGGCATCATTTGAAGCAAGAGAGACTGACAGGACATCTGAAAATGAGACACACTTCCCCATGCAAGCAGGCAAGCACTGGAACACGTTGTCCAAGGCACAGTCTCCACCCCTGGAGATTTTGAAACCCAACTGTATAAAGTCTCAAACAACCTGGTCTAACCATGTCTGACAAGAAGAACATTGGACTAGAGGCCTCCTGATGTCTCTTCAAACCTGAATTACTCTATGATTTACTGCACATTGTTTCACCCACTTGCAAGTCCCACGGTGTTTGCTGAGTGCAATGGTATATTCAAGTAAAGATTCCACATAAGGTTTTTAAGTCAAGTGAGTGAATGTTGTTGGGAGTGAGGGTGATTTTTTAATTTATTTTTTTTTTCTTTATTGTGGGGTGATGTTTGGTGTTGAGGGTTTTGGGTTTGGGCATTTTTTTAGTTGCAGGGGGGTTGGTTGTGAGTTTGGGGGGGGTAGGTTGTGGAGGTTTTTTTGTTTGTTTTTTTTTGCTTAATCATAGTATCCAAGTGCCTCGCAAGCCTGAAATTTATATACCCTCACTACACCTCTGACACACAGAAATGGCAAAGGGGAAAGCAGTACAAAGGATGGTAGTTTAAAATTATTCTGATACCTAAAATGAAAATAAGAGTCTTGTGAGAGTCTCCTAAACACCTAGAACCCTAGTTCCAAGTCAAATCTAGACATGAGTGACTTAATTGGTTCACACATGCTGTTTGGCTGGAAAAGTTAGGGAGAAGTTAAAACTTAGAGTAACAACTTGATGAACAAATGCAGAGCAGTC
>WEIV01020312.1:1545-13118 GCA_013390005.1 Calyptomena viridis
TTACTTCATCCCAAATCTGTGACTGAGCACAATTCAAGCCCACTGCCAAGTTTTTACTTGCCTTTTACTTTTAACAAGTGGTTTTACAAGCCACACAAGTAAATGCAGGTGTCATTGGTCTGAGTCACTGTTGGGAGTGGAGATTGCATTCAGTTTACATTTTGAGATAAAAATTTATTCACTTTTGCATTAACTTATTTATTTGGTTTCTTATCTTCAGTATATGTGCATATGATATGTAGCACTTTTTGAAAATATATTACCTATATCATACTACAAAAATGGAAGTCTTCATATTGATTTAATATGAATAAAGCATAGAATTTAGAATCTTCCCTGGGGTCCTGTCCTATTCCCATTTAGATTGAAAGATACCTTCCTGTTGTTCTCTGTTAAAATAGGTTCAGGGTCACAATGTAAACTTGAGAGTATTAAAGGCACTTCTTTTCCTCTTTAAAATTACTTCCACAGCACCTTAAAATGTCCTTGATGTTTAAGTGATTCTTTTGTGCAGATGAGAGTTTCTGCTCCTAATAGCTGATAGTTTGATAGAGAAGAGCAAGTTACTGCTGAGATATAACACACCAAATACAGGAAGACTTCTGTTTTTATTTTTAACATTAAGAAATATTTTATAGATGTCCAAAGGCAGGTGACAAGTGAAGGAAAAAGAAGGAATGAAATAGAAAAAAAAACCCCAACATTTGTAATCTAATATCAGGATCCCAAATGACACACACTGATGACTATATTATGGCTTAAATAATAAAACAGTTTTCCTCCCAGCTGACTCATATAAGGAGTAATTTATGTAAGATTTGTTATTATATCTGCTTGTTGACTTTTTCACTCTTTTTTTTCTCTCTTCATTCTACTTAGTGGCAGTTAAAGCCCTCGGCATGCTTTGGGTATCCTGCAGAAATACTACCTCCAACTACCATTAGAGAAATGCACTTTTAAAACTCTGCATTCCTAAGATTAACCTAAATGAAATTCAGACCAGGTGGCTGTCAAGTTTGTTGATTCAGTGCACAATGTAAAAAAATTTCCTTATACAAACTAAATTATCAGACCTGAAAATAATGAGTAGTAGCAAGATTTAAATGTCCTTTGATCCTTCGTGTAGATGGGGTTTAAAAAAAATTAGAAATTATTTGACCTATTGAAAGCCATCTTGCACCTGGGATTTTCAGTGCTGCTGTCTGGAAGTAGCAATTCTTTATGAAGTGGCTAGCTGCAAACCTGAAAATGAGAGAGAGAAGGTTTATGTGGAGAGGGTGGGTTATACAAGGGTGGCTTCTGGGAAAAGCTGCTAGAAACTTCCCATATGTCTGATAGTGCCAATTCCAGACAGTTCCAAGACAGACACACCTTTGGTCAAGGCTCAGCCCATCAGCCATGGTGGTAAGTAGTGCCTCTGGGACAACAGATTTAACACTGGGAGGTGGAACTGGGCAGGAGCAACAGTAGCCAGAAAGAGAAGAGAGAAGTAAGAATATGTGAGAGAAACAAGTCTGCAGACATCAAAGTCAGTGAAGAAAAAAGGGAAGGAGATGCTACAGGCACTGGAACAGAGATTCCCCTGCAGCTTGTGGTAAAGAGTGTGATGAGTCCTTCCTCTGAGGAGGAAGGAGCAGCAGAGACAATGTGTGATGAACTGATCACCACCTCCATTCCCTGTCCCCATGCACCACTGTAGGTAGAGGAGGTAGAGAAAATTTAGAGTAAAGTTAAGCCTGGGAAGGTGTTTTACGACTAGGTTTTATTTCTGATTATACTACTCTGATCTGATTGATAATAAATTAAACTAGTTTTCTTGACTCAGGTCTGTTTAGCCCATGACAGCATTTGGTGAGTGATCTCTCCTTGTCTTTATCTCAACCCACAAGCCTTTCACTGTATTTTCCCTCCCCTGTCCAGCAGAGGAGGGCAGTGATGCTTTGTTGGGCATCTNCACTGGGAGGTGGAACTGGGCAGGAGCAACAGTAGCCAGAAAGAGAAGAGAGAAGTAAGAATATGTGAGAGAAACAAGTCTGCAGACATCAAAGTCAGTGAAGAAAAAAGGGAAGGAGATGCTACAGGCACTGGAACAGAGATTCCCCTGCAGCTTGTGGTAAAGAGTGTGATGAGTCCTTCCTCTGAGGAGGAAGGAGCAGCAGAGACAATGTGTGATGAACTGATCACCACCTCCATTCCCTGTCCCCATGCACCACTGTAGGTAGAGGAGGTAGAGAAAATTTAGAGTAAAGTTAAGCCTGGGAAGGTGTTTTACGACTAGGTTTTATTTCTGATTATACTACTCTGATCTGATTGATAATAAATTAAACTAGTTTTCTTGACTCAGGTCTGTTTAGCCCATGACAGCATTTGGTGAGTGATCTCTCCTTGTCTTTATCTCAACCCACAAGCCTTTCACTGTATTTTCCCTCCCCTGTCCAGCAGAGGAGGGCAGTGATGCTTTGTTGGGCATCAGGCATCCAGCCAAGGTCAACCTGCCACATAGGATAAGTCAAGTCCTTTTGATCATGCCTTGAATCATTGCAGGCTTGGAGGTAAATCAGAGCACAGCATGTTCAGCATTGATATCCCTAGCACAAAGTTTAGAGCAGAGCAACAGGTGACATAAGGAGAAGTTAGCTGGTACAGGAAATAAAATATATCTCTGAAGGAGCTGTAGAAAATCCTGTATCTCTTCCCTACTGAGCAAAAGAAGTAAAGTAACAGTGTTATGGGTCCCCTCATGGCAAGTTTTTTTATGTGATCTGTCTGGTTCACCTCATTTTAAAGTTATCAAAAGGATCAAGCTACAGCTGGAAGGGAAGACTTTCCTCAGGGCTTGATAAATCCATAATCAACACTAGTTCTTGCAGCTTGGTGGGAAGCATGTTGCAGTTCCTGAGACTTTCAGGCTCATTTGCAGCCTGTTGTGGGTTTGTCTATCCATAGCACTCTGCCTCTTGTGTCTTTTATTCAGCAGTTGAGCAGCATTCATTTTTCACACTAATCAAGTTTTATGGGTTAAAAAAGCATATATTGTGAATTTAGGCAAAGCAGAAGTTTACAGCCTTGATTGCCAAGTTTGGAAAAATCTGTAACATGAAGAAATAAAATAGTCAGTGTAGCCTTAAGGTTTACCTGAGCAGAAATAGTCTCATTTGCATTGCTTAGGATTCTTGAGGCAAATCTTGGCCTTAGACCAAGGAAGGCAATACAGCTGTTAGACACCCCTTTGTGGGATGCTAAACCTCACAGTGGGAACCTGAAGTTCCTTATATAAGGGAAGTGCTAACCTTGTTTCAGGATGCTCTGAGCAACAGGCATAGTAAGCATTTTCTGTGAATTTACCAGGAGTGAGATTTCCCTGACCGCGCCTTTTAGCACTTGTAACCTGCCTCGTGTTGCTTATCAGAGGATGCATGACCCTCCCCTTTCGCTTACTTCTCTCAGATTATTACTGTATCTCATTTCTCTGGCTTCAGTGGCTTCCCTCTTGTCAGCTTTCCAAGACTGCTATCAGTCTTCTAAAATCAATGAGAGGATCGATTGTACAACTGTTCTCTTAATTTTACAGTCTTTACCATGTCCATAGCTTTCCACAGAAATCATGCAGGGTATGAATAATCCAGGCATCAAACTTGTCGTTAACTGTACATTTAAATTCCGTAACTTTTGTTAGTTTTGTTAGTATACATTTATAAGAAACACTGATTTTTCTAATGTTAAGGGGCCAGTTTCTTGTGCCATTACTCACCTTGCCTTTTGTTTCTTAACTGTGAGAGCCAGCACAGGCCTGTTCAGAGTTCTAAGTAAAATGCCAGAATTTAGTTTAAAAAAAAAGTCTGGATAGATGTGAGAAAATCATAAACTTTCAGTTTTCATAAGTGATAATATCTAAAGAAAACTCCTCCTAAATGTCTGGAATGCAGCAGTTTCAAGTGCAGCTCAGGGAGTTATGACAACAACTTACCTGGTGTCTGAGGATCAAAATACCCAAAGTAATATTTTTCTTCAAGCTGACCCTTTTTCATAGAGAGACTTCTTTAGCAATTAAGTTATGTATTTTCTCTCTGTTCATATTTGAAATATGTCCTCTAGTGGAGGATTGTGACCCATATGTGCTTTATTTTCCTGTTTCATAGAGGTGCATTAAACCCATTCCTAATGTTCCTGAAGCATTGAGGTATTTTGCTGATTTGGGCCTGTTGCTAAATGCCAGGTAGCTTAGAAAGGTAGAAGTTAAGAAAGGATTTTGTCCAAATGCTAGCGAAAGTAATAGTTATTAATGAATCTAATGAACCTGTGAGTATTAACCTGTGTGAATCTGAGGATTTTTCTTTAAAAAGTAATAAATGTAAAAATGAGTTAAAAATTTAGACGATTGAAGATTCAAGAGTAATAGTATATGGAGTTTAATTTACATTTTAAGTTGTTCTTAGAGTTAATTTTCAAAATATAACTGAGCAAACAAAACTTCATTTGTAAAAAAAAAGACGAGACTATTTTCTGACAATGAATGCCAGCAAAGCATAGTCTGATTCCTTGTGATAGGGATAAATATATTTATACTAATGTGCTTAAAAGGCAACTATTAGTTTTTAATTAATGTAAGAGATTTACTTTTTAGCAGGGTTACTAAAATAATAATCATACATAAAGGAATACTTTACACAAGCTCGGGAAATTACATGCAGAGATTTAGCTAGAGAATTTGGTTCTGGTTTGGAAGATAACGTTCATTTCTATGTACAAAAAATTGTTTAATTCATTAGCATACTTTTATTCTGCAGACACTGAAAAGCTTTAATGTCCCCCAAATTACTTAGATGTGACTTAATTTTATGAGTTATCAAGCACTAAAGGTATAAATAGTATTATTATTCTGTCATAGCTGATGCAGTACTGTTCCAGAACACCACTATTGGACAATAGGAGGCATTTGAAATAGCGGGTTTGTTCTCCACATTAGTGTACCAAATTATCTTTATTCTGAGATAATACACTGACTGAAAGTGGATGTGTGATTTTAAGGCATCTAGTGAAGTGCAGACTTTCACACTAAAGCATTAAAATGTGTCTAATGGACAGATACTATAGTTTTTTAAAAAATTTAGACTTTTGATTCGTAATCTAATGCAGCACCAATGTAAGATTAGCAGTCATTTTAATGAATAAGAAAAGTGATCAGTCCTAAATGTTCTACCTTAATGTTGGATGCAACTTTTACTTGCTCACATCTATGAATAGACGTGTGTGTGTGTATATATACATATATATATATATATATATATGTACATAAAATACAGTGTCATTGGTGATGGAAACCAAGGGAGTTGAAGTTATGAAAATTTGGATTAGGATGCAGACATCTGGGTTCTTACCTTAATTTCTAGGAACTCAGCTGGTTGTCACCAACATGTATTGATAGTAAGAGTCACATGGCTACACATACATTGCATTTGAGAATTTTTCATAAATTGAAATTAACCTTTCCCTCATCGCCAAAGAAACTCATGCTGTGAGAATACAGCATAATATCACACAGCAATGATAAATATCAGTGCATCATCATTAGCGTGGATTATTAATATCACCACAAAAAACTTTGTTCTCAGCAAAGCACTCATCTCTTCTCTGTGGTGGCTAGTAACAGGACCCAAGAGAATGGCCTGAAATTTTGTCAGGGGAGATTTAGGTTGGATATTAAGAAAAGATTCCTCACCCAGAGGGTGGCTGGGCACTGGAACAGGCTCCCCAAGGAAGAAGTCACAGCACCAAGCCTGACAGAGTTCAAGAAGCATTTGGACAACAGTGTCAGGCACATGGTGTGACTCTTGGGGATGGTCCTGTGCAGGGCCAGGAGTTGGACTCGATGATCCTTGTGGGTCCCTCCCAACTTACAATACTCATCGATTCTGTGAAATTCATAAACTTGGCTGAATTAGGGACTAAGTCCACTGTTTACTTTGTTTTAGTTCTGCATATCTGTTGCTTGAAACTTTTATTTTAATCAGTGTGAGTGTATCAGATAAAAAGCAGAAACTAGCAAAGGAGTGTCAAAAATAATTGCCATGCTCTGCAAAGTTGATTCAAATGAACTAGGTAACAACTTTATAGTTGAGAAATTTATGCTAAAAGTGATACTTTTTGTCTTTACTTAATATGGTAGAAAACCCCAAACCAACCTGCTACTAGAAAAATGTGCTCTAAAGAGCTGCTAGCTGTTAATACCCAAACTGTACTTAAGTGATAATGCTCTTATGCCAGACTGATAAGCACCTGTACAAAAGATATAGATTGCCAGCTAAATTAGTCTGGTAATCCTGATAAGTCCATAGTAAGGTCTATAACATCTGCTAGAGGCAAAAAATGTATTCTGTAAGGCTTGCCTGTCATCTATATTTTCAGTCTATGTATGTCAATCAAATTATTTCAGGAATGGCTTTAGCTTCTCGGATAGAGAAAACGGCCTTGAAAAATTCCTTCAAATCCATGTCCCTATATCTAACTTTCATCAGGGTAAAAGATGATGCTTCCTAGGTTGTGGCTTTGAAGCTGATGGGCTTTCACAGTTGCCCTAGGTTGGAAGTGCAATTAAAAAAATGTTTGATCTAATCCTTCCTTTTTTCTATTTATTTTACTCTTTCCCTCTAAAGAAAGAGAATATTTAAAAGTAATGGTGGTTATATATAAACAACAGAGGAGTTGTCACAAATTACTGTGTGTTGTAATGCAGCAGCAACTTTGGATTATATTCTTTAATCATTATCTTGTGGATAAAACACATTTCTAAGACTGCTCTAAAATGGCTTGTCTCAGTGATGTCACATGGGAAAACAAAGGTGATTTTTGAATTCAGGATGGGTTACAGATGGCTTAGACTTACACATAAACTATATTTGTATAGAATTCCTCCATGGCTTTATGGATAGAAGTAAGAGCATTACATATAAAGCTAATGAACTCTCAATGTGCAGTCAGGTGGGCAGAATAAAAATGATGATATATTTAAATGAGAAATTCCAGAATAGGGAAAAATTATTTATTTTGGTCGTCACATATTTTATCCTCAGTACCTTGTTCTATTTGAAGAATATACATTAAATCTTATTTAAGAATGTATGAGGTAGTTGATGTGTATGAGGCATCAAATTAATCTGTTAGAGAGCTGACTGTTGATGATGTATGACAACCAAGGGCTTGGCAACTCTCTACTCACAAACTTCTTTGCAATCAATATTGTATTAATAATTTAGTTTCTGCTAATTTAAAATAGCTATTATTTCAGGGACTGCATCCAGCACAGTGAAATGTGATGTAGCATCAGCTTTACTGTTATATTGGGAATGGGAAGTAAACCCAGGGAATTTTAATTTGGCCTCCTAGAGCAAGTGTGGCATTTGTCTACTTGAGTGTAATTTATGCATGGTAAACTGAACATATTTTGTGAGACACTTTCCCTGAGAGACACCTTTTCTCAGACAGAAGACTGAAGGCCAGGAAAAAAAGATCATTCCAAAAACAGCACATAGCCAGTGAAAGTCATGGCTGAATCCTTTCCAGATAGGTGGCCATAGGAAGCAAGCATAACAGAAAGAGGCTGTTCAATTTTTCTGTACAGTATTTCACTTTCTTGTTGTAGGCATTTGTTTTATGGGGGTTTAGGTTTTTTGTTTTTCTCCACATGAACACAAAACAAAAATGCACATAAATTAAATAGTCAGAGAAACAATGGTGAGCCTGCAGGTGGGGGAAAATAAATGACAGTGCACTTTTCCAGTATGATTCATGTTAACAGAGCATAATTTTGTAACTGAACTCCATTGCTTTACAATGTATTGTAAGAGAAATTATTTTATCATAGAAATGGAGGACAGTCTTTTGGATGACAAATGTTTTCGTGTGCATGACCTTCTCCCACATCCTTTCCTTCAAAGTTTAAGAGGCAGGAAGGTGTCAGTAGAGGTAATAATTATTATAAATCTGGTCTTCAGAGGCTCTCTCATCTGTACTTCTATTTAATAAATTGTCTTTTCTGCCTCTTCCAAAACAATATTTGAAAATCTTTTGTGCTTTTTTTTTTTTTTTAATCTCTCTTTGCCTGATCCTATTGCGAGGCATATCTGTGAACTGCTCTGTTGGCTCTTCATATTCTGCACAAAAGAAGACTGTGATGGTTGTTAATCCCAGCCTGTGGTCATGTCTAAACATTCATGCCATGTAATTGTTGTTTTCACTGTTCTCTTTCAAGTCCTCTACATTTGGATCCATATAGCACAGCTTATATCTGTAAACTTTTCCATATATTTTGACCAAGTGACTTGCTAACAGCAATTTTAGTAGCTACTTGACACATATACTACTTTATCAGTCTCCATTTAATAACATTTGTATTTTTAGAGAATCAGGATAAAAGCCATCTATGTGAGCCTTCCTGACTACTTTGAACAATTAGTTCTGAGAACTTTTTTATCATAGATTATGGTCTTTTCTGTTTTTTTATTACCTACCTTAAATTACCTTTTTTATACAATGCTCTTGGAGAGCACTTGGAAAGTAGAGGCAGAGATCATGCAATGGCATGGCTTCAGCTGCTCTGGAAATTTAAAAGGGCAAGCTTAAATGAAGGGCTTGTTTGTGTAAGTTCATCTTGAAGTATGATTTTTGTGCATTGGTCCAATATTAACAGGAGGAACAAGATGATTTGTAAGGGAATTTAGACTTCTGCATTTCAGAACCACACCCAACCTACTTGTTTATTCTTTCTTTAACATAGGAGGAAGAATAAAATCAACCTGAACACTACCAAGTAATGATTCATCATACAGTCTACTGTAGGCTGAGTTGATGGAGTTTAAGAGCGCCTATTGTCTCTATTGGCAGTAAGGGAAGTCTGAGTCTGATGCAGTCAGTGTAAACATATACAGCTGGCCATTGGTATTTGTGCTGGTTTAAAAATAAACTGGTGGGAGAAATTAACCCATCTTATAAGAGATGTCAAGTCAGAGTTACAATTTACTGAAAAGGTTACAGTAAATACAGTGATACAGAGAAAACTGGTTTTAAGCTGCAAAGTCAGAGTACAACCCAGCACCCTGGGACAAGAACAGCATGGTGCTCGTTAGCTCCTGTGCTGACCACTGCCTGGTTCTCCTGAGTGCAAAGCAGAAGGGAAGGAACCTGTTAGTCAAGATGATGGTTGAAGTTCTGTCAAAGTCATCATCACAGTCTTGTCAAGAGTGGCGGTCACAGTCCTGTTGAAGTTGTGGTCCTTCGCTGGATCCAATGAGCGGTACCAGAACTCCCAAAACCTGAAGATTATATAGGATCAGGTTCATGTGGGAATGCCAGTACCTCCCCAAGGTGGGGAGTTTCACAATGGGTGGTTTTACTTTGTGTGTCATGGGATATTTTTGGAGTCTTCGATCGTCTAGGTAGTTCCAACTGCCCATTATACCAGTGCAGTTGGGTCCATTATAACCCATTAGCAGAGACAACCCCTCCAGCTGGGTTTGAAGATGTTAATGTCTCCGCAGAGGAGAGTTGTCACAGCTGAGTCATTAGTGTGAAAAGAAACACTCCCCTGCCTCACAGGTTTTGTCTCTTTCCTTATCTCTTGTGGCCTGAGGTGTCAGGTGTGCCCTGGGCAGCTGCTACAAATGAGTCATTATTAACAATCCTTCAGAAATTACATAGAGGGTGTAGAATACACAGTTTTGGTTCTACCCACATAGTGATAAACTGGTCCCAGCCCCTGTACCTAGGACATTATTCAAATGCAATCTCTGGAGTTCATGAACCTGCTGGTATAGCCTTTCCTATGTGCATGTCAGGTGTGTTCCAGGCAAATGAAATTATTGCATTGCTTTGAAACAAAGCTACACGCACACTCTCAGCAACTGCGTCTATCCATTTTACAGACTATTGTTTTACAGGTAGCATTGAATAACAAAATAGATATTATTTATCAGGTGTTTGTTCCGAGTCTGGCCATCTGTTGTTTGGGTTTTTTTTCCTTCTGGAGGGTTTGCTTTTAGTTGAAACGAGTTTGTTAGAAGCTTGTTTTTTGTATTGTCATTGGAGGTGATGTAGCCATGTGTCAGCCCATCACCACTGTGACATGACATGATCCAACAAAGGCAGAAGGAGTTCTTCAGAGGGTTTTGTTTCTGATCCAAACTTAAAAAGACTATTTTGCTGAAGTTGTATAAGCCACAATCACATACAGAGAGTCTGGTCACAACTGGAATTTTGTAACACAGTGCCATGATTAGTTTACAAATGTGTTAGTCAACATAAATGTGTAACTTAGATGTTATACGTCATTTTGTGTTTGCCATCAGCTCCCTCTATCTACAGATTGCTAGTAAGGACTGAGGTCAATATTACCAAATAATTTTATCTTTATTTAGTTGGCAACTATCTGTGTGAAAAGAATGTTGCTCAGCCGATATGAGCCACCTGGCCAATTTTTGTGTCTGTTGACAAAAATTAAGTGGTTAGGTTCTTGAATAAAGTGGGAGCTAGAGTCTTTCATATCTTCATATGCAAGTACGTGTTATAGACACTTAAAATTATATATCCCTACTTCTTGATGGAAGCACTTTTAGACAGAAGGTTGCCCAAAATCAAGCCTGTGGCATATTACTTTACAACATATTCTGACAGCAAACTGGCAAATTATTTGATCTTATTCAAATAATAGGTATTGCATATCTTCTGTAAGAGGACCTACTTCAAACAAACAAACAAAAAAAAGCATAATTCAAGATTTAATATAAGGCAAATCTGTTCTATTGAATCTGTTTTGCGTGACTTTTTGGTTTTAATGGTGTGGAAACTGAAGGCTTTTCCTTTAAATTGTTTGAAACCTGCAGAAGTGAGGATTTTCTTTTGAATTATCAAACTTTTAATGAAATAACTCAAATCCCCAAAGCATATAGAATACTTGAATGTCAATATTCGCAATGAGATCTGTTGATTAGACATACTGATATGTTTGCTCATTTGTATGCTCCACTTCTTAGAAAGCTTCCAAAACTGGCCTTTACTTTAACCATTGGAAATGTAGAATCCAAAACTGTGCCAAAAGTCCCCTTTTTGGCCAAACTCATATCCCTCTTTGGACATGTTTTTACCAGAGCAGATGTGGTGTGCAGCTGAACACTATTTACTGCATGGGAACATCCAGCTGATCAAAATTTCCACACTGTGAATGAAATAATCCTTCATTTCTGTTGCTTAGCTGAGACCCACCCTACCAGTGAATCTAATTAGGGGATTTAGCACAGATATTGAAGGGGAGATTTATTATCTTTAGAAAAATAGCAAGATACTAGCAGGATGCTGTTACTTGCAATACTACACTTTAAAGCCAGACCTTGATAAGTGGTGGTATTAAGACTTCTCATGGCAGTGTTTTTGCATAAACTCACTGGATGCGTGTGGAAGAGCTGGCCATGGATACTGCATGCTGGAAACAGTGTTTTATGCATTGCTAATATCAAGCTGTGAAATTAGATTTTTTTTTACTTAAAATTCAGGAATTAGAAAGGATGTGAAAATCTGTATGCCTT
>WEIV01020313.1:700-44051 GCA_013390005.1 Calyptomena viridis
GCTCTACTCCTGTAGACCTTGGGCTGGTGAGTGAAGATGTGGCAACTCTAAAGAGAAGAGGACCTAAGGGCAGAGGAGAGGGCTCATAGCAGGGATTCCTATAAGGAAGATAGAATGAAAGTGGGATGAGTGCTGTGCATGTGTAATGAGCAACTGTTTGGATCTGTTCCACATGGTTTTTTTGTTTTCTATCCTCCAACAAAACACAGTACAGCCTGGAAATACCAGGCTCTGGCACTCACTGCCCCTATGCAGTGTTATGTCTGTGAACACACTCAAAATGTCAAGAACATGCTGGTAGGTGTTCACAGGAGCTGCTCTTATCAGAAATTGAATGCTGAGGGATTTTTTCCCCTCGAGTGCAGTAGCATGCTGTGAGGTTTTGCAGCCACTCTTTTGTATTAACCATTTTTGCATTAATCCTTTCTCTTAAAGGTCATTTTTGATTACAGCCCATGTTATGCCAAGTGCAGCACAGGAAAAGGCAGGGTGGGAAAAAGATGAGATGTAATTCAACAGGGTGACTCTCAGGAAGTAAAACTGAAGCAAGGGAGTGCTGTAAGGATCCAAGCTTTAAATCAAATGTACATGAGAGGGGATATGCTTCCAGCTTTTTCTGGTTAGGGATGGAAATTCCACAGAAGACACTGAGCATTATCTAATGAGTTAATGTTACTGAGTGTATCTATGTGTGATGAGAACCAGTGAAATGCTGGAGGGTCCCAGCACATTCCTCACCAGCAATAGCTACTATATCTAATCTTGTGCAGTCTATTAAACCTCCCAAGCAAGACAAATGCCCTGTGACAAGTGACCGATCTTCCATGTCTTGCTCCAACCTCACTAACAGAAGGCTCCTCTCAAACAAGGTTCCTAGAGGGGAATATTAGAGTGGTTGTATTATTTCTTCCTGTTACGTGAAGACTTAGCAAGCCCTGCAATAAAAGATATAACATTCAATTGACCTTTTGCTTATCTATAAACGTAAAATGAGCCACACAGACCCAGATTCACTGAGGAGCCATTTCTGAGAAATTTATTTCCTTTTACTAGCCATAAAAATAAATTGCTTCACACAAAGAATCGGCACAAAAGTAGCACTACTAGCCTATAATAAGATTATTATGAAGGAGATGTTTTTCCCTGGGCAATCACAGCCAGCCAATATGTTATCAAATTTTTATCTCATCAAATTGGTAGGCACAGATTGGTATTCTAGGGAGACCTTCTGTGTTACACTGGCCTTCTATAACCTTCTAGAGCTTGAGTATCCAAAAGAGGTTTGATTCGTGGATTGACTTCTATTCTTTGAAGGATGGATTATTCTTTTTTGCCTCAGCTCTACTTTTAAGCCAGATTTAAAGAGACTTACACAAAGTGTTTAAAGAAAAAAAAGAAAGTAATTCTTACATGTCATATCAGTCTATTTGGACAAAGCCAGGCGAAACTGTTCTGAAAGGCAAGGGGAGGATCAGGCAATAAATCAGGGTTTATCCAGCCCATTTCTCTTTATGGAGCCTAGGATAATGAGGCTAGCTATCAATCTTGCTGGGGTTGTAACTGAAGAAGTTGGCTCACTCAGTTCCATCATTTCCTTCTGCTTTTTGAATAAAATTCATAGTGGAAAACACTCCTCCTAACAAAAAGTACCCATCCTAAAACAATGTGTCTGCCAGTGTGTTGGCTGCATGTAATTAGAAGTCGGGTATTGTCAGGGTTAGTTTTTCTGTGCTCAGTTGTGTCNTTTACTTTAGATCTAATCAGCCCGTTGCTTTATGTTTTCTGGGTATTTATTGGTTGCAAATGTATTGGAGTTTAAATCATTATGCAACAATGATTAATTTACTATATTGTGAAATTTCAAAATAGCCTCCTCTGTTCTCACATGGTCCTAATTAGGGACCAGTGGATTAGTAAAATCTGCATGAAACGTGTATTTAGAACCATGATTTTAAATAGTTTCACTTAGTTTCTTGGTCCCTGCGTATCTATTACTGGATAAATATTGCAAACCTCATTTCTTGTTCAATGGCCTCTGACACTACAGACTATCTGTCATGCCATGTCTGATAGTGGCACATCATATATATGTATGTAGATATGTGTGTGTGTGTACAAATACAGGTTAAATCCAGATCTATTTCTAAAGGGACTGAGTTTTCTTACTCTCTCCAAGATGTGCATCTTGTAAAGCCCCATGTTGGGGCCAGGAGGGACCTGGGTGCTCTGAAATGAGCCTTTGACAAGCGTTTGGGGAGCTGGCTGTGATTTTAACAACCAGTTTGACTACACTGCCTCCAACAGATCTGGATGAGGCGCCTATACTTGGCAGGAAGGCTTTATAGTGCCATGGATTAACCTGGTAAGATGCTGAAGTAATTTTCCTATTAGGAATCTGGCTTTGCTGTGCATGAGTACAGCATGTCTGCATTTGGGGTTTCTGATGGGAGTGTTCTTAATTTAGACCAAAGCTCATGCAGATCGATGTCTCTCGAGTTAACCACTTATTTTTACCATAGCAATGCTGAAAGAGCAGGTCCTGTTGCTCTTAAATCAGTCCAGAGTTCATGCTGAAGAAATAAAATCAGTCTTGAAATTAAAGATGACTGAAGGAGGTGATCTCTGCTGCTCAATGGGGTGACCTCAGTCTGGATATTAGAGAGGGAATTGTGATCAGCTGATATTTTCCTCAACGTTTGTGTCAGTCTCTTGCTCATGCATATGCAGCTTCCAAAGGGATCCAAAAGGGCTTAAAGTCCTTTGCACGAGGATTCTTTTGCTCATCTCTGTATTGATGTAGCTAAAAAGTGACACAGAGCTGTGCAAATGGACTGTGATAGACTGAGGATCTGGTCTGGGATGCTCACAAATCCAGCTCGTTTCCTGCCTTTGCATCTCTCCCCCTCTCCCCTCCTGTGGTAAATAGCCTCTAAAACAAACACACATTTTTGAGCATTATGTCACTTCTGGGCAGCAGCCAGGGGATAAGATTAGCACCATTGTCATCAGAAAGAGCAAGAGCTGTCTCTTTGATGAATTATATTGGATCGTCAGGATATTTTATTTCTTTTTTAATGTGCCNGAAACTCAAGAACTGAGGAGGAGAGTTGGTCAGTGTGTTTGCCTTGAGAGCCAATGTGCTTTGGTGCATCTCTGTGTGGGGCCTCTTTTTCCTCATATTAACAGTGGAGCACTAAATGAAATATATTTACTTTAGATCTAATNAATGTGCCTGTATATTTTTGGATATGAATGTCCCCAGATAGCCTCAGGAGAGAAGGGGGGGAAAGGAGAGGGGTGAAAAGAGAGTGATAAGGGGGTTTTTCTGCCAGCCTATTTTCTCATGTCTTCATTCTTGTGGTGAAAAAACCCCAAAGTATGAAACCCAGATCCCTTGCCCAGCTGGGTCACTCTCGTGTCCTCTGTGCCACGAGAAAGACCAAAATGTATAGAACAATTAACACCACTTGGCTCATCACTCTCTTCCCCCCCTTGTGAATTTTTCATCATTTATCTGCCTGGCTCTTTCGAATACCAAAGATAATGTCAGTCCTGACAAACTGGGAATTATGATATTTTGAGCTGGGCAGCTGCTGGTGAGTGGGCCATATGAGCCCATGGTGCCTGCACTTCTGAATCTTCTCTCCTTCTCTGTCTGCTTCTCCTCTGTCCTCTTCATTCCAGCCACTGCTACAACCCCTGGGATAGATGCTGCTGATTTTGTGTTCTGTGTTTTGTGCAGCACCTACTTCCATTTCTTACAACTGAGAGACCCCAGATTTGGAGAAAGCGAGTAATGGCATTCACATATCTAAAAACTTTCTCTTACAAATGTCAAGATGCCCTTTCAAAAGGGACTAGGGAAAACAAATTCTGGGTTTTTTTGAGATATAAGTCAACTGTAGCTGAACTTGGTGTTTGTTGTTTTCTTGTTACTTTTTTTTTATATTTTCTTTTTTTTTTTCCCCCCAGACTCTAATTCCCAAAGAAATAAAGTTTGGGGTTTTTTTTTCCAATTTAAAAAACAAAAAACCCAACAACAACAACAAAACCCTAAGGAAAATCCAGCAAAAAGTAATTATTCCTTGGAAATTATTTTAGTTGCCTATTTCACTGCTCAATCCAATGTGATGTGAAGCAAAGACAAATGCTGTCGCTAGAAACAGCATGAGATTGCTTTGTGATCTTAACCCCCCGTACCCTTCAGATGGAGCATCTGTGACTTCACCCACTGTGACTCATTAAAGAGATTATGTATTAAAACAGACATGCCTTTTATTACCTGAGAGGCACAGAATATCCTCATTGCTGTGCCCTTATGGCAGCCTACACTGATTTCACAATTTTTTTTTTCTCTATCAAGTGTGTCCACTTGGTGTTGCTTGTCTTGATTTGGGGACAAGGACCCTTATTTCCACCTGTGTGTTTATAATGCCCAGTGCAATGTGGTGCTGTTCAGGGTGCCAGAACTGCAATACTGGAAAAAACCAAACAGAAATCCAAAATGAAATTTGAGATAGTAACCTTTCCTCAACGTAATTGCTTCAGCATAACCCCTGCATTCGCTGATACAGAAATAATTAATTTCCAGAGTTATGGGAGCTAGAGTGAAAATCAGCTTCTCTCTTATGAAACAATTCTCTCTATGGAGAAGTTCATAATCTTTTCTTCTATTAAAGGGGACTGCGTTTTTTGGAAAGCAGAGAATATGGTCCCTTAAAGCGTTGAGGATGAACATGCAGCACATGGCAGCACTGGGATCACTGCAGTCTTCCCATTGTGTGACCATCCACCTGGGTCTTTCCATTCTCTCTTTCCAATTTATTTCCTTACATAGTAATGACCCAGAGGAGGGTCATCACTTTGCAAACACCATTTGGCTGAATTTTGATGAGGGATTTGAATCACTCTGACAAATGGGAGCTTTCTGCATGGCTGGTTGGAGAGGTGGGGAGATGAGAAACCTTGCACAGAATGTGCTTGGCTTGTGCTTTGTCCTGAAGGTCTTTATACCTGAGCAGACACATGCATGAATGATTTATCAATATTAAGGTTGGATGATGGAGGGGAGGACTGCAGGGAATAGTAGCCTTCAGCAAAGGGAAATGCAGATAATTTGAGGAATTATAAGCAAATATTGGAATTATTTACACTACTCCCTTCTCCCCTTTCCCTCTCCTTTTCTCTCACCTCCTTCCCTTTCTTATACCTGTCTCCTCAAGCACTTAGGCTGCTTGGGCTGATGAAGGTAGTTAGGGTACAGGTGTAAAGTAGTATTTGTGATTCTCAGAGCTTTTGAAAGGGCTGTGAAAAGCCATGAAGTAGTTTTACCTTCTGCTGAAGGTCGGTGAAGCCCCAAGAAAGCTTGTGGTGGGCTGGAGGTGGTGTTTTGAATGTGGTACTACCTGATAACACCTTGAGATTAAGAGTGTCTGACTCTGCTGTGTTGGTGACCTCTCAGGCCACTTGGGACTCCTCCAGTTATAAAATACAGCACTAAAAATGATTATCTAAACATTTAAGGGATTAAAAGCGCTATTACAGAACCAATTAATATTACCTCAGGTCTTTTAATCAACTGAGTCAGAGGTATCCTACCTTTGTGCTGGAAATAAAGATCACCTGGGATTCCTCATGCAAAATGACAGCGCCATTTTATGACCTTCCAGTGATAAACTTGTGTGCATTTTTACCAGGCTCTCAGCACTCTGGATGACTATCAGCATCCTGGGATATGTTTTAAATTACTGCCCGAGGGGGAATGGGATTGAGTTGTGCACCACATGCCCAACTCAGCTGAACTTTCTTTTTATGCTTTTTATTAAAGTTGTATATCATCAGGAGAGTGTGAAAGTCCCATTACAGAGGGGAAATCATCTCCCCAGCACCCTGGCCTGTCAGGCTATTTTGCATAATAACTTACGGAAATGAACTGGCCACTTCTAATACTTGAGGACAGGCTGGGAGAGCAAGAGCCTTCTGAGGATTTTATCACAAAACAGCCTTATGTGGCACATCTGGTTTGTTTTAAGCATCTTTGTGTACTGGGAAGAGAGCAGCAGGGGATGGGGCGGGAATGCTTTATTTGAAATCTTTTGCAATGTTTCTGAGTCAACTGTTTATAATGAGGACAACAGCCTTGGGAAAACTGCAACCAGGAGACAGAGCTTCTGAGCATTTGAGCCTCTAATGTGGACACTTCTGTTGGATTTCTTCACCTGCTTTTCTTACCCTTCTTTAAAGGGCAAGTCCCTGTGAATGCTGCTGTGGATTTGGGCTTTACCTTGTGGAATAGCTGGAGAAGGCTGAAATTCAAATCAGCCCCTTTTGCTCCAACACATTCTCTCATAAAATATTCATCTATGTGCAAAATCCAGCTATCTAAATCATGGCTAATTATATAATTATTTGACTATTGTCAGGGCTTGGTTGATAATTTGATGTAGTTGTGGTAAGCAGAAAATAGATGCAGGATACTTCTATGGTCAATGAAGTTCTGGGGATTTACAGCACCTGTGGCTCTGCCCAAGACTTCTCAAATTGCAATGCATGAGGTTCCTATTTGTAGCTTGAATTACACACCTGCCCTGGCACACATTCAGGAAAAGACATTACTTTAATCACTAGCCATATATTTCTGGGCCTTAAATTGAAGAATGAAGCAGTAAAGGAGAGTAAAGAGATAGATGGCTTGGGATAGCAAAGTACTCCCTGGGACAGAGGTACCAATACTGAGGTCCTGAGGCATGGAGTAACACCCCAAACACTGGGCAAATCTTCTGGGTGGGCAACTGTAAAAATGCAATTTTTCTCTCTGTGTCAGTAGGCTCATTAGAAAACTCTTAGAACTGTTTATTTGGATTGCTTGGGTCTGCCCTGAGAGCACAGATTTAATACTGCTAAAAATCTAATAAAATGTAAATTTCTTTCGCACAAAATCAAATAACAAGCAGGAACAGTTTTCCAACCAGACTAAATGCACTAGATTTTCCTTTTGTGTCCAAAGCTGCTCTGCTCTTACCAGCTGTTGTGTTTTTTTCACATGACAGAGCCTTCCAAACTGCTATTTTACATTGGAGATCTTAAGGAAAGAAAACAATTAATTACACTTCAGAGCTAATTGGAATCAATACTTAATGTTTTTAGCTCTCAATTAATTGCCAAATGATGTATCACTAGTTTGATGATGAAAATTAGATGGATACCTCAGATTCTTCCTCTAGGGTGTCATTCCATTGACGTACTAGCTGGCTCCAATATTTTCCTTTCTCTCCTGCCTATCTCTCTGTATTCTAATTCTCTTGCTTTAAAACCCATGTCAAATGTTTGATGGTTTGATTGTCAAAATATAGTGGTAAATCAGAAAAACTGCAAGGCGTAAGATATTGTTTATTTATTGCAAGGTATAAGGAGTTTTAAAGTGGACCCATGGAAAATATTTCGTGTTATTTTTCTCTTCCGATTCAGCTGCTCAAGGGTTTGTTTCATTTCCAGTCCACGGAGGAAAGGGAAATATATCTTTACTTGGTTCTCACAGAATCACCCAAGAGTGTCTACAGTAATTGAGTGCCTTAAATTGCAGCTGGGTGCTCTCCTGGGGGTTTCAGAGGTGCACGAGGAGGTCAGACCATGAGTACCTGTTGATGTCCCGCTGATTTTCTCAAATAACAATTCTCCCTGTACCATGTAAAACTCGTAACATGCTAAATGAGTTATGTGTCAGGTTGGCTGTGAGCACCTCCAGCTATTGTTCCTAAGGGTCTCCCACACAGCCACTATGCCCAGTCTCAAATCCTCTTTGCTCCCACAGGTGAGTGACACTCCAGCTCCATAAGCAGCAGTCCAGCCTTGATCCAGCCAGCTTACACCTAAATATACCCATGCACTCAGTAGGGCTGACTCATACAGCTCAGAATATTTCCACTAATAAACACTAATAACCAGGTGCCAAGTGTTAACTGCTGCCCTTGCTCATGGCAACGTGGACAGCCAGGCTGAGAACCAACTGCAGCTCTGGCCAGTGGAGCTGCCCAGTGGGTCTGACTCAAGTGTGACTAAAGGTAATCTGTTGGTGTTAATGTTATATAGAAATTAACACTTAGACACATTCTGGTAGTATGTTGGCACCCACAATTTTTATTTGTGGTATCCAGCATTATTTCACAGTTGGAATAGTAATTTTATAAGCATAGTAGAGTGTCTAGAAAATGTTTTGTCATTTCCTTTCTGCTCAGCTTCTTCCCAGAGAAACAGGCATGCACAGAGCCCTGTTTATGATACCTGCATTAATAATCAAATGTGTGTAGGTGTAAAGATTGCAAATAAACACATCTTAAAACGAGATCTGTCTTCCTTCCCTGAGCTGGCATGCTCCCAAATGAACTCAATTGTAAAATTCCCTTGTGCTGAATTCAGAACTTTTTTCATGTATTGAAGGTTGATGACCTTACAAGCCCTGAAAACAAGGAGTAAGGGGAGTGAAACCCTTCAAGTCTTTGCTGGTGGTGGGACTGCTGGGCAAGACAGAGACCATGGGAAAGGCAGACAAGGAATGGACTTTCTGTGAGCATTTTGACTTTCTGCTATTTAAAGACTACTATAAAGGAGTATGAAGAGAAATATTTCTGTATCTGTTCTCAATTTTTCTTTCTGCAGTTGACAGCCCTTGTACATGGCCAGTTGTTCTGTTTTCTGTCTCTACAGTCCTGCTGCTCTCTTGGATGGCTGTGTGATGGTGTTTTTTAGACAACGAGGATAAAACTCAAGAAAGAGCAAGCAGTGAGGTGTTCCCTCTATCTTATGTGTTTTCATGATGTGACCCAGGGCAATATCATCTTTTCAGTCAATACAGTAGAAGTACAGAAATAGCTGAAAGCAGATGTTGTCAGTCCTGGTTTACCTGGAAGTTGATAGCAATTCCATTTGGAAATTAAGAGTGACTTAGAGTTAATCACAAAGTTGTATGACTCCACTTTGGAGAAGGGTTCAGCTGAGTACTCTGTGTTGTGTTGTATTTTTCTCACTTTAAATGTCCTTCTTGTGGAACTCTCATTGCTGTTGTGAAGCTTTCTTGGTTATGTGACCCTTGTGGCAAAAGGAGGTCTTTAAGTGACCCCCTTGTCAGCGATGGGAGTGAGCAGTGACTGGACTTAATATTTTGTCTTTCAGTACATGTTTTCTTCCTTGGACTGGTTAAAACACTTTTAACTTTTTTTTTTTAATAGAAAAAATTCTCATTGAAGAAACAGAACTCTAAAATATCCAGTTGTAAGCACTGTGGCAAAGGACTCAAACCTGAATATTGCTGGATAAAATCAAAAGTGAAAAAAACAACCCTCTCTTTCTTTTCCCTATCATTTCTAAAAAGGCATTTAAAAAAAAATCGCTCTAAGATAAATTTAAAATAATGTATTTTCTGGGGAGAAAATAGAATAGATGGATGACTTTCAGCCTAATTTAGTAACTGCCACTCAAGATACAACTTGGAAAGAGCTTTCTAAAGCTGGAAAGTAATTCTATTGACATTTGTGACTGGGGAAGCATGGTATTTTTGCTTCTGCTTTGATTAATATTCTCTGTTACATTAGACAGCTTAAAAACTGAAGGAATACTTTATCAGTGTTGTTCTGCCATTCTCTTAATGCAAAACAACATCTTTCTATAAAACAAAAAAGTAATTTGTCCAGGGAAAGACTCTGGACTTTTTCTGACCTGTTTGATGCAAAGCAGAATGTGGTAACTCTCCTCTATGCAATCAGATGTGTGTCCACACAGTTAAACCTGAGGCAACACACATCTGTGATGAGAGACATGTTTCTGTAGGTGGATGTAAAACATTTCACTATGTTTTATTCCTTTTTGCAAAAGTTGTGAAGCAGGGTGTGATTTTGTGTGAGCAACTTGGACAAAGCAAATGAAAGGAAGAGCAAACAAAGAGAAGGAGGTGAGGGAATTCATCAGGGAGCTTGCTTGCAGTCTGAGAGAGCTGCTAACACAGGTCTAAGAGATGAAATAAGGTTTAGCATAAGAGAAGTCTGTCTCTCAATCCTATCCAAGCCCCCCAGGAGACTCAAAGGCACAGGAATCTGCACATGGGTCTCTACATCTGGAAGAGAACATGGGGTGATGAATTATTCATGGATTATCTACTTGTGCTCAGGAATTTCTCTCTATTTATACTACAGGAGCACCAAAGAAAAGTGAAAAAAACTTGTATCACACCTGCCTTTTAATTTAGAAAGGTATTACTTGTAGTGCTGTGGGCAAAGTCATCTGGATGCAATGGCAGGGTTTGCAGGATGGGATCTTGAAGTCATGGCAGGCTGCAATGTTGCATTTTTATTAAAATTTTTAGGCAATCTGAAATAGAGCAGAGAAAATCTCTGGGATAAAGACAAATGTCTGTCAATTGACTAAAAAAACCCACAATTTTTCAAATATTTTGAAAGTATGCGCAGCTTCATCAAGTCTGTAAAAACTGAGGAAGGGTTCTGAAAGACACATTTACTGGACTCTCCAGGCATTGCCAGTCCCTTTGCTTTAATTTGGGGTTGAATTAATCTTAGTCTTCCAGGCTGATAAGTGTGAAAATTCCCCACAGAAATCAAGTTATTGTTTACTACCCTTGCAACATCTTAATGTAAATGAGAGGGGAAGATTTGTGCTGACTATGATAGAGTTGGTTGTAAGGGAAGAGTGTAAGGAATTCTGTTCCATGTTCTTGCTAAAATAATCCCCAGTGCAATTGACTTTTTGCAAAAACTCTCTCTTCCCAGCTGATTGCTACAAGTATGGAGCCAAGCTCATCCATGGCAGAACTGTAGTTTGATCCTCTGCAAAGCCATAATGCTTTAACATATTGCTTGGGAACTGGGGGCTCAAAAGTCCTACGTGGTCTGAGGAAATGGCCCTTCCTGAACCATGTGCTTTAATAATGAGGAATTTTGGAGACTAATTTCTAATTTCCAGTTTGCGGCCAGTTGTCTCCTGTGTTCTGACACCAGATTTATCTATTAGCTCAACAGCCCTTTTCCTTTGCCAGTACTTTTTCCCTACTCCCTTTCTCCTACACTTTTAATACACTATAAATAGAAAAGAATCTTGTTACTTAATCTACTCAATGACACGTGCTCTTCAGTTTTCTACTTCTTCATTATCGCAAAGAATTATGCATTAACTTCCAAAGCTATGGAGCTGCTCTTTAGCCTAGAAAAACTTTCCCAAACGAACAAAGACTTTTATAAAGTCAGGCTGCAGATATGCTCATTGTGTTTTTCAAGGTATATTGACTGTTTATCTGGTTAGAAATACCAGCTTTCCCTTCTGTTTTAACAGCTTCTGGGCTCATACAAGGGAGTAACACAAACTGTTTTCAGCTGAAACCAGACACACTAGGTTAGAATAAACTAATAGGTTAAACATTCATTTTTGGCAGGGTCCCATCTTCAGTTAACAGATAAACAGTTATACAGGAAAAAGTATAGGAGTAAATGAGTTGCTGGCCCAGAATTTGTACCTCGTGATGGTGCTTCCCTTGGATTGCCTGCTCACTTGCTGAATCCTTGTAAAACATGATGTAGGGAGGGTTTTATTTTCTAGAAGCACAATATATGACACAGGCAGGTTCTTCAAGGAGTCTATGTCTCTTGTTACCTCCCCCATACCACTTTTAGTACATGTCTGTATTCATGTTTTCATCCCTGAAAGAACTTGGGGATACATCGTTGTGTAAAAGGAAGATCTGTGTGAGACTGGTCTGAGGCTGGTTTTCCATTGTGGATGTAAAGTAACCGTACAGGTTCAGGGTTGGGCAAGCATATACACCCATGTTTATTCAAACCCTGCCTGTCTTTGAAGAAGATATCTTTGGAGGGAAGTAGTCTCCTCTAAAACAGAATTTATGCTGCACAAAATATTTTCCAAACATCACAAGTGACCTGTAGTGTCAAGTAGAGGGAATCTTTGCTGGTTGGTTGGACATTACCTGACCTAGTGGGTCTCTTTGTCTTAGGGCAGTCAAGGAGATGACTGTAAAAGGAAACACCAGTGCCTTCATCTGATGGAAAGGCTGCCAAACTGACAGATATTTCTGAAGGAGCAGTTTGACAGAAGGCAGCAATGCTGGAAATGACCCACCAGATTATCTTTATTGCCATTTCCCCCTATTTCCATGGGGCAAATCAGCTTTACGCTTGGGAATGGTTGGAAAAGTCATATCCATGTTATATAGCCCCCAAAGAGGTCTTGTGGATTCAGTGGGCAATCAAGGGGAAGGAGGGCAGATGTTCACTCTTATCTTGCAGCAGAAAATATCCTGGGCAGAAAACATCCTTTTCTAAATTAACTGGCAAAGGCTGATCTGCCTCAGCCAATGTCAAAGTGCAGACTGGATTTTCTCAGTGTTTCTGATCACAGCACAATTCAAAAGCACTGTTCCATGCCAATGCTCTCAGTACAAGTGACACTTTAAAAGGTCATGGCTGTGGAGTTTGTGTTCATTTTAATTTATCAGTCTTGTAAAATTGTTGCGTTCTTCTCTTCTTCCTGCTAGGCAGGTTATGGATTTGTTATTCCTTTTCTTTCTTTTCTTTTTTGTCAATCAATTCCTAATAAGGAATTGAAAAAATCAAAGCAGCTGACTGAACAACAGCCATTCTTGGTTCTGCTTAAACTCTGGATTTTCCATCTTTAGTCTCTACCTTAGTTAAGAAGAAAATCCTTGAGCTGCTGCATTAGGACTTGAATTTTTCTAGTGCTCATAACAACTTCCTTATCTTTCTGGTAGAGACTAGTGGAGACGTAAAGTAGTTCTGGGATCAGGACATGGATTCAGGCTTCTGATATATTGAAAAGCACAGGAAACATGCCTTGGTTCCTCATGCCCATAGCTGGCATTGGCTTTTCAAGGGGATTCCTGCAGCAATCTTTCCCTGAGTGTCAGCTGAAAAAACAGGTACTGCTGGAAAAAGAGTACATTAGAGTTCAGGAGGTCATAATTAATGCACATAATTTGTTTTACTGTTGGGAGAGGCAAGGAAAGACCTAACTTAAGGAAGGATTGGTTTATTCTCTGCTTTGGAAGTATTGGTCTCTGTGATGAGTGAGAGTTACTGGCTTCACTGTGGCTTTTCCTGGCATTGCTCAAGATGCAGGTCATGTTTTTTCCTGTGCATTCTCTGAAGCTCTTGTCCTGTGAACTGTGTTCTCATTTAGGGTCCTTCAGGACCATAAGCAGGTGCTGCACAAAGCTCTGTGAAAGAGCTCTGTAACTGCATCTTCCAAAGACTCTTGAACACAAGGGATGGAATAAAGGCTGGAGGATATATGAGCATCTGAAAAAAGTGTGTCAGTGAAGGGAGTCAATGTCTGGATTGCTCTGAACCTGAAGCTCTGGGTCAGTCTGAGACCACCAGGTGAAGGGCACAGCATTTTTACCCTACTAGTCCCTGTCTTTGTCAGTCCACATAGTTCATGTTTGCTTTGGTTGTGAACAAGGGACTTCAACCACATCCTAAGTGCTGGTAGCCTGACAAGGTCCCTTCCTACTTTCCACTCCTTGTACTTCACATGATAAATATAACAAAATGGAGAGTTAATACTTCAACAAGAAAGGGAAAGAGGGCAGCAAGATCATGTTTCAAGGAGATCTGGCTGTGACTGATGTTTCCCTGTTTCCCTGTTGCTTATGTGCTTTTGTCCTGTGCAGACAAAAACAAGTTGGACACCATGAGCAGATCTCAGACCAAAGGCTAAATTAAACTAAAGAACCCTAAATAATGTCAGGATCCCAGACCTCAGGTGTAGTGTCAATGAAGGTCAGAATGCCTGTGCAGAGAAGCCAAAATAACTCCCATGTCAGTTGTGGCTGATCAAAGGTTCAGTTGTTGGTGGCACTGAACTGTCTAGAGCAAGCCAAAGGCCTTCATCCCCACCTGCAAACCACTGAATGACCAAAACACCAGCCAAAGTACCAGTATTTAGGGGGATCAATGCCACAACACCCATGGGCTCTATTTTCAACTTTAAAGGTAGGGGTAAGGCATGGGAAGACATGGTGTGTTAGTCTTTGAGTCCACAAAGGATGATGATGAGGGCCAGGAGGCAGCATCTGTCATGACTTCTTTATGAAGAGAGTTGGGAAGGAGCATTGTAAGATTTGAGAGACCTCAAAAGTAGGACAGATTCAATACTTGAAAGGATCAGAAGACTCTTGAATTTCTAGATCCACTGAGCCAAATGATAAACTGGAACAGATCTTTCCTGTTATTTTTTAGTAGTAAACTAAAGAAAGCATAAAGTCAAGAAAATATTATTGATTCCCTGTAGCAAACCATGTAGAAAGTGTCAAACACTGAAGCCTTTGAAAAAGAAAAGCAAGTTAGCACCTGTTTTTATGCACATGCTTGGTTGTTCCTGAGCAATACTGGAGGTATGTACTTTTATGTTACCAACCTTTTTACTCTTACCCTGAGAAAGTACAGACTTGGACATGTACCTCACCTGTTTGTAAAGCACTAATTCAACTCTCCGTACTCAACCCTGGGAAAACATCCATTCACCGTGCTTGATTTAGCGCTAGAAGAGAAAAGAAAGTTGTATCTAGTGTTTTACTAGTTGCTTTTTGTTCTGTTTTGTTTTTCCACAATCAAATCTCCAGTTGGTTTGTTTGTGCAGGACTTGGCTGGTGTTTATGTGGAGGTGGAAGGTAAAGGCTGTAGTCAATGCTGTATCTTCAAGAACTGAAGTGACTCCTCTGCTACCTTGTTTTGTCGTTTGCTGCTTCGAGGGGATAAAGCACCACTTCAGGGACAGGAATTCATGCTGAGAGAAATCCTTGGCAAAGGTTTGGCTGTCAATAGCATCAAGCTGAGCTGAGTGTGTGAGAGGCTTTTGTCTGCTAATGCAGAGACCTTAAAAAACTTGCCTTCATGCAGGGAAAAACAAGGGTTTTGTTTTGGGTTTTTCCCCCTTTTTTTTTTTTTGCCTTGCCAGATTTCATTAGATGTTGAGGAATCATTGAGGCTTGATTGTTTGGACTGATCTGAGCCCATTCCCTAGAGATTAGTGGGAGCTTTCACAAGGAAAGGTCCCAGGCCAATATTTTGGGTGCTGCACTGTGATTTGCCTTAATGGCCCAAACTGTGCCACTATTAGTTAATGAGAAGACTGTGCCAGGAAGGCTGGTTCATAGAAAAATTGCTGGTGAGCAGTAATCTCACAGAAGTATTTATTTGTTTATTTTCCTGGAGTGATACAATTCTTAATACCAAGACACAGATTATCCGTTTATGGTGGGGAAGAAAGCAGAGTTTGGATAGAAAATTCCCTGATGGAGCTGAAGCAGGGGAGGCAATTAATCTCATTCCCAGGCTCTCTCCATACCCCAGATGCAGCCTGTGCTTATGCAGCCTCTCTGTATATACTTTGAGGAGGTAGATCAGGGAGTTAAAACTGCAGGGATCTGAAACAATGAGTGTGTATTAATTTGGATTTGGCCAAGTGCTTGAGAATGTGGTACTGATCTGATGGGGAAAAAAGGAAAGAAAAGGAAAAAAAACCCAGAAAAAAATGTGTAAACGTTGGCAAGGGGAAAATTGATCTGCAGTATGGATATATTTAGCTCATATTCTCTACAGTCTCTACATTAGGGCCTTCTCAGATTTTGAATCTTAATGTCTGCTTTACCAAAGAGGATAGCATCCTTCAAAGCTGAATTGCAGGAAAACAACACTTCTCCTTGCTGCCAGACTATTATCACAGATGATGTTAAAAAAGAAACCACTGATTCATCTGCAGTGACTGCCAGGAACTCATACAAGCCCCACAAATCATGCTGCTGGGCAGACTGTGCTTCCAAAAGTGGCTATTAGAAGTGCAGGCTGATTTCTTGCTTTCTAAGTTAAGAATCGATTGGGAAATGGCACAGAATATTCAATGCTTTCAGAAGTTGCTTTCTGATTAATTTCTCTCTGAATCCAGCTGTCTCCCTGGAGTCTTTCTTTTAAACTTACAATGTACATTTATTTTTATAATCTGCTTTTCACCTGAAAAGAATAATAATCCCCATTTATTTTAAGCTTGGCTGAACATGTACTGTATTCAGAAATTAATTTCTCCCTGCTCTTAGCAGTTAAGCTCTGAAGGATAGAACCTCAGCTGCTATAAATTGTTTAGCTTTGTTGAAGGGTATTGCCCTGTGTCTTTAACCTCTGGAAGCAAATCTCAGCTTAGAAACCATATGAAAATTGATTTTACTTGTCATGTCATTATCTTCATTTGGGTAGATGGTATAACTGATGCACTGGTCGACTCAGTCCTGTGAGGCTCTGAGTGCACCGGGTGACAGAGCAAGCACCTGCCAGTGAAGTAATTTAGAGCCAAGGTAAGGGTGCTCAGCATCATTCTAGGACATACTTTGTACCTCACCTTTTGGCCTCTGATCTGGCACTATTTCAATTCTGTTAGACTCAGACCTTTGAATCTCATGCATCCACCCTGCAAAGCTCAGGAGATGATCTTAAAAATTTTGAGAAGATTAAAAAATAGCACATGCATTGACTTGCAGTTCACTCACTTTGAAGCCTGGAGGGATGTTCTAATAACAACTAAAACTACTTTTAATTCATCAGTTCAGGTTCAGGCTGTCAACTTTGTGTGAGGCAGAAAGGGGTCTTCCCAGGACTCAGCTCTGTTTCTGGTGGATTTGGAGGAGAACAGTCCTCAAACCACCATTTGTGACTGAGCTGCTTCTGCAAGTCTATGGAACAGAGAGTGCACTGACACCTTTGCCAGGGTATTTCTTCCAGACAAAGCTATAATTTGTGAGCCTGATATAGCCTTTGCAATTGGAAACATCTCTCTTGATGAAGGAAGAGCCTCTAAAATTGGATTTGAAGGCCATTTAATAGACCAAAACTAATAAAAATAAAATAAATGTAAAGTATTTTACAATATTTAAGGGTTTTTTTCTATTTTTTCTTGGTTAGGCAGCAGCAAATATGGAACAGGGTTCAGAGGTCTCAACGCTGCTTCTCTAACCCATGAAATCATAAAAACTGCATTGGAAAGGACTTTGCAAGGTGTTTTTGCTCCATCCCTCTGGCTGCAAGCAGGATGTTGAACCTGTTGTTAGAAATTGCCAATGATGGTGGTTCCATACCCTCCTCTGGCAATTTATTTTAGTGCTTTAACTAGCCCTGCAGGTCATACATTCACCCTGGTCTTAAATCACTGCTGCTAGTGGTGGACCCTGAGGCAGCATTTGGTGCAGGAGGGGAAATTATCACACGGTCTGGCATCTTATTGCAAAATAGTGCAGACATGGACAAATTGGCATCTCTGCCTAGTGCTGCCAGCTCTGGAGTTAAGGAGGTGGCCTTGTCTGCCCGGTATATTGCAGTATAATTTATTAACATCTAATGGACTCTCTCATTTCTTTCTGTCTCCTTGTGAAAACCAAAGGGTATTTCTTTCCCTTCCCCTTCCTTCACCTATTCCCTGAAATGCTAAAGCATCTGGCTGCCTCCAAGCAAGGACAAAGTACAAACACCTGGGTGTAGGGGCTCCCCCCCCTCCTCCTAAGCTCTGCAGCTGCAGGACAGACTGTTCTGAGGCTGTGAATGGCACCTTCTCCCTACGGCTGCCCTTCAATCAGAAACAGCCTCTGACTCTCGTCACTTGATTTAAAGGGCCCTTACTCTGGTGCTGACCTGATTACCTCATGATGAAATGATGTGGGGCCGTGACACCGAGGCATGATGTCATGGGCCCCGACATGTCACCACAAGAAATACAAGCTTCCTGGTGCTGGAACTGTATTACAAGGTGATTTTTGTTCCCCTGTACACTGATTTAAGGGTAGGTAGTGCACTTAGCCTACTTGTCTTTCCCCACTGAGACCACCACAACCACTAATTCTCTTGGCAACCTCAGTGGTACCGCTGCAGCACCAAACCCATGTGGAGTGGGAGGTCTGAATGTGCCCTAAATGTAGGTACTGGCCATAGTGCCCTGGATCTGTGCACAAACCCTGCTCATCCAGCAGCTCTGCACTGCTCCCAGATGCCTAATTAGATCGAAGCCTGAAGTCTCTGGATATCATCCTATACCTTTATTTGAAATGATTTATCATGCCGTCTGATTCAATCCCTGCAGAGAGCTGTTATGAGGCCTTGTTTAATATGCTGTACACACCCCTGTCCAGTGCAGAAAATGTTCTTGGCAACATGAAAACCAAAGACTGGGAAACTGACCTTAAGAGTCTTTTCCTGCCTTTTCCTGTACACCAGCCATGCTTTCAATGTAGAGCAGTCTGTGAGGTCTGTGTCTCCTTGGAGGGACACATTGATATGTGTCATTGAGACTAGTGACTTCTAATGGTTAGGGTGTTTTTAAGAGTCTTTTTCTTTAAATTTTATTTTTCTTTTCTTTTTTTTATTAATTTATAAATTTAATATCTCCACTGGGAATTGATGAACTACTTTCCAAAATCCCCAGGCCACTGGTAGACAGAAGTAGCTGGCAGGAGGACTCCATGAGAGGCTTGCAGAAAAGTTGCCTCGTGTTTATGTTGAGGTGGCCAGAGTGGTGCTGCCTTTTCCAGGCAGAAGCTCCTGGTGTGAGCATCTCTCTCTCCTTGAATAGGTCCATGGAGAAATATTCCTCTTTCCAGGTTTTCCAGACCATAGCAGCAAGCAAATGTCTGCTGGAGATTATGCTTTTATCTCTGTTACTCGCATCCCTGATGACATGCTTGCTGTGCTCCTTCCTACTCAGGACCTGAATCTGGCTCCATTAGGGACCCCACTCAAATCCTCAGGAGTGCAGGATTTGAGGTATGAGGCAAGGAGAGAGCAATTGCACATGGAGACACAAGAGCCATCTCTAACAGAAAAAATACCCTTCTAGAAATTATATATCTTGCATGTTTCCCTAGTGAGCAGAGCAGGATTTTTGCTACTGATTTCAATGAAAAAAAATCAGAATCTGAAATGAAAGGTGACACAATATGCTGCCTAGGTTTATTACTGTCAGTTGTTTTGAACTGGTAGATAATTCATGGCAAGTTATTTATATAGCACTTTTACTTATCCTGCCCTTTATCTCATCTGTGGTCAATTTGTTGGAAGTCCTTCTAATTAGAGTTGTCTTTGCCAATCACATGGTTTATTTGTATTAGCTCATTGGCTAAATGTAGCTCTTATAAACCATTAATGAAATATAACTGTTATGAGAATAGGAAGAGCTCCTTTCAACTGGAAGTAATTTTTGCATTATTTAAGAAAAATGGAAGTCAGATGAAAAAAAGAGACTATTTTTTACCAATTTGAGGTTTTTTTCTTTTTAATTTCTGAGGTTTTAAAAGACCTGCTATATAAAAGTGAAGTAAATATAAAACCAAGTGCAGCTGAAAGCCAGTATTTTATTCTTTAAATGGCAAGGACAAACATTGTTATTCCCCACCACTACCACCCATTTTTCAATCAAAGTAATTTCACATGAATCAGCCCAAACTTGTGAAATGTTTTAGATGGAGAGAAAAAAAAAATTAAGTCTGTAAAATATTTCCTAGCCCTATATATGATGATAAATTTGAAAACCATTTTCCTGCAGGATAGCAACATTATCCTTAAAATGCCTTTGTTCCTGCCAGGGACCTCATTTGCTGGAGTATCTGCAGAAAAGGAAACACAAAGGAGAGGTGAACAAAGGGGAGGTGGTTGAAAGATTGGAGTGAATTGGAATATCCCAGACAGCAAATAGAGGGCGAGAGGGAAAAGACAGATAACAGTGCCACCAAGCTAATGAGTGGATCTGTTCAGCCCTCGCCTGGGCTGGCAAAGGAGCTGCTTTGATGCTTCTTCCCCCTGGTAAAATCAGCTGATGATTCGTGAGTTGGTAAATGAGAAATATAATGATAGCCCGTGTTCTTCAGGATATCCTGGTGGATGTTGGCTCAGAGCTACAATCTTAGAGCAAATCTTGCAAAGATTTACTACATGTCTTTGTTTTGTGACTGGTGGGTTTGGTTTCTAACACAGCCCTTGCCCACTGGCTCTGGGTTTCGTGCAGCTTCCAGCTCATGGGAATTTGCATGTGGCTATGACAGGGTTAAGTTTCAAAATCACTGTGAAGAGAAGCCTTGTTACAGTCAGCTGGGGATCTGCCTGCTCAGATTATCCATGTAATTCATGCAATGTGAGATTAGCATCCAGACCTCCAGAAAAATTTGGGTGTGGGCTTTATTTATACTTTATTTCCCTACTGATTGACTCCTCTCTACCAAAATATCCACCAGCAGGTAACTTTGAACCTAATTTTCTCCTCTTTATTTCTGCCATGCTAAATAATTTAACCTCTGAGGGAGTTTTGCCTCAGGAAAACATGGAGGGGACCAACATGGCCTGACTGAATTGCAATTATGCAGACACGTCTGCTAGGAAGGAAAGCCGAGTATTTTCCTAACTGCAGCATCCTCCTGCCACCTGGTCCCGCTGCTCCAGACAAAACCATTTGACACACGTATCTGTGCTTTTTATTCTGGGAACTGACTGTTCTCTCCCTTTCCTTCCCCCTCCCTTCCTCATCTTCATTTCTTTTTCTGCTGAATGTCAGAGTATACTGAAGAAGCAGCATTTTACTATTTATTTTTAATGCTCTTTGGCATTAATATTGTGTGGGGCACAGACAGAACGGGCTAAATCGATACCGGAGTGGTTGGGCGGAGGGGCCATTCACGCCTTGAATTTAATTTCAAAAATTGATCTATGGAGCTGAAGACAGGTTGCAAAAAGACAAACAGCCCTCTGTTCTCTGCTCTGCCATTCTATGGCCCACAGAGTAAGAAGGTAACCAAACTTACCGTGAAGATGTTGACTAGTTTCAGACTTTGCATAAACAACAGCTTTAGAAAACCTAGACAAGAAATTCAGACTTGCTTGGGAGGAAGCCAGGTCTGGATTTGGATTTGGGTTCTGGGTAGCCACAAATCTCAGCCCTAGATTCAAGCTTCTGGTAGATTTGGCAGTGTTTTATATTGTTTGTTTATTAGGACACAAGGAGTCACTTTCATTCATGTTTGCTTTTATTTAAATAAGTTCAAAACTCCAGGGGTTCTCTTGACTTTTCCTTCTCCAGTAAGCTGACTGTGGGGCAATCCAGTGCAGTAACAATTATCTGTGCCAGCAGGGAACGTAACCCTATGGCTGGAACTGCTTTTTAGTTATGGAAAAGAGAGGGGGAGAAATTGTATGTGTGAAGCCTAATCCAGTTCCTATCTGTGACAGTGGGAATCTTCAGCCTTGGTCTGTACAACAGGCTCTGGCTGCAAGTACTCACCCCAGAGGACAGATGCATTTGGAGCCTTATCTAAGTTTTTCAGTCACATTGTGCCTTCAAAAAGGGGTGAAAAAAATCTTTGCTGTGCAGGCTTCCTACTGAGATTTCTTCCAGCCCTTCTCCCAGAGCTGCCAAGGCAGGGGGATGCTCCTTGCTACTTGCTGTGGCCACTGCTGGTGCCAGCTGGAGCTCAAGGACAACAGAGCATGAAAAGGAATAAATGGGATTTGGGAGTAGCATGGCTGGTGGGTTTTGTTTTACATATGTGCATGCTGGGAATGTCTGAATCGTTAAGCAACCCCTAACAAACTTTACTTAGAAGACTTGAGACATAGGATTGTGTTTTCTTCTCTGTAAACCTTTAATTTTTAAGGTGTTTCCTACCAAATACAGCCCAGAATCAAATATGATGATAAGATTGTCCCAAAAGCAAGGAGATACTTGGAGCTTAGTGTAAATTTCACTTATGTTTGTCTCATGAAGTGTTGTTGGATTTATTTCTTTAGACCCAGACAGGACCATTGTGACCTCTTCTCTTTTCTCCTTGTGCCAGAATTTTTCTTCTTCCAAATATTAACCTTATAAAGACACTTTTAGCCATGGATTAAACAGTGCAATGAGTGATAACACAGTGTGAAGTTTCCCGTGCCTGACTCAGTTCTTCTAAATCTGGTAGGGCTATGGAACAGCCTGACTTTGCTTATGTCTTCCAGTATTCTAATTTTTTCCTTTGAGTGATGTTCCCCAATAATCATGACACTGAGCAAAAGCCTGCTGTGGCATTTAGCAGTCTGCAGCTGGAGCAGTAGTTTTACCCTGTCTGTGCCACCTCTTTCCCAATGTTCACTTGTTTCCCCACTACATGGTGGCACTTTCCATTAGGTGACAGGTCAGGGTTTTATTTTTCTACTTGTTTGTTGCTGCCACTCCCTGTGAGGCTTCTGCTCCCAGGTACACACAACAGCCTTTCCATGAATTTCATGTAATTTTCTCACACACAATAGTTGTCCTTGACTAGTATAAAACAGCCAAACCAGGAGAATAGTAAGTATTTTCGATTTTGCCTGTTGCTTCTCCAGGGTAGGTTATGCAGTGAGCAATTTATGCAGATGAGGCGGAAGGAAACACAACAGAAATATATTTCCTGTCTGCAGTGAGAAGTGTTGATAGAGCTGCATGTGGAGAGATCTTTTCTATGTCTTGAGCTGGGCTTACCCACTTCCTTACACTGTCCATTTGTCACTTTATCTTCACTGGCTTCAAGGAATATTCTAAGTAAGAAAGTTTTCCAGTTTGAGAAAAAAATCATATCCCAGAAATATTCTTCTTTTCACACACTTTTACATGTATCAGTATTAAATTTGTTGTGTCAGCACACGTTTTTTGCAGGAGTGTTTGCCATAGGTCTCACTCTGGGAATCTGTAACACCCTCTAGGAAGTCTGCCCAGTACACAGCTCTTGGTCTGAAATGGGAAAAAAGAAGCAATTTGCATGTTTCACTCACCATTAATTTTTGTTTGAAAGTGCCTAAAACAGAATTTTGCTGTTACAGCACTAAGAAAACAGTAGGCAAAACATTAAAATGGAGTAAATGAAGTGGGCACATGAAGTTAGAAACCCCGGTTTCCTGGGCATGTCCTGGGTGCTCAGTTGATGGCATCGTTCTGTCACCCTTCTGCTCTGGGCACAGCCATCCTGTGCATCAGGAGCTCTGGGGGCTCTGCTCCCAGGGCTCTCTTTTTAAAACACAGACACAGTGACCTGCACAATCTATCCTCAGTCTCACTCTGGTCTGTCCCAGTGGCCAGAAGCAGCTTTGTAGCAGTTGCACAAACCCAAATGAGTCACAAGCTGTAAAAACAACATCTTTGTGGCGGTGAACTTGACAGCGTGCCCATCACAGCCTCTCCTGGTGCCAATCAGATAGGTTTCACACCTTGTGGATCCTCGTCCTTTATCACTCCTGCCATCGTTTCAGCTACACTGAAAGGGCAGAAAAGCATGAACAAACTGTTACACTTGGCCTGACAGACATCTCTACATTCAATTACTCCTCTGTAAACAGATTGAAGATAACAAGCGCAGCCATCTCAAATGGCTGTGGCTGAAGCAGCGGGGTGCTCAGGAACTGCTCACACCTGCCTGCTCACCCTCACTGCAAAACCTAATTGCATTTCCCTTCACCTCTTTTGTTTCCATCCTCCTTTTTCTTAGGTATGAGATCAGAATTACTTACACTCTTGTCTGATAGCAAACACCTTCAAGGAAGAATGTGACATGCACTGATAGGTGCCAGTCACTATTTTTCAAGAATACACAAAATCATGCTTTCTTTCTTTTCAACATCTGCTTTATTTCAGAGTTTTCCGTTCAGGTAGGGTAGGACTATAAGAATTAGATTTCGGGTTTGACATTTTCTGGCTCATCATTTTCCCAGTAACACAGCCCACCATGGCCATGGCTTGCCTGAGTGTCAGTGGCTGGTGAAGCAATGGCTATTTGTCCTTCAGCCACGACCTCCGAGTCATCTTCTGCTGTGATTTACAATGAACTCCTATTACTATGGTGGCAACTAGATGTGTGGCAGGCTGTGACTCCTGCTGCCCACCACCTTATTACTCTTCTGAATTTCCCAAACAGCAGAACTTTGATGAAGTGCCTTCATCTGTTACATCATCTTTCATTTCTGTGGCCCGTGTTGTCTGACAGAGGGGTGCCTTTTTTAATGTGTCTACAGAGAGTCTCCAGATATGTTATCAAGATGCCTCAGTAAATAGGGCAGAAAGAACATTATATTTTAGCAGTAGTGCCAGTAGCTGAAATTGTCTGAGGATATAAATGAATGATCTTTGCCCAACTTAAAACATGTTATACTTTGGTGGCTCAGAATGATGGTGCATATTTTGCCTGGGGAGCTACTGAATTAGTCCTTGGGAGAAGGCAGCATTTTCTCAGCTAAAGCACAGGCTCTGTGCCTGATCTCTGTCCCACTAAACTCTGTGACAATATTCCTGTTGCTTTCCACAAACTAAATCAAGTCCTTATCACGCAGCAGTTGCCAATCCTTCTTGAACACCAGGATCCTTATTTGTACATCCAGACATGATAAGGATTTTGATTTACTCGTCAAAATTTTTGCATCAGCAAACAGAAGTGCATCCCCCTGTTTCACACTAATATGCCTGTACAATCACCCCTGCTGCTTAGATGAGGAGATGATTTCCCTGCCAGGAATCCTGCTTTGTGCCACATCCCTTTATTCTTCTTGGAACTTTGAAGATATATTACGATGCTAATTATTTCCTTTCTCAAGAAGAGAGTAATTGCAAGTATTGAAAGCAACTTCACCAATGTGGGAAATGAAGGCAAATAGATGCTTTTTTTTCTTTGTTTTTCTTTTATTTACCTTTTCCAGCCAAAGACCATGAATTGATCTGACTCGTGGGTTCTGTCATTAACACACTGGGAACCAGTTAAATGGTCAGATGCAGCTGGATGACAAGTGATTCTGCCCAAACTTTGGGTTTTCTTAATTAAGTAAACCATTATCTGTAACCCATTTTATGCTAATTTGAGTTAGTGAAGTAATCTGGTCTCTCTGTTTTCTTCCTGCTCCTGGGCTCGAGTTCCATGGGAAGGGGTGCAGTTACACTGCAGCATCACAGTTACAAATGCTCTTTCCCTTCACACCTTTAATTTCCTTCCACCTTGTCTTTCCTGTGGTCCGGCTGCTTGTCATTTAATTTGCCAGTTCCCTTGTGGGGCTGGAGGAACGTGGCTGCTGAGCAGGAACACAAACTGTACATCCCTCAGGGCACACTGTCAGCACAGTGTGTGGTAGCTGGGAGCAGTTGCTCCTGAATTAGCCAGCAGGGTGGGAGGTGTCGGGAGAGTCTCCCACTGAACACACCGTGCTCAGGCCCCATTGGGAAGGGGGGCTGCTTGGCTGTCACCTCCTGCAGCAAATGGAGGGAGCCCAGACTCCCCTCCCCTGATACTTCACAGCTGGAACGGATGCCACTCACTGGGATTTTCCTAGTGAGACAGAAGCAAATGTTCATTAGTGGAAGACATTAATTTGTTTGTGCTCAACAGGAGCCTTGTGGCCATGCTAGGGGTGGATTTGGACCTCGGTGGTTCCTCTGTGAATCTTCGGGGGGGGCAGTAGGATGGCTGCAGCATAAACTTTCTGTTCTTTATGGATCATCCTCTGGGAATCCTTTGACCTTTTAGATGCCTGATTTATATAATCCCCTCTGAGGACAGACTAAAGGGGGGATGTTATCAACCAATTAAAAGGTTCCCTCCTGAGGAGGGTGGAAAACAGCATACAGATGATATACTTTTTATACAACAATTACCATTCTACTGCTGGATGTTGCACTGAGGAAGATCTGTGCTGTCACTGTCCGCTCCCAGACTGAAACTCTAGGAAGGGAAACCCTGTGGCGGATTCCTAAAGCTGTGTGGGTAATTAAATATTTGATGGGCATGAAATAGATCTTTCTGACAAAATGCAACCATCAAAACTGCATTGGCTATATCCTTATTTGCTCCTAGCTGTTCCCTGCCAATTTATATTTGGGTCTAGATGAACAAGTAAATAATTTTTAAAGCCAAGGGGCTGTTATTTTATTGCTCTTTTCTAGGAATCTCCCAGCTAACACCCATACTACACAATCTCTGTGGTATTTACTCACAGCTTCATTTCATCTCCCTCTTACTTCCCTACTTCCAGCTGTTCTTTGCATCCAGTATGCTGCTGGTTATCTTCAAAAGAGATTGTGTCAGCATGTACTCATGAAGATATGCAATGCCACAGTGTTTACATCAGAGTTTTGGTCACATGTGTCATATGGAAAATGAAAGATGCTGCAAATGGGAAACAGCTACTGCAGACTCCAGGCTGTTAAGTAAAATACTCTGGAAAGCATCTTGTGAAGAAAGAAAATTTTGCCTTTCACAGATAAAACTGGGTGCTTCTGAGGTTTCCAGGTAATTTTAGTTCAGAGAAATTTTTTGAACAGGGAGATTTCTACCATAACCTGTGGAGATCATTGTTCCATGAATGTAGACCTGGGAGAGAGGACAAGATAATGGAACAGAGAAGGGGTGAGGCAGGACTAGAGGTAATCTGAGAATGGTAAAAGGGAGCTCAGTCCTAGGGCATAACTACAGTGAAACAGCTGTAGGAAGGGTCTGCTCTTCCAAACAGACACCAACATGATAGAGGTTTGCTCTTAGTCTTGACAGGCTGTTGGGTGTCCTATGAGTCTCATTTTCCCCTGTGATCCTGGGAACTGTCTCTACCCACTTCATCCTAAACTGTTTTTCAGAAGAGGATCTAACCATCACAACTTCCACCCAGCCTGGTCCTGGTGTCAACATCAGCAGTTAATTTTACTACCACTCATGGCCTGCCCCGATCCTATCCCAATGGGTGTGGGTGGGTTTGGACACCTCCACACAGGTTAATGAGCTCGTTTGGCTCCATGGACCACAGGGGGCCACTCACTGGGGCAAGGACATTGCCTTTGCTTAGTTGCCATCAGAAGCTGTGCAATGTTCTGCATCCCAAACAGAGACTTGTGGGTTTGCAAAGCTGTGTCTGGACAAGGTCTCCAGTGCAGATGCATCCTGTGGAATGAAAGCTCCCATTATGCTGCCCTTTTAGCATTCGTCTGCCTCAGCTGGAATGGTGCTCATTAGTTCATGTCCAGTCACTCCTTCGCTAATCCATCAATGCCAGTCATGATGGATGTGCTTGTGAGGAAGGGCGTTGGTGCCTGGGAGCTGCTGAGTGTTCAAAATCCAGGTGGGACAAAAATTCAACCCATCATTCAGTGACCTCAGCAGTGCCAATTCAGCAGCAATGGTGTCAGATATCTTTGGAAAACAGCACAACTTCAGTCCTGAGTTTATTTCCCAAGCTTAGCATGTTCCAGTCTACATCAATCAGGTAGATAAATACTTCTAAAGGTCCTTCTCCAGTCTGTGATCATTGCTGGATATTTCATTTTAGTTGCTAATGAGCCTATAGACCATAGTCTGGACTAAAGTCCTGGGTCAAAGGGGATCCTCTGATTGCTGACCCAGGACTTTTTCATTAAGGGCTGTTTGCAATGATGTGCTACAGGTGCTAAATGTCATTTCAAACAAGTCCGTACACCTGCCACAAAGAGATCCCACCTTGGATCCTAAAAGATGTGTGGATGCACTGATACAGCTTTTTGCCTAGATTATCTGCTCTGATGGCTTTATGGGGCTCTGTGTGGTGGGGCTATAGTGTCTACACATCAAATCTTGTGTTCAGTTTTAGGTAGCTCACTACAAGAAACTCATTGAGGTTCTGAAGTGTGTTCAGAGAAGGACAAGAGAGCTGGCAAGGTTCTGGAGCACAAGTCTGATGAGCAGCTGAGAGAGCCGAGGGTGTTCTTCAGCCTGGAGAAAAGAAGGCTCAGAGGAAACCTTATCTGTCTCTATGACTACCTGAAAGGAGGTTGTAGTCAGGTGGGGCTTCCAGATAACAAGGAGCAGGATAAAAGGAAATGGCCTCAAGTTGTGTCAGTGGAGGCTTATGATTATTAGGAAAAATTTCATCACTGAAAGGTAATGAAGCATTGGAACAAGCTGCCCAGGGAAGTNTATGGGGCTCTGTGTGGTGGGGCTATAGTGTCTACACGTCAAATCTTGTGTTCAGTTTTGGGTAGCTCACTACAAGAAACTCATTGAGGTTCTGAAGTGTGTTCAGAGAAGGACAGGAGAGCTGAGAAGGTTCTGGAGCACAAGTCTGATGAGCAGCTGAGAGAGCCGAGGGTGTTCTTCAGCCTGGAGAAAAGAAGGCTCGGAGGAAACCTTATCTGTCTCTATGACTACCTGAAAGGAGGTTGTAGTCAGGTGGGGCTCCCAGATAACAAGGGGCAGGATAAAAGGAAATGGCCTCAAGTTGTGTCAGTGGAGGCTTATGATTACTAGGAAAAATTTCATCACTGAAAGGTAATGAAGCATTGGAACAAGCTGCCCAGGGAAGTGGTGGAGTCACCATCCCTGGAAGAGTTTAAAGAATGTGTGGTTGTGCTGCTTAGGGACATGTTTTATGGATGGACGTGACAGTGCTAATGGTTGGACTCCATGATCTTGCAAGTCTTTTCCAGCCTCAGTGATTNAGAAAAGAAGGCTCAGAGGAAACCTTATCTGTCTCTATGACTACCTGAAAGGAGGTTGTAGTCAGGTGGGGCTTCCAGATAACAAGGAGCAGGATAAAAGGAAATGGCCTCAAGTTGTGTCAGTGGAGGCTTATGATTATTAGGAAAAATTTCATCACTGAAAGGTAATGAAGCATTGGAACAAGCTGCCCAGGGAAGTGGTGGAGTCACCATCCCTGGAAGAGTTTAAAAAACGTGTGGTTGTGCTGCTTAGGGACATGTTTTATGGATGGACGTGACAGTGCTAATGGTTGGACTCCATGATCTTGCAAGTCTTTTCCAGCCTCAGTGATTCTGATTCTAGTGAAGACTTGTGTGTGAGCATGAGTGAGATAACAGTACTCCCAGACCCTGCACATCACTCACATATTTCTCCTTCAGTTGTGCTCAGACAGGCAGATTCAAAAATGTCTGGTTTCTCAGCAGACCAACAACTCATTACTCTCACACCTGTGCAACGGGATCCAGCACCCAGGTTGTTGCTCCTTCATGTGGCAGGTGACAACACAGTCCACAAACCCCACCACTGTTTGTTCACAAGGAGAAAGACACCTGCCAGATAAGGTCCTTCTAAGCCTTGATGGCGAGGGTGAGATGTTGTGACAGTTGGAGAGACTGCAAACATCTCCATGTTGTCCACGTGTGCTGTTTCTGCTGGCAGGCTGCTACATCACAGCAGCACAGTGCTGACAGCTGTAACCTTTACAAAGAGTAAGCAATCACCACAACTGACCCGAAGGCAGACAAATAAAACTTATTTTGAGTCCCTAGTATATTCCATCAAGGAATCTGTATAGGAAAACTGAATGAGAAATCCCAAGTCCTTTTTTATTGCTGCTCTGCAGAGAACGTGGCATCAACCTCTGATGAATCAGTTTAAGTTGGTACAGGGGGAGCAGAGGTGTTTGGTGATTTGAAGGGAAGGAAAACGTGCAGTCGTAGTTCAGGTTACCTGATTTAGGATGCACATGGAGTAACATGGGCAGCAGGTGGCAAATTAAAGAAGATGCAATATCTTATTACAAAGCTAGCAAAATATATTTGCTGCATTTAAAGTCTTGAGGTATCATGTTGTCACAAACCTGGAAAGTGCATCATGCTGTGGATTGGGACATCACACATCATTTCTTCAATCTATACAGTCATTCAACTCCTTTACAGCTGTGCTGATGCTGCCCATCCTGCTGTTTGATGTTAACTTTCAAGTCACACACTTACTGGCTAATGTTCTATCACCGAACTCTTCAGGCCTCTGATCTTCATTTTAGACACTGACTCTCCTTTGGAATATGCCTCAGGTTTGTCAGCAATATCATGGACTTGACCAGTGCTGGAGAACCACCAGATGGATGGGGAAGGAGAGCAATTCCTCATTTCAGCACAAGACTGAGTATTAATCACATGGTTTGTGTTCCCTAAAGACTTTTGAAGAATGATCTTGTTATAACAACAGACATCTTACAATCGTCTCAGATAGTCCTTTCCCTCAGAACTATAACTAAAAGGACAAGATTTTGAAACAGTCAGGATTCACAAAGAATAAGCAAAACCCTTTCCTCTGTGTGAGTGCCTGTACCCTCTGAACTGAGACCCTGCCAGATCTCTGACTTCAAGAATATCAGCATGTTAGGGGAAAAATTAATTTTGAGACCAAAGAGAGGAAGACAGGATGCAAAGGAGGAAGGGAAGCCTGAAGTGATGGGAGTTTTCAAGAATTCCAGATGCTCTCAAGCTGAAATCATAAGAAATAATCACTTAATATCTGAGTAATTTGAAAAACAGAGGACAAGGATGGTAGAAAACAGCTGTTCCAAGGAGTCTAACCAGGTTATTTCTCAGAGCAGGAGAAAAAAATAGTCCTGTCAACTGAAAGGAAGATTTAACTCCTCATGTTCCCAGGAACTCCTGTTGCACTGTAATGACACTTACAGATTCTGAGGCTATTTTCTTGTTCCTACAGACAACATGAATCCTACTTGTTTCCAGTCATCTCCCACCACAGCCAGACCCCATTCCTCCTTATTAATTACAACTGGAGCTCAAGGCAAGTGCAGCTTTCACACCAACAGCCACGTTCATCCTTTTCCATTTCCTTCCATTTCCCATAACTATGCCAGTCCAATTTACTGTGTTTGGCTTCTCTTGACATGAGATCTATACTTTTCAACTTGTTCCATACAGTTTACTCATCAGCTCTCACACTATAAAATTTTCTGGACTAGAAGAAATTTGGAGAGAGCTAGGATGTTCTTTTACAGCAGAGCATTCCTTGTTACCTGCCATCCTCAGTCAGGACTCCCCATTGCTGAACTTTAACATCCTTACTCCCCAGATCTGGAGGTTTTTTGGGGGGGGGTTTTGCCCTTTTTTTTTTTTTTTGGCATTACTTTAAATCATGATAAATCCCAATAAATTCATTGTGAATTGGTATGGGAGAAAACAGACTCATGTCCTGTTATTGTTTAAAGTGTAGCATTCCCAGTGGGTAAATATCCTGTAGTACCACTGTGGAAGAGCAAATATATGAAAAACCACTTAGTACCAATGAGGATACTAATGCAGTTAAAACATTAATCTTGCTGCAGCTGTTGTCAAACCTGTCATAGGGCTTAAGGTGGTTCCCTACAACTCCTCAGGAGAAAACAGCACATGTGTTTTGTACGATCTTAAGAGGAGGAAACTGGATCCGGGGCATTTTTCATTTAGATGTATAGAAAGACATGTGCTTCCTCCCCAGAATTCTTGCAGCCTGCTCTCATCTGCACAGTATCTGTGAGAGCTTGGACAAGCCCAGGGCTGGAGGCCATGGAGAGCAGGTGGTGGGAGCTGCTGGGGATGCTAAGCTGTAGGATTTTGTCAGGATGTTTGCAGAAAATGGGAAAAAGTCCCATGAGTAGTGACCACTAATTTCTTACAGGATGCTTGAATGATGCTGGGAGCAGCAACAGATGTGTCCTGTTGAATTGCTACCTTCAGCCTTTCTGTTTTTTTAATCCCTCTAGGATCCTTTTGGCCTGATTCATAGCAATCAATACCTTCCCCACCTTTACCTTTTGTAGCCCACTCTGCCTAGTGTTTTATCATCAGCCTAAGTTCCATTTCAGCTCCAATTAATAATAATTTATAGGGGGAAGAAGAAGAAGGAAAGGCCAGTTTCTTGATTGAATGGTATCCAGAAAAACAGTGACTTAAGACTTTCAATTACACCGGTAATTGAAAGCTCTCAAGATTTTTAGGAAAACCTCAAAATTTGAGGCCTGGCAGTAGGGAGAGGACAGCCCAGCTGGGTACAGACCCAGAAGGTGGTTGAAATCAGAGTCTCTGAATGCTGAGGAGATACAAAGACCCTGTTCTTTCCTTATGTCATTCCTTGGCATGTTAGATGATCGAAGGTGGACATGGTGGGATCACCAGCAGCCCTATGCTGGAACAGAGGGATTTGCAGCAGATTTTATGAAGGTTTCTGCTGTCTGCAGCTGCAGGGAAGGAAAAAGCCATTGTGTAGTATCCTTGCAGCAGTGAGACTAGTTGTGTGATAAACTCTTCCTTCATGGAGGAAAGTGTTCCCCTTGGGCTGGGAGAGACTGTAAAGGGCTCTTGTGGACCAGGCTGGACACAGTGATGTAGATACAACTTTTGTAAATTATCTCTCTGTGAGAGATTTGTGGTTCCTGCTGTCATCATCCAATATGCTGCACCCTAAAAGCTTCATTCAACTGCACACTTGCTGATTTATTGGTGTCCTTCTTCTCCAAGCTCCAGAACCTCAAATTTTGCCATGGAGGTGCCCCCACTACTGACTAGATTCAAATTACTTGATGTGTCTTCACAGATAGGGCTTTTCGCCAAAGCTGCACGTGACTTCGAACTGGAAACACAAAGCCAGTGTTTCAGCATGGGAAAACTAACCAGCATGTTTTCCTTCTGAATAAAAAGCCATGTCACTGGGGATGAAGGGTGAGGCTGTAACATTTGCAAGCATTCAGGTTAGTGTGTCCTTAATGGAGACCTACTTTCAGCTGGAGGTCACTGCTATGAGCTGGGACATTGCGATTAGGTGTCATCTGAAATGAAATAGCTGAAGCCTCCAGTTTTACCCAAGAAATGTCAGTTCCTTTGAGGCAGCAGAAGTCAGATGTTCAGAGCAATTCCTGTCATCATCTTAATTACAGTCTGAGCTTGGGGTTGGTCACTGATGTGGGGTCAGATGGGCACAACAGACTCCTGTAAGTATGAAACACTGCAGGTGATTGTCATCCCATGGCTGTGCTGGGAGTCTTTGCTATATCTTTATTTGCTCAGAGCCTTGGCCAGATGCCTGGCACCACGCCGGCAGACTGGTCCTATTTCTATTTGTTGATAGATCTCTCTCATATCTGATACCTTGATTAACACACATTGATCTCTCCTCTTTCTGCTGGGTGGAAAGGGTATTCTAAGCAGCAGCCTAGGAGTTGGTGTCTCTAGGAGGGGTTACTGCATGGCATTTAAAACCCTCAGCATGAACCAGTGCTTAGCACAACATATATTTCAGGACTTGCTTTTCCCTGCCACTTAGTGGCTTGAAATGGCAAAATATTTTTGCAAAGACAAATTGCTTTGCAGGTATCCTGCTGAGCTGCTGGAAAGGCTCCAAATGCCCTGAGGGATTTAGAATGACTCCCTGTATCCCCGTCAACAAGGCGAGATGACTCTGAGTGCTTGTTTTCCACATGTGAAAATTAGAGGAGTGTGAAATATTGACAACAAATCGCAGCACTGTTTCAAATTCAAGGCAGTCATGCTGCTGAAAGGCCCAGAGGTTCACAACACCTCAGCTCTCCTAGGACTAGACCGTGAATATTTTTTGCTTTAAAAGCAGCAAAATTAAGACCATGTTCAATAAACATAGGTTGTTTCTGAGTAGGAAACAGTTGAAGTAGGACGATTCCCCAGCAAATATCATCTGTCCCAATATGATGAAATTTGAATGAAGATGTGATTCTGCCTCAGGACAAGCCACTAGATTATAAAAGCTGAAGAAGAATTTTATGTTACAGGGTGCTTGGAGACACAGATAAAAATCTGTCCCTGGACTCTTTTGTCCAGTTACAATCCCCAGCACTCCCAGTTTGTGAAGATGCGTGGGGTGCCTGTGGCACCCCAATCTCCCCTCTTGTCCTGGCAATAGAAAACCTGTATTTGTTCTCTGGTTTCTCATATGAGGACAATGTGGTGACCCTCTGGATGCTGGATATTCCCTACTGGGAAGACTAGCAGAGATCCCAGCTTTTTTCTGTAGCACTGGCTCCCTTTCCCTCCTCTCTCTACCAGGCTCTAAGTTACTTCAGTTCACAGCAGAGGGGTATCTGGAGCTTGGGTTTTTAACTCCTTCCTCCTCAGAAGTGCCAGGGAATCTGATTCAATACACGTGGGTTCAACATGCATGTTATTTATTAGGACCAGCAGCTCTGTAAAGTTAGGCAAAAAGTTGCTTCTCAAGGCCCTGGGTGGCTCTAAACATTATTAAACATGGTCATTAGAACATGCTTTTCCAACCATTGAATGGCTGTGAACATTAAATATTTTGGTTTAATAAGTGCTTGCTTTTTCAGCTGCTGAGTGGCCTTAATATTTTTTTTTCCCTCATTAAAAAATGTTGTTTTTCCAGCTCATGAGCCACTGAAAATACTGTTCCATTTTTTTCTCTTCTTTTTTTATTTCTTTTTTTTCTCTTTTTTTTTTTTTTTTTAAATGCTGAACAGTTTATTTTTATTAAAAAAAGGAGTGAGAATTTTTGAGCCTTTGGCTAAAATAACTTGTTTTCAGCTACTAGGACAAGTATAGGGCAAGGCTTAAGATAACATAAAAATCAAACCCTGCTTGTGTGAACAAGTTCCACTGAGATAAGAACATGCAAACTATATAAACATCGGCAGATTGTCTTCTCTGTGTGCTCTGAAAGGATGGCTGAATCACACTGCTGCATGCCAGTTTTCCCACCTGCCAATCAAGCTTGTCCTATTGTGTCATCCCTGTAGATTTAGAGGGCAAGATACAAAGCAATCCTTGGGTCAGAGGTGAAGCATGTGTGTTTTGGATTCAGAAGGAAGAAGAGATGTTTGACTCAAATTTCGTTTCCCTTATTTGTTCTCTAAGGGAGACCGTGTTACATAAGAAGAAAGGTAATTAGGAAGAAAGCTCTTTTGCTAAAGCATTAGACTGGAAAGAGTTACTTTGGCTGTGGGCTCATTGTGTGGCCATGGGAAAGTCATTTGTGTCATGACTCTGTTTCTTAACCACCCCAAACTTCTTGGGATGCTCCCTATCCCTCACCTGACCTCCAACTGTCTTCCCAGGAAAGATTCCCCGTAGGTCCAGTATTCTATCTGCTACAGCACCATGAAGTCTTGAGTTACCTCTCAAGAGATATTAACCATCTCTGTTTAGACAAATGGATTGCAATCTTAGTCATTCTTCCTACTTTTCCAGTATACTAAATCCCAGGAATCTGCTGGACACACAAACTGCCCCTTACAATGCTACCATTCCTACTTCCTAATTTTTTGGTGGCCTTGATGGAGGAGGAGACACTGACAACTTGGAAGGCAGTTGACAAGAAGTGGCCAACACCTTGTTGAGCCTAGGAGCTTTTCTTAGGGAGTCCAAAAGTGGCAGCTTTCCCCTGTGGCTGGGGCATTTGGCTTTCTGCAGCTTCTAAATCACCCACTTGGAATGCACTGTGCATCAGCCTGGAAGGGAGTCAAACCGTTTTATGAAAGCTGCAATTAGTGGCTTCCCACAAATAGCATCTAGCACTGACAAGTGGCTGCTATGTAATGCTGTTTATGGGCTTGTTTCAGGTAATGGAATTTCATTGCCTTTCAGGTGCTCTCGCCACAGGAAGCACATATATTTTTTCAGCTCTGTGATTTTTTCCACTAAATTGCACAAATCATTATATTTGGGCAAGTGCATTGGAAACATTTTGCTCTGCTTTTATTTTGCAGCTCAAGTCCTTCATGAAAGGAAGAATAAATATGTTCTTCTAGGAAAACAACTGAGGTGAGAAAGCAGAGAGAGAGTAGAGGTAGTGGAGAAAAAAACCCTGATCTTCACATACAGTAAATCAGTGTATCTGTGCTGACTTAGTGTACCCATGCTGACAGGTATTGGCTGATGCGTGAATCCAAAGTTTCCCCTCTTCTTTATCCCCAGCTGTGGCAGTTCCTACCAACCCAGTAAGTAACTACAAAGTTCCTACCAACTTGAGCCCATGTCTGGGTCTTCATGCATGTGACTCCCTTGGGAGACGAGATGAGGAGGAGTTTCTTGGCCCCTCTGCATAATTATATGCAACCGCTAACTTTGTAGGAATGGAGCAAATCATCCTGAGATTTCAAATAATCTCTTTAACTCTAGCAGATGATTGAATGATATAGAATGATAGAATCTTTACAGCTGGGAAACACCTCTAAGCTCATTGAGTCCAACCATGCACCCCCATGTTCACCACTAAATCATAGCCCCAAGTGCCACATCCACACAATTTTTGAACACTTCCAACATGTTATGTGTTTAATGCGGGACAGAAGACAAGGGCAAGTTACATTGGTTCTGTCTGGGTCATGTAGCATAACAGTTTACCTGGGATAATACACAGCCTCCAGCAATCCACAGTCCCTCCCCACATGGTCCATGCTTGGCAGAGTCCTGCTGGGTTGGCTGCAGTGGAATTTGATAGGAAAAAGTATCCCACATGAATAGCAGTGAAAAGAAAGGCTGTGAGACACGATCACTTACATTGAGCCTGTTGGGTCATGGTTAGAGGCATAAAGAGCATTTGTAAGGAAAACCGAGCACCAAACTGCATAGCATCCTCTTTTGTTCATGAGCCTTGCTGAAATCATAAGCCTCAAAGGGAAAAGAAGGCTGTGAACCCAAGGAACAGGTGAATCAAAGGCAAAGTAGTTGCTCCAAGGGAGAAAACTTGAAATCAAGGTTGCAGAAAACCAAGGCTCCTAATAGGATAATGCAGGTAATACTATCACACAGCACTAAAACAATACAGAACTAATTAGCTCAAATATTTGCTGACAATGTGGGTTTTGAGGAGAGGGGGGCATGAGATTTCATAAAACTTAATTAACTCATAGAGCAAATCAGTTTCATTCATTGCCACAACGGAGCCAATCAAGATAGGTTTACTGTTTGCTCATTTGGAAAACAATTAGGATTCCCATTTAGACTTAATTACAGTGCAAAGGTTGACAATTATCATCTTTGTGGAAGCACTGGATGCCACAGTATCTCAGTTGAACATGTGCCTGTAATTATAGACATCATTTTCTTAGCAGAAAATGTAACCCACTTATTACCTGGATTTCATGCCTGTAATTACAGATAGTAAAAATAAAAAAATTAAGAAGAGGATTGGTGCTGAGTTACTTGGGATCTTTTCATAGTAAATTACTTTGTGCAACTCTTTGTCACAAATTAAAATGTTGGTTTGTACTTTACACTCCTCACAGAAGGGAATTTTTAGACATACCAAAGAGTCAAACTGGCCATATGGGTCATATTTTGACACTGCTAAGAGCAGCACTGCCTCAGATTGGTTTGGTTCATAAACCCTTCCTCATACCTCCCTGAAGTTTCTCATATTACACAGGCATGTACTTATCACCTAAGTCATTGCAGAAGAAACCTGCTGAGAGAAACTTGGTCACTCACTTCAGAAAATCACAGCTGAATCTGAACCACAACTGAATAGACTTACCCTGCTGACCAAAATAAACCACATTAATATTAAAGTTTGCAAGTAGTGCTTGACTACAATCATCTCTAATACTGCCGAACAAAAATGATAAGGAGGTAGAGATTCCTTCCTTTTGCCAGCCTAAATCCCTCCAGGAGGCTGTTTCAACTCATCGCATCCAGGGGCTGCACAGTGGCTGAGATAAGAGAAAAAGAAAGTTCAAAACATTTTACAGATATTAATTACAGATAAGGCAGGATGTAAAATGAGGACATAATAAGCACAAACTTGATTCAGTCAGATTTGCCACCGTCTCTGGGCCTCGGTTTAATCCATGGGCTTGTAAAGAAACTGTGGGAGAGTGTCTTTTGCAGGGAGCAGAAACGGATCAGCACCGTGCTGAGCACTAAACAGGGATCATTACACTTAACAATAAAGTTGAATTAGCTCCTTCCCTTAGTTTTAATTACATTTACTTCCAAACTAGGGTTAGTGAGGTAGAAGTAGGCAAGACTCCAGCTTTCCTGTATTTGTTTCACACAGGACATGTCTGACCTTAGATTTATGTCTGAACCTCCTGGGGGAAATGGTACAAGTGACTCTGGGATTAGGGCATCGCATCTTCTTGGGCAACTTTTTGACTGCCTACCAGCTGAAATGTTGAGTTTGCCACAGAAAGAGATGAATTGCAAGGGATAGAATGAAGGAATGAGTTTACACTTATACACCTTCTTTATTTTCCATGACTCACAAAGAAATACAGCACTCAAAATTTTTTCCTCCCTTTGCTCTGGTTTTTTTTTAAAACACCGTTTGTCTTCTGAAATGAACATTGCCTTGGTAGGAGGGGAAGAAAATCTAACTTTATCAGCTCAGACAACTCCTGTGCACCATAATCAACAAATAGTGTCAGCAGGACTTCAGGGAGTGCTTTTTGTTGCTGGTTCCTGTGGAAAGACAGCTCAGAATCTGTAGGCAGAACAGCTTTTTTTTTTCTTGTTCTCCAGAAATATTAACTTGTGTTTTCATTCAGTTTTTTTCATAGGTGCAGATAAAAGGGAAGAAAACAAGGTTTTGAACACTGGCTTTGTCCTTTTGAAATTTTACTGTTCAGGTGCTTTTAATATTGCCTGAATGCTGAGCATTTTGTAAGGAGAATAAAAACAGTCATAAAAATAATAAAGCAGGAAAAATAAGTCCTTACATTGTTTGAGGTCCTTTTAAAACTAAAGGTCTTTGCTATTATTTTGTTTCTTATATCATATTCACTGAAGCTTTATATAGCCACGGAATCTGCATGGTATTATTGTGTTGCTTTGGAAAAGCTGAGAGGGTGGATTTTTTGAAGTCTTGGCTTGCAGCTGCCTGGCAGAACGAAGCTCCTTCAGATGTCAGCAGAGAATCCTACTCATCTCCAAGCTTAAGAGCAAGTTAAAGCCCTGGAATGCCAGACATTGCTTGGTGTGACAGCAGGAGGACTTCCACATGTCTTTTCAGATGGGAGCTCAGTGCTGGAGCATTTTGCTCACTCCAGGCAAGTCAGAACAGGGCAGCTGTGCCCCTGCCACAGTTTTCAGTGCAGGATGAATGAGATTTCTTTCGAACTGCTGAACTACAAATTCCCCTCCTGGCCAAGCTTCTGTGGTGGGTGGGACGAGGGGGAGAAGAAAGAGTTGCTCAGCGAGTCAAATACCAATAGGTGTGCATGTGTGGGTGGTGGGAGCTGCTGACTTGCCAAACCCACTTGAATTCACTCCACCAAGCTGAGCACAGTTGGGAAATCTGGCAAGGTTTGGTTGCCTGGTACCTGGAAAAGCTCATTTGGAATGCCTGATATCTCCAGCCAACCCATAATTAAGCAATTAGTTGCAATGATCAGAGGTTCAAAGAAATACAGAGCATTGAGAAGTTTTCTCATTTGTTTAAAAAGTTTAAAAAGGATAACAATTTTAAAAAGATAGTGCAAGGAGAGAGGAATCCTCTTAACAGAAGGAAGAAGGAGAAAATGAATGAAGCAGAGACTTGTTAGCATACACCGAATCAAGCCTATTCTCTGATTTCGTGCAGAACTAGTTGTGCTACTTAGTGTTTATTTATCCACTACAGGATTCCCAGGTATGAAAACAGACACAGAAACTTACTGGCATACAGAAATTTGTCATCTGGCAGCTGAGATATGAAACTCCAGGCAGGACCTGCAGTGCTGTACATAGCTCCTGCCTTTGGATTGAACAAAATCAAAATCTTAAAGATGGGGGTTTGAGATTCAAAGCCAATACTGGAGTGTGTGATTACAGGTCACTGGCCGTGGGAAGATGGGAAAAAAGATTTAGGAGCAAAGAAACACATACTGAAAACAATCTCTGCAAGCTTCACAGAATTACATTTGTATCAAACTATTTCAGCCTCAGAAATCTTGAGTCACATTTGCTTTCCTCTTTCACTCACCTTCAGTATCATCTTTGTCTTTTTCATAAGACAGTGTCAAAATTGTTTATTTCTGTCCCAACCAGAAGCAGTCTGAATATCCCTGCTGTTTTAACATTTCTGAAGTAGTTTCATAAATGGAAGAAGTTCTGACTTGTCAACGTGAGTTTTCAAAAGCAACTTGATTTTCATATCCTTATCTGAATTCAGCCTGTCTATGTATGTTAAGTGATTACTCTGTTTTAAAGTCTTGGAGATGCTGCCAACTTAATAGTTACCACCTTGCAGAGGTGTAAACACCAGGAGAAGTCAAGAAAAGTCCATTTTTTCTTATAAAGATTTCTGGAGGCTAAGCCTGGTACAGAATATAAATGGAGTTTTAAACTGCAAGGACAAGTAGCTGAGATAGCTGTAGTGTTATACAGATGTATAAGAAAATGGTTAGCTTATTATTGCCATAATAAAATTGTATAAAAGTGAGCAGAGGGGGGACTTTTTTCTCCCTTTGCCTTTTACTGCAGGTATTTTATACCAGAATTCTTAGCTGTGCTATTTAAAGGTGAGAGTGACTTTGGTGTGGTGGTTGTGAAAAACTCTGGCATAAAGCAGGGATTTAGTGACTAGTAGAGAAGTCCTCAGATGCACACAGGTCTGAGATGTATCAGTGTTTGCATTCAGCAAGGATGAGAAGCAATGCCTGACTTATGCTAAGCTCCTCCACAGGATGACTGTAAAATTGTTTTTGAGAGAGATCCAGGTAAAGCTTATGCAAAATATTAATTCAAGTGCTCAAACCCAAGCAATCTACTTTTGATACAGAGTGCATCATTTTAGTGAGCTAGAGAGACAGAAAATGAAAGGTGCAGTGGCCCAGATCACCTTAGCTTTGGAGTTTGGGGCTTTTGAGTGCCTTTGAAAAAAAGGTGCAGAAATAAGTGCCTTCTGAATATGCTATTAACTCGAGAGTATTTGGAGGGAGAGAAGCTTGTTGTACATGAAAAATATCCTTGGGAACCAGTGTGAGATATGCAAAGTGAATCTGACAGAAATTATGGGGAGCAGAACAGAACTGCTAAACAGGTTTGTTGTGGTTTAGCATGTCTTCTGCAGGAGGAAACCTTCAGTGCTGGGCACAAGGAAGCCTGCAGAGGACTGCAGGAAAAGGCAGAGCCAGCTTTGCATAGGAACACCTCATCCAAGGATATGACCTGAAAAAACACAATAAGTGTGTCCAACTCCATCTCCAGCAGAGCTCAGTGCTGTGCACTTGTTTGCTCTTGGCTGCAGTCAGACTGTGACATTCAATAACTTCTCTCCAAAGCCTTCCAATTCCTCTTGAAGGAAATCCCTGAAGGTGATCACTCCAGGCCACACCTGATTTTCAAGAAGACAGTTTCTTGTAGGGGAAAAAATGAATGTCCAATTTGTTCAGCAAGGAAGTATGTTTTGAATCTCAGTGTAATCTGACTCCCTGGATCAGGAGAGATAGTGCACGGGTTTTGAGACAGAAATATATCCTGTTCTTGAAGTGGTTGGGAAAAAGCAGCGATCTGTGTGGGAAAGCTGGAGAAATGGCAGGAGGGAAAAGAAAAATTACATGCATTAGTGGTTTATGCCTTCCAGACATTTACAAACTCTGGGTAATGCAACTCAGAGGGAATTTTAGTGATTCCAAGGAGGCTGCATGATTTAAGAGGGCAGAAGGGTTGCAGTTTGCTCCATGGTTTAACCAACAAATAAAATTTCCATCACCCAGTTGAATATCTGGAAGGAATTTGGGGTGCATTTTTAGGAGCACAGAAATTAATAAGGCATAGCTTTGTTGCCTCTGTGACCTATCACCTCAGTATCATCTGGCCCTGTGCTGCTCATGGGATGGAGAGGTTAATGTGTAAAACACACCACAGGTTCAACAAACTCGAGAAAACAAAGACAGTCCTGCAGTTGTTGCCCTCCTGATTTTTTTTCAGATGATATTGCCCTTTCTTTCTGCTCTGTGCCTTAAAGACAACCTACCCAATCCATTTTCCCTTGCTGGCCTACCCTTGCCTTCCAGAGAGAATTAAAACCAAGCCAGTGTGCAGCTGAAAGGCCAGTGGCCATCATCAGGCCATGATCTAATTAAATTAAAACTCTGAGTGTTACAAGTTCCCTTAATAGTCTCCTGTCTGTTTCATTCAGTCATATCTTCTAGTCCTTTTCCTAAATAACTGATACCTTAGAAAAGGTCCTAGAGTGTTCCTCACTGTATTTCACTTTCAGAGGTCATTTTATGTTATTTAATACATCTTGTTATCTCAAGATTGGAATGGGTTCTCTCAGCATTTTTCTTAATAACCTGTACTCCATATAGAAAATTTCCTTTTCTATTCCATTCCATTCCCTCCTTATATTTTCCATATTTTTCACATTACAAAATTTTTCTCTGCCTTGGTATTTGATATGTAAAGATCAGACATATATCAGTATCAATAAAATCCCTCAATCTGTTTTGTGATGAACAACAGATGAGAATGACAGCAGTGAAAAAACCCACCAAGCATTTTCCTTTCTTGAAGGACATTAAAGGAATGGAGGAAAAAATATTTGGAACTGGGATGAGAAGTTCAGTCTACTGAGGGTTTAATTTTTATCCTTATTTTATTAGGAAAGGGAAACAGAGGCAGCAGGACTTGCCCAAATGAGTCAGTCATTCAGCCTAAGCAGATGTGCTGGCATGATTCTGGCATCTTTCAGAGGTACCAAGACTCATTTTGATTGTGAAATACTTTCTGAAGTGCATTATCAGGGAGCCTCAAAGGGGTTCATTTCAGAGCTAGTGATTTGAAGCTCTTCTGATGTGAAGAAAAAGTAGATAATACCTCATATTTCAATCAGACCTTGAGCAAGGACCCAGAACAATCAAATTGAGCTCCTTTGCCCTTTATGCCATACTTCACATCTTCTTACAGCACTAGGAGAGAGTCTGAGCCAATGGAAGCTGGAGCAAACTTGCAGTGTTGCAGCAATGAGCAGGACTGTGTAACTAAACTTGGACTCATGGGGAAATTTTAACAGCTTTTTCAGATCCGTCTACTGGGGGAATATCACCAGGATAATTTAATTCCTGTCACTTCAGGTCCAAAGTGACTTTAGTGATGATAGAAATTTCCAAAGTGATACACTCTTGATTCGCTCTATTTTTTCTGCCCCTTTTGGGACAGGTCACCAGAGCAACTGGTGGTCCAAGCTGTAATTTGGTTCACAATTAAAGTCCTCTCTCTCCCACATACTCTTATAGTCCTCAGCACTCATTCCAAAGGGAACCTAAAACAAATGACTGATGACCATTCCTACCCCTGAGTTGTCAAGGAAAAACATGGACTTGCAATGTCAGGTATTGAGGGTAATTAAGCAGCTGATTACAGCTCCATTTCCAACCCCGGCACTTTGGAAATCCAGAATGACATGTATTTTTTGTGGCACCAAAAGGCAACTTAAAACTTCAAAATACACCAATGGCTGCTTAGCCAAGGCAGCACATAAAACAACACAGGCTGCTAAATTAACTTTAGAAGCAGAGTGAGTGTTGGGTTGATGCCCCATAGTCATCTGCAGCTGCCTTGTAACTTCTGGAAGAAGAAGTGTCACCCTCCTGCTGGCTCA
>WEIV01020313.1:48469-117000 GCA_013390005.1 Calyptomena viridis
TAAAACATACACAGATAAATGAGTGAGGTACTAGAGCTAAGGAGCTATAGGGCCCCTAATTATGGTTGATAATTTTACAAGAGATATTAAGCTGGATTAGTGCTGGAGGCAATTTCACCCTGTGATTCTTGGATCTGACCTGTGGTGTTATCTTCTAGTAGAGCAGCAGTGTAACTACACTGGTGTTACTCTTGATTTGCACTATTAGAGCAGAAGGATGGAGCCATCATATTTTCAGTGTATTTTTTGTAGTACCTTACTCAGATTTTATAAAACCCTACTGGTTTCCTTCCTCTCAAACACTTTAAAAGTTTCTAACATAAAGTGTTGTTTGGAAGACTAAGAGTATTTAGGAGGGAGGAAGAGGTGAAACAGCCAAAGGTGTGTGATAAATTAAGTTAATTACTCAGCTTTACAGTATAACTCAGACTGCACTACATGTGCAGTGGATGCACACTAATGCAGTAATAATGGCAATATATCATCAGTATAAACAGGGATGGACATGTAAACGCCATTTGAGACCCACACTATTTCTAGATATGTTGCCTTGTAACATCTGGCTCCATGCTAACAGAATGGGGCTTTCATGCTATTTTTACTCCAGACTTTCTTTTCATAGGACTTTCATTTGACTTCCTACTGCCTCTTCCTCTTTGCCTCTGACTGCACTCCACATGCACTGATAGTGAACATGCAAACTTACATCAGCAAGCCAGTCAGAGCATTTTCCTCCCATAAGGGATGGTTAGTGGAGAGATTCCAGTGAGATGACCTTTACTATTCTACTGTAAAAGATTATTCTACTTTCTAATGGTACAAGTTGTACAAGTTCTGCATAGTCCATATTCAGGAGAGTGCAAAAAGTTGTTCAAACCCATTTTTTTTCTCCTTTGCCCCTCCTTGACAGCAATGTGAACAGAGCATCACACTCCTAAGAGGTTCTGCAAAGATACTTATCCTCATCTTATGATGTTTCTAAGGAAAAGTCTTCAGTCTTTGTACTTATGCAGCACTAATATAAGAAAACTAATGCTCTTCATCACTTCCAGAGTGAAAACTTTAGAAAGTGGCTTTAATAGACTTTTGTCTTACTGACTGGCTTACCCTGTGGGGCAGCAATAAGGAGTTATGAGCAACTTTCCAATGAAATATTTAATTTCAAACCTCTGATTTAATATGTAAGCATGAGTCCATCTGCAGTAGAATATTTTAATATTCCTTCATCTGCAATAATAACTTCAATTAAAGTCAAAATGAAATTTCTATTGCTCATTTTCAGGGTTTTTTTTCAAAGCAGCTCTGTGTAAATGTTTTACGAAATATTATGAGCCTGAATGATTTCAGATGAGAATACCAAGCCAAAATTGGAGTTTTTCTGAAAATATTCTAAACAAGATGCAGAACCAAATGTTTGACGTTTCCTGGGATACCCAGTAATTAGAGTAATATACGCAGCAGCTTCTTCACAAGTTGTTTTGAGGTAAATACTCATGTCCAAAAGCAAAGTTGCAGGTCAAAAATATCAATAAATAATGAAGGCATGCTTACACATAGTCTCTCTTGCAATATAAATGAGCAACTGCTCTGCTTTGTACTATAGTGTTTTTACTAACCTAATTCAGGTAGCAACTCAGTGAAAGTCCTGTAACATCTGAGTAGACCATTTGTCTATTACAGATGTTGTTTCCTCTCCCTTGTATTTTTATGCACTCTAACTAATAAAGACATAGAAAATGCTCAAGCCTTGCAAGTAAATCTTTTTTCTTTGGCATTAAAATAAACACCATTCAATCACAACAGCTTTAAGTTTTGTTTCCTTTTGTTTTGTCTTTTGCTTAAAACAATAATAATAATAAAAACCATTCTGTCTTGGTTAGGCATTTCCCGAGTCAGTACTAAACTAAACACAGAAATTACTTTCTATTCACTGCCAGAGTTATTAGAAACACAGAGAAGTCCCTATTCTAGGGGTGTACACGAAATAATCTCAGCTAAATGGATTTTGCCTTTAGAGCACCCCAGCCCTACTGGAGCACAGACTAGACAGGACTGTGGAGAGATTATTATAATTTTATTGATGATAAAATTGTAACTATACTTATTTGTCAGATTTCTAAATCATGTCAGGTTCATTCAGCAGGGTAATTCAAGGGCCATCTAGACTTTGATGGTTGTGCAAATTACAGGAAGTGAGAGCTGCATCAATATTGTCAACGGCTGCATTTGTGTGGGCCCTGTGGTACAGAGACTTCTAAAGCTTCTGCCTGGCCAAGGTCTGATCTCATAATATCCTCATCCTCTTACAAGACAGACTTTGTTCTCCAGTGTGTATCTATATAATTTTTTTTTGCCAATAATCTACAAGAACCTCACTACTCATTTCTTGTTCTATCTTTCCTCAACCTGATGTTCTGGATAGGATTTGCTTGTCGGTGATTAATCTACACTTTGCTATACATTTGCATTACAACTAATCCAAATTTTTGTTGCAGGTCAAGTTATTATTTCACCGCTTTGAGCTAGAACTGTGATGCTGAGGTGCAGTAATGATGCAGTGAGGTGCAGTGATGCTCTATGGTTGCCAGAAGGATTAATGTATTCATGGGGTCATTCCAACAGACATACATACTATAAGTGAAGCCCAGCAGCTGGAAGGGATATGTTTTTTCTTGAACTCACACGTTTCACTGAGTCTCCCTACAGACTGAATGATTGCAAGAGATTTGCTTTTTAACATAGGGCAGGTTGATTGGCATAAATTGGAGCATCCACATTAGAAAAAGAAACAGCATCCTGATATTATATTGACTTCTTAAAATGGATTTTCAAAGAAATGATTGTTTCTTTATGATTCTATGAGATGATATGTACCTGCGACATAAAGTGACCAGATACAGTGTCTGGAGTGGACTTGTCCGTTGTTCTTATCACATTCTGTGTACTTTATTAGGAAAATAAAATATCTCTAAGTGGCAAAGGTTTAGTATTAAGTTTGGAACAAAACTTGAGTTCAGCTCCTTTATTCAAATGTATTCCAAACAGAGGGAGTGTAACCATCTCATACTGAGCCCACTGGAAGTGTACTGGAGTAATTTGCTCCTTTTCATTCTCTGTAAAGATTCCTAAGCTAAAACATGAACAGGATAATTTGTTTGAAATTCCTTTTCTTCCTTCTCTTTATATTGCCTTCGGCAATTTTAAACCTTCAAAGACAGATAGAGTTTCTTAACAGTTTTCCTGACAGTCTCACTATGGCAGTAAGTCTTTAATTGAGCTCACTAGCATCTGAATATGATACCCTGTGCAGCTGATTGATTAATTTTTAACTACCCTGGATACCTGAGGAAAAGCATACATACTAGAAAGATGCAGGTATTTTCATTTAGGTATTTACTTTTCTTTTCTTTTCCCAGTGTGACCCCATCTCATATACTGTGATGAATAGGAAGAGGGTAAACGGACATCCTAAATCTAAACAGTGAATTTCATGCTAGTCAAAACAAGATTTGGGTGTTTTTTTTCCCACAATCCCAAGGACTAGAATTATAAAAAAAACCAGAAAGCTATTAAAGAAGCCATTTCGCCAAAAACTGGAAGAGAATGAGTTTTGCAGATCAGACTGCTTTATAGCTATTATGAGACTTGTTTAATTCAAAGGAGGATCTTGAAACCAAATCTGTCTGAAATACAAAAACATGGCATCACCCCCTTTCTTCAAATTCCCCCAATGTGGCTGTTCCAGTTTGCTGATTTTACCCATTCAGGAAGTCCATTACTATGTCTTGTCTCTCTCTTCTGAAAGTTTTCATGAGAATTGTTGGAAGGCTTCATTTTTGTTCCACTGTGGAATGAAAATCAAGTGTCAAAATCATGACAGCTGGGGCTTTGGGGTCCTCTTTTCCCTTTAATGGAATGAGATTGCTGGTTTTAATCTGCTTCCATGTACTGAAATGACTTCTGTATTCAAATTGGCACTGCTGAGAGGAAGACAACTATAGTTTGGGTATCAGTTCCCTGGGACCTGCAACCTGCCTGGCAAGGCAACATCATCAGGTAGGTTTTACCTCATTTAAATTCCATTATTCTGAGGACTTGCTCAATCTGTGTACTCTGAAGTGGGAGAGACACTACAGAGAATGGAAAGATGGATGGCAGGTTTGGATGAGTGCCCTGGTTAGATTCTCTGTATTAGATTGTCATGCTTTTTCTGGCCCAGATGCTAACATCTAACACATTTTTAATTCTATTGCCTGTTGAGATCCTATTAGAAAATGATTCAGAGTCTGGAAAGTTAGGGGGGGGAAAGTTAATTCCCTAGAAATAATACGGTCATTATGTGTATACACAATTCAATATGTAACTTGGATTTTTTATGGCCTCTCTACCATCCTGCATACCAGCTTTTTAAAACTGCAGTCACATTCATTATAAAGTAAATGCCTAATGCAAGTGATTCTCAAAACAGTTTGTAATTTAAATTCCTATTGGAAATAAAAGTAATGACCCGCAATAGCTTATTAATAGCTTTGCAAATGTTCATTATTTCCTTTCTCTTTGTCTTTCTTCTGGTTTTCTCCCCTTACTAACAGACAGAGGAGTTTAAAGGTTTAGACTACCTTTAGAGCTATCCATCTCTAATGACCCATGAAAACGAACATTTGATTCCTGAATGAGGAAATCATCATTCCCTGGTGTTTTTGAGGGGATAAGTGTGTTCACTTAGCAATCCATAGGAAGCTAGATATTCCAGATGATTTTAAGAAATTATTTCATATTTATGCCTAGGGAGATTTTTTTTTAATTATTCTAAAATATCAAAAGAAATACAGAGAAGGCTGAGAAGGCCAAGAAGTCTCTGAAAAAAATAGATATGGACAATTTTGATTTTGAATCCATGTTGGTTTTAAAGATACCTTTGATGCTGCTACTACCAAAGGTTTATCTGGCTCCCCATTTCTTGGAGATGCACAAGGAGAGATAATTCTGATTCTAAGGAGGGATTAGCTGCCCTCCCTGTGCCCTACACCAACTTCCCCTTGCAGCTCTCCTGCCTAAGCACCGATGGCACTCGAGGGTTGCTTTGCTTTGACACAGCCCATCCCCACTGGCTTCTCTGCCAGATGAAGACTCAGCATCTGCCATGCAGATGATACTTGGATTTCTGGGGAAAATGACACAGGAGAGAGGCAACATGGGGTTGCAGTGAGATTCTGTGTTGTCTGCTCCCAGGATTTAACAGTGCCTGCTCTGGAATGGCGTTATCCTTAAGAAGAGGCTCATCCATACAAATGTGCTGTTTTGTTCACCTGGCTCTCTCACTGCCCTGAAATCCTCAGTCCCTCAGCACCACTCCCCATTTTTCTCTTTTATGGTGGCTCATGCAGCAGCATTTGCTGTTGCTCTCTATCCCAAAGTTGTTGCAAAATTTCTGTGGGATTAAACCTGTATCCCACATGGCTCAAGCATGCTCTGTTGTAGGGTGTGCTCAGGGAAAAATGAGGGCAGAAAAATCGTATTTATCTTTAGTTTCTCTCTACCCTGGTGACTTTTTTCTTCTCATTAGTAATCGAGACTTGGAGACACTCAGTTTGCTGCTGATTGCTGGTAGGGGCAGGCCTTAAAGCAAACCTTTTTAGAATGTAAAGTAACAGATTGCTTGCTTGTAGAAGTCTCTCTCAAATGCCTACCAGAATTTAGGTTTCATTGACTACTTTCTAAGTATGCAAACAGATTACTTTGGCAACATACACATGAAACAAAACCTGTAACATGCTTAAAAGCATTACCTATTGTTGGGATTGGGTTATTCAGCACAGTCATTAGATCACACCTAATAATTCCGTAAAAATGGATTTTTCCATCCTAAGGTCAATTCAATTTTATTGCATTGCTTCAAGCAGGTTCTTCCAAAGCACAATGCTCCTCTGTGAGCCTCCAGCACCATGGCTGCTACCTGGTTTGCTGATGCTTACATTAGGCCACCTAAGAGTCAGGTTTGACTGAATTTGGCCCAAACTAGTTCATTTGAACTGTGTTGCATTGCTTTTAAAAAGAAACAAATTAGGAATGTTCTATTCTCAACCCTCTGATCTACTTCTTGCCTAAATTCTGAGACTACTTCTCTCTGACTGGTGAAACTTACAAGAAGCGTCTTCTTTCCTGTCTGCTGAAAGGCAGCTGCTCTCAGCCTGTTCTTACCCCTCAATGGAGAAACAAAAGGTCAATCCCCAGTTTCTCATAACTTGTATTCACTAAGTTGTTTTCTTTTTCTTTTTTTTTTAAACTCTATTCTTTTTCAGATCTACTTAACACACCCTTTGGCTGCTTCTTCCTCATTTGGTGTGTACTCTGGTGTGTCAGTTATTTTGCTTTGCTCATCAGGTTGGTGTCAGATGTGATTTCAACCACTTTTTCAAATTTCTACTCTAAAACAATATAATTCTAACTTTGTTCACTATAAACTGACTACACAGTACCACCTGCTGATGGACCAGCATCACAAACCTGGCTTTTATTGCTGGTTTGGTTTTTTTTCAAAGGCAGAGTTGTCTGTGACAGCCTTGCCTTCTTGGGAAGAGGCCCTATATAAGAGGCAGGAATGCTCTCATGTTTGTGCAGTGCCTTATACTGTGTCATCTGCTATCACTTAGCAAAGGGATAATATTGTGTCAGAAGGAGACTTGTGCCTTAGGAGAACGAGTGAATAGTCTTCACTTTTTTCAGAGCCTGAAAGGGCAGAAAAAAAAATAGAGCATAAGCCAGCAGGCCTAAGGCTATTCTGATTTACACCAGGATCTATATAGGTCCTGTATGGCTTATAAAGCCTAGGAATCATCTACTTCTACTTTTGTCCGCCACCCCAAAGTTCAGGAATTAAGTATTCGAATATCAAGGTCATTATATTTCATTAACATGAGAGCTGATCTTGGTCTGATGTCTTGTTTCAAAAGCTTTTAATACTGAGGCACCAAAACCTTTATCCTCCCCCAAAATCAAGACATAAACTTATGTAATTTCAAGTTAGGAAGCAGGCTTGCACTTTTACCCTTATAAGCAATACACTCATATATTGATTACAGTTTTCCAGTTGTTGATTCTGAATCCATTGCCCACCCCAGAATGTTCCTGTAACTTCTGGCCCCAAAAAAAGTTTGCAGAATTGTCCCTTCCTAGGGAACAAACTCAGTGAAACCACAGCCAGATAACTGTCAAAGAGAAACAGAGCAAAGCCAAGAAAAAGAGGCAACAGAGCCAGAACTTGGTATTTTGCAAATCCAGATTCTCATCGCCTTTAATTATCTATTGGGCAATTAAGAACAGTCTATCCTATGGCAATCCTGCTACTTTCAAGAACTTCCCTTCTCCCCAGTTTGCATGGTTTTCTCTCCCTCTCTCTCTCTTGCTCTCTTCTCTTTTTCTTCTTTTAAGATGTGAAATACCCTGGTGCATGGATTTTGGTTTAGGAATGCTTGCTTTTTTCTTTTCATTTCAACAAGACAGAGTTCCATTTGTTCAGCATCTGCACAGGACAACATCTGGAGCCCCAGGAAATTCAGCTGCTCTGTGTATGACGCTTAAATGAAATTACTTTTTCATGCACTTCAGAAGAGTATCAAGAGCATCTCTCTGACCAAACAGGGCCTTTTGTTCTCCTCCAGCAAGTGTTTCTCATTAAAAATGTCATCTCCCTAACAAATTGCTTCTTTGCCTTTGCAGCTGGGGTTATTGTTTTCATGGTTTTGTACTTGTGTGATTCTCTAAGGGAGCAGAAAGCTGGGAGAAGCAAGGTTTGGTTTCTTCTCTCTTTTCCCTGTGTGCCATGCTTCAAATTTCTGACTTTTGTGATGTAGTTTCATATATTTCCCTCTTTACCCTCTTGGCACAGCACTTGGGCTGCCCACACAAGGCTACCAGCTCAGTCTGCATGAAGTACAGGCAGGCACACGTGTGACTGTCCCATCTCTGTCCATGGGGACTCTCCCATGGGGCTCTGAACAACCTGGTCTAGTACCAGGTGTCCTCCTCCACGACAGACAGGTTGGAACTAGATGATATTTCACATCTCTTCCAACCCAAACCATTCTATGATTCTGTTTCCTGGGGCTGTTGTGTTGCATGGGATGGAAGGTGAAACAAGGAAAAACCAAAGTGAGCCATGTCCATTTAAAGCTGGAATATAAAATATGGCTTTTAAATGAGATAAATCTCTTTCTTTTGTAAGAAACACAAGGTTTGGTAATTTTTCCAGGTGTTCCTCCCAGGTGGAGTATGCAGGGATTTTGGGTCTGTGAGAAAACCTAAATTACCTTTAAGGATTTAGGAAGCTTTCCATGACTTTTCATGAAAAGTCTGATCAGAAATAAAACTAGAGGCCAAGGGAAGGACCTTCAGGAGTTCAGAAGGAGACAATGTCAGTCTGTACCTACTGCACCAAGCTCTAATAGTGCAGAGTACATGAAGTCCTTTATAATAGTGAGGAACACTGTGATAAACCACACGAGCAGCATAGAACTAAAAGATACATATAACTTCACTGAAGAACTTCTTAGGAAATGTCAAAACTTAAAAAAAAGTTTTACAGGGAGGATATTACTTCAGCTCCAAACATAAACCCCTCATTTTTTCTCACCTCTGACTTTTCAACCTGAGATCTCTTTTTTGTAGGTGACTACAAATTACTCCTTAATAATTTCACTGACCATATAAACTTGCTGGGTAATCAATTTACACAGGCTTATTGCCCACTTTCGCAGTTCTAGTGTTGGATCCACAGTGTTTGCAGTTTTTCTTCAAGTGTTGATTTCCTGAGTCATGTATTTTCCTGAGAAGGCAGGTTTTCAGTTTTGCAAGTGGCAGGAGCTACAGAGAAATGCTGAAAGGCTCATGCCTAAAAATTATAAATAAGAATGTAAGTACTATTCCTTCATTTTTATATTCTTCACAAATCTTATTGGCATTTAGACATTCTGATGTTCAGAGCTTCAGCTTGTAATTCCAAATTCTTCTTAATTTAAATAGAAACTAGAAATAGTTACAAACCAATTTTTTTAGGTTTTAGTGAATTGTTTCTTAATGGGATGATTTTCTAGGTTTCTTTTTCTATTTCATCAGGGACATGACCAGCCATTTAGCTCACAAACCACAACAGTTACCTTTGGTTGTCTCAGGCACAACTGATTTTACCATGTTACCTCTGCTCCTCCCACTTCCAAGCAATGAAAACAGTTCCCCTGTGTTAAATATAGTACCAGGCACAGCCCTCCTGTGAGGCAGCTCCATTACAGCCTGTAGCAGAAACATTGGGCACCACACTGTGGAAAATAAGTATGTAGCAGTTGTAAATATACATGTATATTTTTATATATAAAATGGTGCTAGAACCCACAGTCTATAATTTGTGGGTGACCTTTTACTACATGAGGATAAATGGTTACAAATGAGGACCTCTGGTCTTGGCTGTTGTAACCTATTTTCTTACTTCTGTTAGTAAATCAAAAAACATGTATATCCATGGGGTTTTTAGAGTGTAACATTTGGCTTAGATTTAAGCCGGGATAACTGAACAAAGTGGAAAACCAAACAAATAAATATGATTATCCTGCAGTGTTTTGCTTCATGGAATCAGGTTCTGAAATAAGCAAAGTGTGTGGGATACTTTAAGGTCTCTAAGACAGACACGTGCTGTTCCCATAATGAAATCTACTCCCTGAATTAGGTCTTTGTGCTATTAAGAGCTTTTTCTTCTGTTTATTTCGTTTTGAGGCTGCATTTTTTCTGGAGTCAAGCAGCATGTTAAACTTTGGATTTTCAGAGGCCCTTGTGTGATGGGGTTTGTGACATGAGACCCTATTCTTGAAGGACCAACTGTGATCAGAGAGTAAGCTCAGTCTCCAGGATCCAGGGTGTCTCAAGGTGCTTGGTTTTGAAATGCAACAATAAGGACTATTTGTGATGGGAATGTGCACAGCAATTCAGTAAAGGGATGGAAATGAATATATTTGTTACGGGTAGATTATTTGCTACAAAAATATCTAGGTAGCTATTGGGTGATGGTGATTCCCTGAGAGCAGCAGGTAGGGAAAACTGGAAGGAGGTGTATCACTTAAAAGCTACATATTGTGTTTCCAGTCCTTGTAGCTATTTTCCCTCCCCCTATCCTTAAATATGCACAAGAGCTTTCTGCTTTCTATTTGATCATCACAACACAGAGAAATAAGTTTCATCAAGTTTTGGATTTTCAGAGGCCCTTGTGTGATGAGGTCACCAAGGCCTTAAGTGGTCAATGGCTTTCTGGGTTGTTATCTGCTCTTATCACCAGTCACTGTTCTGCCTTCCTGTGAATTCTTATGTCCTGAGTTAAACCCATGGGCTCTTTGCACACCTAAGACACAGAAATTAATCTTTGTGAATAGTTCCCTTCTCTGTACAATCCCCAGTCTCACTTCATCTCCTATACAGGTTTAAAGAACTCTGCACCTCTGCAATCTCCTGAAATGTTTCCTGTCAGCATTTTCCTTGTTTTTATACTGAGCTTCTTGATGGTTTATCCTTCTGGTTATCACAGCAATTTAATACCTGATTGTTGCTCATGAGAGAAAAGAAAGGTCAGTAAAAGCAAGGTTGGAATATCTCTGGTTCTCATCTTTTTTATGGTTAAAAAGATCTCTTTCCTCAGATGTGAAGGGATGGTGATGCTGTGAATGTCATTCTGCTTAAGATGGAAAAGGGGAAGGGTTTTCATTGTTTCCCAAAGGTCCTCTCACTGGATTTGTCTCATTTCCTCTCCAAGTTTGTTCCACAGCTGCATCTTCAGCTAGGAGACTTTGTCTCTGGCTTTTGCACTTCTTGTTCTGAACTTTGTGATTTGCACTGTGAAGAAGAAGAAATTAGTTTAACTGTTCAGGCAGCACAGAGGTGGAGAGGAGGTTTGCAATGTACCAGACACTGTACCAATTACTCTGAAGATAAGCCCTGAGGACCTCAATTAGGAGGAGGGGCAGACTTGGAGCAGGTGGAAGTCATGGACTGGGTTGTTGCAGGTGAAGTCAGGCAAAGGAGCAAGTCACAGGGGAGTCTTTATTTTTGTTTCTATTTCCCTTGAGATGTGTCTGAATTATGGACACTGTGCACAGCTTCAACACAGACACATCTGGGGATTATAGGTGTCTTTTCTCTTAGTTATTGCAGTTGTTTAATTTTTATTATTTTGTTTTTAATACACCTTACTTGTGCAAGATTAATTATTCTTGCTTCTGTGCCTAAATCCTGCTCCCTGACAAGGTAGGAGATCTCATTTCCAGGAATTTGTGTCTGTCTCACTAACCTTAAGAGCTCACCGAGTTTAAGGATGTCTTTCTGCCCCCTCCTCTTTTTACTGCACCCTGCATTTGGACAGACGAGGTGCTTATGTTCAGCTGCAGTCCTCTGGCACCTACCCTGATCTTCACTGTGGATGTAGTTTCCACCTTTCCCCGTTGTCGCTTCAGCATTATTCCCTACTCCCACAAACCAGTTCCTCTTGATTTACATCTGTGCGGGGGCAGCTAAACAGGTTTTTCAAAGCTGCTTATTAAAAACTGTCTCAATTATGCTGTTTCCTTCTGCTGCCAGCTGTCTGCCCATGTTTCAATACAAGGCAGATTGCACCTTCCCTGCCCTCCAAGGCCTGGCTCCAGCAGTCCATCCCCAGATGACCCTGTCCCATCTCCATGCTGCCTGGCCCTACCTCATAGTACTTGGCAGCACACCTTGTTCTGAGAGGTGTTTCAGTTACTGATGGGTGAGTGACTTGATTCGGAGTTTGCTTTGGATAAGCTCCCATAAATTGTAATGCTCGACTGTAGGTTATCCAAACTATCTGGGCCTCTTGAGACTCTAAATTGGCCTGGAAGATCCAGGCTGTTTTCTGAGATTTTGGCACTTTCTGATCCCAGAGAAGCTGCGGATAGCACGGCAACAGGCTCTTGCCTGAGATGTCAGCATTTTGGCTTCTTGTTTTAGCTGGATTGTGCAAAAAGGGGTGAGCAAGCTAACAAGCCCATTAGAATCAGGTGGTCCCATCAGCCAGGTGGGAGCATGAGGGAGCTGTAAGGAGCTCTCTGGTTCCTTGTACTTGAGATGTGCATTACCAGGACCTGCTGGTTGGCATTTGACAGAGAGTGGAGTAAAGAGACTGTCTATTGGCACAACATTGTATTTGGCACCTCAGTGCACTAGTCCAGGGGTAGGTCTGAGTGGAGGAGGGATGCTGCATTACAAAAAATGGCCAATGGAGTTGGCTTTGTTCAGAAAGGCACCCCTCCTCCAAACAGTAGACAAAGCTGTGACTCACAGATTAAATTTTGCAGTTTTGCTTGTGCTACAAACTCTCATAACGTTGTATGTACAACAGATACAGATGCAATATTGTCTTTGTAGGGAGAGCAGGAGATTTGGATGTGAGCAGACCAAGCAGTCCCTTGGCAGAGCCTCACCAATTCCAGTGTGCAGTAGTTTAGTGATTTTTAAGCCAAAAATTTTGTCCAGATCATTAACAGCCACTGATGAGCCTCTTCTCCCAGACTTTGTCTATACAGTTTTTAAACACATTAACACTGACAAATTATAATTACTAAGGCAGGAAGATTGATGGAGAGAGAGAGAAAATCCTGTCTTTCAGTAATCTCTGTAAAGATCCAGCTGTTTAAAAAAAAAAAAAGTGGTCAAAGATTTGGATAGGTTCCATAAAATAACTACTTATTCCTATAACTTCAGTGCGGATGGATTCCCTACAGAGTTTGGAGTGGGATAGAGCTCATACCTGCATTGTCAAGACTGTGAGACAAAAAAAAGCAGGTCCCTGACCTGATGATGTCATCTATTTTCACTCACCTTTGAATCCATTCCTCTTTTCTCAGCCCAAAACCACAGGACAAACACAACCATTTTGCCAAACACGGATGTAAAGTGGGAGGAAGGGGGAAAAACTACCCCAAAACCTATATTGCCTTTACATTACAGCATGTTCTTTGGAGTAATTTGCAATGTTCTGGTGTTTTTGCTTTACATACTGCAACCCTCCCTCTCCCCACTTTTATTCTGGTGGGCAGCCTTTCCTGCCCACGTGGTATCTGCTTGATGCAGACGTCATGAAGCTATTGCTAAATCACAGCTGTCTTGCCAAACAACTGGCTATTCCTCTTGCCAATTTTGTTCAGCCTCTGAAAAGCTACAGAACTTGTGCTGGGCCTCACTCAAATGACTGCTCAGTTACAAATAGAAAATAAAACACAGGACAGTAATAAAGTAGTTCTGTTTTGATTAATTCTCTGAAAGGGTTAATGGGATTATTTTTTTTCTTCCTTTTTTTTTCCCTACTGTCTAGGGGATAAAAAAGAGACAGAGTGAGAGACCTAAGTGGACACAACTAGAACAAAGCCCTGTTTATGATTAGTATGGCTGAAAATATCCATGTTAGGCCAGGTGCAGATGGCTAATTCCCCCAGACTACAAGCCAATTTAAACCATAATTCCTGAGATAGACCACTTTTCCCAACATTAATGGGAACCAGCTGCCTCCTATTAATAATATGGATGATTACAAGAAAAAAAGAAGTGGGGGAGGGAACAGTGGAGTTAGAGAAGATATTATTTTCCAGACTGTCAGCTATGTCCTGCTGAGGACAATATGGAAAGCCACGGAATATGTCTCTTGAAAAACCCGTCAAGTTAAATACACACAGTGTGTTTGCTCAGAAGAAGGATGGAGTTATCAGTGTACTTCTGTGTTTTGGTGACAAGGTTATTTAAGGGGTAGCAATTGTATTTATTTAGCTATTTGCTGGTTCTTTGCTTTTGCCTTCCCTCTGCTGACACTGGATGGTTTTGATTAGCTTCCTAGCCCATTGCTTTTGGTACGTTGAGCCTGGCGGTTTCTACTGAGGCCCGATTTCATGTGAGATTGTGGAGTACATCAAAGTAGAAAGACAATAAATGATCCGAAGTGTTCTCCTGAGAGCCTGACTTGCTGGTTCAAGAAATTTGTTCAGGCTTCCATTATTGTTGTGCCTGTGTGAGATGAAATGTGAAGACATGGCAATTCATGGTGCGTAATAGCAACGTGTCTCAGAAGTGGAGTTTTCTTCTGCGTTCTTTATGGTTGTTTTTCTTTCATTGTTTTTGGAAATCTGAGTAGAATTTATTTTAAAAAAAATAGAGTCTGGACCATACTTGTTTTATTTGTTGGGAAGGCAAAAGGAAAAGTCTCATGCCATCAGTCATCTTGGCTTTATGCCTTGTTTCCTATGTAGACAGGAATCTTAACACATGGATCATTTCTTTGAGATTGATGAATAAAGGAGACTCACTGAAAGTGTCCCTCTTGCCCTGCAGGAGATGAGGAGCAGCCAGTGCCTGTTTCCCAGCTATTCTGCTAGGGTTTTGTGGGATTAGATTACATAGGCTGCACATCTTCTTAATCCATTTGATGATGGTCTCCAGACATGTGGAGGAAAATCCAGCTCATGGCACTGTCATTCTTGCTGGAGGGCTGTGAGGGGAATTTTTGTGTACTTGAAGAGGTGCATAGATGGAGCAAGGTGAGATTTTCCCCTCCCAAACATGAGGATACAAAAGGGCTTGAAGCCTTTCCAGACAATGTGGGCCTTGTACATACCTCCTCCAAACAGAAGAACTGCAAGGGACCCTCAGAGCTTTTGTTGCTCCTCTCGTTTATAAGAGGAAGGGGGAGAAACACAGACTAGGACTTTGATTCTTTAATACTGTGATCACTTGACTTTACGACAGAGAGCCGGGAACCGTGGTTCTTGGGAACAATTTCCCTCACTTAGGCTATCTATCCTTTACTAGGCTACAAGAAGAGCCCTTTTCTAAGTCAGGAGCAAAATATTTTCTAGATCACAAAGTCTTAGATGATAACTCTGAGGAAAAAAATAATCTGTATTCTAGCTAAGCCATGAAACTAAGGACATGCCAGTAATGTATCCCTTGATTGGCAATGCTTGGTTTTCATTCATGTCTTAGTAGCTCAGTCCTTACATGGGTCACAAGAACATCTCTCTGGGGTACTTACTGTAAAGAAGAAAACCTCTACTGCCCATAGCCAAATTTTGGTAGTATTTAAAGTAGACATAGCAGAGGTAATAAGAACGAGATTATTGATTTTATGTATGTAAATAGAGCATAGCTGAGTTGACAATGTGTTTTTAAGTAACTGAAAAAATCAGTCTCAGCTGACAGTAGTTCACTAGATAATGAGGCTGGTACTGGAGGAATGTGAATAATTAGAGTGTGGAATTCTTGCTGTGTGGAATTGACCCTTGGGGGCTCAGAGAAAGAAGGATTTGTGGCTGTTCTGAAATGCTAGTGGTCTGGTCCAGCATTCCTCTTGTCAATATGAACCTTGTGTTTTTATTGGAAACACGTGTCAAAACAAAACAGCGTTTGAGTCGCTGCTGAGAGAAGGTGGGCAAGTCCAGATACAGCAAACCTGTTTTTCTGTTTGTTGCCAGAAATACCATGCCACTGCTGCTCATCACATGTGAATGAAAGGACAGATGATAGGCACACTCACAATAAAGTAATTCCTGCTATACCTGCATGTACAGATAGAAAAATATCATACACTAGTGATCTGATGCTTGCCTCCTTTACAAGGATATTCACACTCAGAAAATTAGAGAAATCAGGGTGACTATGACATCTTGCTATTCTTTGATGAAGTCTGGATTAAGAGCTTACATTACATTACTTCCCTGGAGAAAGGCTGTTGCAGCAAGTGAGTATTTATCTTTCCTGGACAGGCAGAGGAGCATTCAGAGACGACCTGCCAGCCATATGTAATATTTAAGTTCCTATGGGTTGCCAAAACATTTTGAAAACTGTAAATTTTGAATATTGGATCCGTTACCTGCATTATAGAAAACTCAAAGTATAGACCTGAGAGACCTGGGAGCTGGTGTTTACATAAGTCTTTGGGTTTGTTATTTTTCTTTGTTTTCTTATTTTTCTTCTTTTTTTTCCCTTTTTTTTTTTGATTTAATTTTTTTTTTGTTGGGCTGATATTAAACATCTGCCTCTTTCTCTGCCCTCCTCCCTACCCCACCTCCTGAGATGGTTTTATTTCATGGGTGAATTAAATGGTTTGGGGAGATAAAGAACCTAATTTGTAACGTGCTTTAGGAGCTTTCAGAATGAAAGGCAGGGATTGAAGTAGAGTGTTTGGTTATTAGTGTCTCCATATTTCTTTCCCTTGATCTACCTGTCCCATCATGTTATCAGATCTTCATGGTTGAGATTTGAGGCAATAATGGTGAAAGCTGGAACATGTGAGCCCTATTTAAGCCCAGCACCATCATATTTCTGGAGTGAATCTAAGCCTAATTGAAAAGGCAAGTGGATTTCTCTGGCAAAAGAAAACATGGCTGTCATAGGCTTTACCAAATTCAGTTAAACAGAGTAGAATGTGCTCTGGCATCTTCATTTTGTTTCCATTTTAAATATAAAATTAAAGACATATGTCATCTGTTGTAGGTTTTAAGGACGATTTACAAACAAAACACCCAAACAAAAAAGAGAAATTAACAGCTTTTCAAGGACTGGCCCTTCTGATGCAGGGAAATAAGTCTCCCCTCATCTTAATATCATCTCCACAACAGTTTGTGCCAGCTGGTTTACACAGCACCTTTAAGGACAGCCTGTATATTTGTCACCATCCCTCATCTTGCCTGTCATCTCTTCTTATGTATTTCCTATTGCTCTTGAATAGTTCAGGAAATAGAAACTGTTTACCCCCAAGTTCCAAGTTTTGGATTGGAGGCCCATGGCGGTGGGATGAGAGGAGCCCCATTTCTTCCCTGCTGCTACAAGCACAAGTAACTTTGAGACACTCTCTCTTTGAGAGATGACGATGTCCCAAAGTTTTCAGACACAGCTCAATCTGTTTCTATATTTCGAGACCTTTTTCAATCATCACTGTTATTGTAGACATATTTCTTTTGGTGAGCATCCATTTTCAGTTTAGAAATTGCAGATGACTTTTTTATAGTTGGTATTCCTTTTTGTCAGTTTGGACCACCACGTGATTATTGTCGTGTGCCCTTCAGAATAGAGTTTATGGGAAAGTTTCACCCTCAGTAACAGTTGTACCAAGAATAATTTCCCTTGTTAATTAATTGCACAAGCTCAATTGATTCTTTAATGGAACATCACAAATAGATACACATTCTAGAAATCTAAATCCACTTGTGGTCTTTTGAACATGTTCTTTGGTTTTATTTGTGTCTGATGCATTTTAGTGTCCTCATTGCTTACTGAGCAAAGGCTCTGCTATGACTCAAGAACATTATAGGAAAGGTAAAAATAAAATATTCTGGAGATCCTCAAATTTTAGAAAGACAGCACTCAGTCAGCTCTGGATGGCTCCTTTTGAAGACCTCATCTATCATTTGGGAATTGGCACAGGCAGCCCTTGGATTACAGCGGAATTATAAGCACACTCTTCTCGCAGTGGTGGCACAATTGTTTTGAAACTAGGCAGATCTTCTGTGTTTACTATTTGGCAGGTTCTGTGTTTTTGGCTGGCAGCCACCCTGAAATGTGTTTAGTTTTAATTGACAGCCATGGTCAACACTGCAGATCCCAGGTAGGTACTGCTAATCCTGACAAGGCAAGACAGAAACAGACAGCAGACTTTTGTTCCAGCTGGCCGGAGATTCAAGTCTTCGGGAAGCAAAGTCATTGTGCCTCTAGACAACTCTTAACCTCAGGAGCTCACCCTCCACTCTCATCTCCACCTCAGCACCCCTTTGTGAGCGGCCCACAGCCACACGAGTTATAAGATGCTGCAAACAAAATGACTTTGTGATCAGCTTTCATAGAATGGTTTAGAGTGGAAGGGACCAACCCCCTGCCATGGACAGGGATGCCACTTACTAGAGAGCTTGCTCCAATCTCTGTTCAAACTGGCCTTGACCATTTCCAGGGAGGGGGCATTCACAGCTTTTCTGGACAACCTAGGCCAATGCCTCAACACCCTTGCAGTAAAGAATTTCTTCCTAACACCTTTTCTAAACCTACCCTTTTTCAATTCAAAGCCATTCCCTTTTGTCCTGTCACTACATAACCTTGTCCAAAGTCCCTCTCCAACATCCTTCTTATGTTGGGGCTGCAGAGTTGGACACAGTACTCCAGATGGAGTCTCACAAGAGTGAAGAAGAGGGGGAGAAACCATCTTTTCATCCTCCATTGGGAAGCCAGGTGCTAGTGTCCTTGCACAAGAGATGTTATTACAGCCCATACATGTCCCAAGTTGCATTTTCTTGGATTTGAGACTTGAAAGCCAGAACAGTTATACACAGACCTGTAGTTGAAAATATGAGACATTCCAAAAGTGCATATGGTTAGATTTATATAAGACACAGTTTGTAATGGCTTAGATTTAACCTCCTAGTCCTTGTGAGAGAGTTTCAGCCTTGGTCTCAAGAGTAAAAGAGTAACACAGAACATTTACAAAAATAAAAAAATAAAAAACCCTAACAAAACATATGGACAGACTTAGGATGGCTTAGTCATGACATCTAATTAGGGACAGAAATGGTAGTTTCTGTTGGCATGAAATTCCGCAGAATAGTATTCACAACTATCTCTCAGTCTATCTCTCTCTCCACGTATCAGTTGTGCTGGATGGCTTAGTCATGACATCTAATTAGGGACAGAAATGGTAGTTTCTGTTGGCATGAAATTCCGCAGAATAGTATTCACAACTATCTCTCAGTCTATCTCTCTCTCCACGTATCAGTTGTGCTCACATGCTTTATTATAAGTAATGCATTCCTTCTTGTGTTATTGTCATCCTTATAAGATAATTTCTCAAGGAATTCTTTAACTTCCTCCTTAAGTGCCTTGTATTTCAAGTAGCTGCTCACCAGAGCTCCATGGCAAAGGGACTTGTACTTAGAGAGGGAAGGTTGCACCTGGGTGCTGGGACAACATGCCTCTCATCAGCATTTAGCATCAGCATCCTTATTAACATATCTCTGACAGGGAAGAATCAATAGCATCAAGTTAGACATAACCAAAAGAGGACAATGAAAATAGAGATTTAGAGCAAAGGAAACGTGGCATGTCACCTGGGAGTACATGGGATGATTGTTCCATTCCTGTGTTGTGGGATACCCTTGTGAGAAAGTAACCCAATCCTGACACTGTCAGTGACAGCTTCAAAATGTGACTTCAGTGAGTCAAGGTATTCCTCAGCCTCCAGATACAATTACTGGTGGTACCTCTGCAGAGAGACATCTTCAGAACAGCACAGCATTTATAAATTTGCATTATTTCTGGGAGCTGTTTTTTTCAGTCTGTGAGAAGTTAAAGAATATTCCCCAGTTTCTCATTTTTAGTGAGCCTGTGAGATCGAGGTGGAGACCTGGCTGTTCTAAACTTTCCAAAAGGCATTTCCAATAATAGAGTAGCCCTATTTTCTCCTTCAACAGGTCTTTAAACTGTGCCGTACTTGTTCATCAGCCTCAGACTTTGATTTGGCACTGCTATGTCGTGCAGATGTAGCAATCGCATTTGCAAGCCTGGAACTAATTAAAAATGGAATATTTTAGATCAGTCATGGTGAGTGTGGCCAGATTTACAGGGAGAATACAAGGGGGCTTAAGGAGCAGAGTGATCTAGCCTTTTTAAAATGTTCTTCCTTCAACATTGGTACATTACCTACAGGCCAACTGGGTCAGACCTTTACAGCACTGTCTTTATGCAGCCTCTGGCTTGTTAAAGGGGAGCTTTAAGAGGGCACCAGCATTTCATGGTTTGCTACATTCCAGATGCATGCAGAATCCTATCTAAAGTCTGCCTGGCGAGGCATTGCTTTTTTTTTTTTAATTCTCTTTTTTAAGAGGGCATGGTTGCCAAGCTTGTCCACCAGTTTAACAGGAGACAACGAGTTAAAGGCTGTGGGGAATAGAAAAATCTGGAGATCTAAACAAAAACAGATGAGGAGGTAGATGTGGCTCTAGCTCTGTACAACCATATATCTGACAGCTGCACAGAATGGAGTAGGGCCATCATAGGTAATACTGTTACCTAAATCTTGGAGGCTGCGCTGATTTCCAAGAGCCTCTCCAATTCTATGAACTTGATGTGTGAGTGACTGAAGAGAGAGCTTGCCTGCAAACAGCACTGCAGGGCCTTTGGGGAGGAAAGATTATCTACAGAGCAATTATATGGTGGGTCACCATAATTTCCTCCTTGCTCAGTTCTACATTTTCAGGGCTTTGCTGCCCCTGGCTGCCAGATCTGCACCTGCTCTGTGCTGAGTCAAGCTTAGAAACAAAGTAAAAACCCTGTGGTCTCTCCCACGGTGTGGTCAGGACTTATTACAGCTCTGTGCTTTTTCCCTTTGAACCTCTCCAACAGCTCTCTGTGGCCGTGGCTGGCAACCAGTGTGCCACACAGTCCCACCAATTACACCATTCAGCACGGTCTGGTAGGGACATTGGGATCCTGTCACCACTGCTTTGCATCACCTGATTGTCTCCTGGGCAGCAGCAGGCTTCAAGTGCCTTGAGTCAGGATCTGTTCTCGACTGCAGACTTTGATGGGCTGTTTGATCAGACCCTTGTGGGACTGCCTCTGAGCAAACCAATAAATGACCTCAATGCCCTCGATGTTGCTGCTCCTGGAGAATGGAAACTTACCTGTGGATTGTCATTCAGATGTGATATTCTTTGTAGGATGCTCAAATGGCAAGGCCTGTTGCTGGTGGTTTGCATATATGAAGTTGAATTTTTAGTCCTGGTACCCCACAAAGGCTTTTGATTTGCAAACCCCAAGATAAGCAGATAAGTTAGTATCATATAATGATTTTTTAAAAACTTATTTTAAATCTGAAAGACCTTTAATTTGTAGACAAACTGGAAAAGTATTGAATGCAGGTTGAGGCACTGACATGGGGAGGTGGTTGCTGGGTGTTGCACCCAGCTTTTCACTCCAAGAGATCCTCTGTCACCAAAAGGCCCCGAGTGGTTCTGCAGAGAGTATCCAGCAAATGTCTCAGTTTATCAGCTTCCTCCCCACCCACCCTGCCAAAAGGGATAAATAAATAAAAAAATCAACTTTTCTTAAACATGGCTTGGTTTGCAGTCTCTGCAAGGTTATCTGTGCAGCATGGCTTATATTATGATTAAAATGATTTAATTGGAGACTTTGCTCAGCAGCATTGTAGGTGACATGTTCCCTGGCTGCAGTGCATACAAACAGATTGTTGCAAGGCCTTGAATAAACATTTTGTAAGTCTAGCTCTGAAGCAATTTACATCAAGCAGCATTTATTGCAGGGTGCCAACTAGTTCTTGTGTTTTCCTGACAGAGCAGACAGTGTTTTCTATCAAATCTGTTGGGTGAAAACACAAAACCTGTTAATAATGTGGTAGGAACCTGACTGAATGCAATATTTATGGCTTATGCATGTGAAAGTGTCATAGAGGGTTTGTTTATGAAGAGTACCTGAATTCTGCTGTTTATGTTTGAAATAAGTTAGAGAACGAGAATAATTTTCAACATTTTCTTGCAGATGCACCTCCCCACACGTTTTCATTCCTCTTGTAAGATGAAGGGTTGATGTTTTTCTCAGAACAAGCTGAATGCAGAGCTCCTCAAAGTTGGCCCATCCATTGATTTCAAGAAGGTCAGTGTATTGTAGTAAAGAATTAGACCAAAGCATTCAAAATCTAGCAAAAGGAGCAAATTCCCAGGGCCCTTAAATTTTTCTTGTGTGTTACTATGGTGAAATCTCAAGTTCATCCTTTGATTTAAGTGATGTGTTGAAACAGAGCAGAACCAGGTCTTGGCCGGCGTGTTAGTCGTGAGGTGGTGAGTTGTGTGCCAAGCACCTCAAAACCGAACCTCTTCCAAACCCCAAGTCTGCAGAATAGAGATGGAAATTTCGTGAAGTGAGGCTTCAGTTGGAGTATCCTTGCTCCTTTTTGCTTTCACACAAATTAGCAGAGTTCTAAAAACAGCCTCTAAAGCTCATTTCTACTGGCAGGCCCGCTATTGATCGTGTCCAGAAAGAGGAATGGAAAGACAGGACAGAATTGGCAGTGATCCTGAGCCATGGAGTTTGGATCTAAACCTCAATCCAAACTTTGCTAAAGGACAGAAGGGGTTTTTTTGTATCTGGAGATTTGATTTAACCTCTTGTACTTGCATGGAAAATCCATAGTGCTGGAGCACAGTGTTTCCTCAGTGGATAAGATCTATTGGATCTGGTGCTTTGGCATGATTGGCTTGGTGGGGAAACTTTGAACCTGGAAAGAGAGGGGCCTAAGCAGCATTAGCAGCATCTGCAAGGGAGAGGGTCATCAGCCATGGAACCAGGAAAGCAAAGAATATACCAGCATTCCTAAACACAGCCCAGTTCAAATGTCTCATCTAGCTTTTTTCCAGAGGAGTCTTTTCTTTTTTTTTTCTGTCAGCTGGAGCAGGTATAATATTTACAACCTGATTCAAAAATTGTCTAATAAATGGAATGTTTAATCAGCATAAAGATTCCAGTCACAGTCTGATAAATATTTGCAGAATTTCTGCAGTATTTTTTTTTAATGAGTTTCATTTCATTAAAGTAATTAAACTCATTGATTTCAACCAGATGTTTGTACCTGGAAGTACATTTATTATCGTTTATTGTTAAAGAGGGACTCTCCATCAAATACTGTAGTGATATGTCAAGGAGTAATGAGTTCAAACTGAAAGAGGGGCAACTTGGGTTAGATATACAGAATAAATTCTTTATTGTGAGAGTGGCGAAGCCCTGGAACAAGTTGCCCAGAGAAGCTGTGGCTGCCCCATCCTTGATAGTGTTCAAGGACAATTTGGATGGGGCACCGAGCAACCTGGTCTAGAGGAAGGTGTCCCCACCCAGGGCAAAGGGGTTGGAATGAGACAATCTTTAAGGTCTCTTCCAACTCACACCATTCTGTGATTCTGTGATATACTATTAATTGTTTTTAGTTTTAAGGTCTTCTGTCTCTTCAGTTAAAACCCAGAAATATTAGCATGCAATTGAGCCAACCAGTATCATGATTATTATTATTAAAATCAACTAACAAAATATCATACTGTACAATTTGCAAAAAGACAACAGATTGGCAATTTCTTTTCCAAACTGTATGGTAAATATGTTCCAGAAATGAGTGGCTTAGTAGAAAGCAGGAGACCACAAATAAAATCAATATTATTATAAATATTACTTGCCACAAGTAATTTGAAAAGCTCTGTTTTCATCCAAAACATTTGTTTTAAATTATATGTTGACATAATCTGGAAATAATTATGATAGACTATTTTTAAATTAGTAGTACACAAAGGACTTTCTTCTTTATGTCTTTTTGTTTTTTTTACATCCAGTTTCTGGTTTCTGACGTACTAAAATAGACTTGGATAAGGATCCATATATGTGTGTGTATGCATGTAGCCACTTTTATTTATTTATTTTCTGGTTTGGACTGTGGAATTGTGTTGTTTGGGAAGCAGGTGGTTTCCAGCATTTGCAGAGATCTGTTAGTTAAATGAGTTATGTTTTGTATTGCAGGAAAGTATTGCTACATGTATTTTCATGACATTCCTTTCAGGCATCTTTTTGGGGTTGTTTCCAAAATGCTATGAAAAAAAAAGTGATTTGCTTTCAGAAAGGAATTGCTCAGCTAAAAATAATGAGTATGTTATAGCTAATGTGGAAACTCAATATGTCAGAGGTGATGTGGAAAACTTTGGAGCAGACTGAGCTGAAAGGATAAATGATCCCAAGAAGGAATCAAATGAAGCTGTGTCAGAAAGTCCAACTTTTACCAGTGTCAGGACAGTTTTGAAACCACAGATGAAAGACTCCTGTTTCTCCTAAAGGGTTTAGGAGAACCAGGAGACTTTCTGCTGGCTTTGGTGAATGAGTCACTTGGTGCTTGGCCAACCTATACTCACATTGATCATTTCTGGGCAAAGGATCCAGGCAGTGGTGGTGCTCCAAGCCCTGTACCCCATTTTGGGATGGCCAAGTGTCCTATGGAGGCCTGTGCAAGCAGGGAATACTTGCAGTTTCAGAAGCAAACACACAACCATGTGCAGAATGAGTGTTTTGTGTGATCTCCTCTACAGGCTGTAGTAGTATTGGAGATCTAGGCTGGGAGTGAAGTTTCCTTACTGTTCTCCCAGGAAGCCTTGATAGAAATGCAAATCAAGAATTGTAGTTTCTGCAGAGCCCTCCTTGGAGATGCCTGCCCTGTCCCCATGGCTACATGCACTCTATGTGCGTCTGTTTTCCCGGGTTTGCCACCAAATAATCACATTGGCTAAAGGCTGACAGATAGTTCTGATGGGTGTCATCTCTGCTTTTGAAAGCATTCATCTTACCAGATCACTTTGATCAATTCTCCAGTTTGACTACCAAAATGAAAATTAAACATCCTACCCACAAGGAAAACTAATTTGAAGATACATTTTAACCCTAGAGCCATATTTTACCTGCAAATTTAATTGTGTTCCTTTAAGAAGATATAATTAAGTATCATCAGGGCAGACCATCAGTTTCAACAAAGCATCTCTAGAGCAGATACACATCACTACTAATACAATTCTTGGAGGTGCAGGCAGGAAAATAAATTGGTTGTCATTGGGACACCATCAATATAATGAACATTTGACATGTAGACTCTGTTTCAAATGACGCAGACATAGATGAGTAGGAAACATTGTTAATAAGAACTGCAGACAGGACATTGCAGACTGTATCTGTCTTATGAAATGTTATTTGCTGCCAACACATCCCAGTAAAGAAAGTCTGTTCTACCTGGGAATAGATGACAAAAATAAAGTGAAGAGACACTTTCAGGTATGTCCTGAGAAACTGTGCTGAATAATGCAGTTTGAATCTCTTGACTTGTTTTATTGCATCTCAGTAGCTACTTTCATTTCAGGCAGGAAATTGGTAGCTTGCCTTCTTTTATTTCCATTTACCACTACAGCAAAATTGAACCTCTGATTTTTGGAACTACATCATCTCCAAGAGAAATCAGTAGCTAACATTGTCATTCAGACAAATACAAAGCAGAGCTGGTTCAAGTTTTGAAATGCCTACGGGGAAATTTTGACATGCAGAAGTGAATACCCAAATACCCTCAGCTGCCTTGGGGATTTCCGGCAGCATCTGCAGGATGCAGGGGAAAAATTCCAGGGTTGAAAACAGCTGAAAATATTCTATGACAATGTCCCAGCTCAGCACTCGTTAGTCTCACTTGTCTTACGTGCATTTAAGCATGTGTTTATTGTTAAGGGTAGATGCTTAATCCAACAACAACCCACTGCTTTTTCCAAGCAGGACCATAGCTCCTTTTCTGATTCATAAATTCTTTGGGAACTGAACCTAGATTCTTTCAAGTGTTTTCTCTCAATATTCATTAACAAGTTTGGACGATGTGTACTCTTTGAATCAGTTGTTTCCTATTCAATTCATACGATGAGTGAACTAAACCACACAATATAATTCCTTCTCCCAGTTTTAGATTACTGAAATACAATGAAGGAGAAAATTTTCACTTTCTTTACTTGGAAGAGTTTTGAATAAACAGCTGCTCATGCCAAAGGGATTAGCAAATGGGTTTATCAACATACTCACACAGATCCCCACTTGTCAGGATACGTGTGAGCTAAAACCCCACAAGTCAGAGCAAAGTACAAGAAACAACTTCACAAGGAAGTATCTTTGTGCAACTAGAGTAGCTCAAAGCACCATGCACACCCTGAGCTGATCAGGAGGCATAAATAACCCTCCTAATGGAATGCATTTGGCCAAAGAAAGTATGGTAGACAGAGTCAAAATTTACGCAGAATATGAAAATGATACAGGACCAAAAGCTCATATAAACATCCTAACGCTTAGATGCTAATGTGGATGCTTTCCAAAGCTATCCAAGCCATCTGGGCCCAGCTTATTCACCTCATAGTGTCATGAGAAATGGTTTTCTCACAAGGCTGCTGTTGCTTGCTGTTGTTTGACAGACAGGAGATACAATCCAATGAATTCAAAATTTTTGGTAGGAGAGACAATCAGGAAGTGCAGAGGCAGAACTAGAAAAAGTGTTGGGGTTGGGATGAGGGAGGAAGAAGGGATATTGAGAAGGGAAATTAAAAAAGTTTTCTAATGCCACAGAAACACACTGGTTTTGAAGGGTATCAGCACGGGTGGGATGGGATCCTGTGCCAGGCAGCAGCAAGATGTGCTTCTGGAAGAGCAACTCACCCAGCAACACAGTGGTCCAGTGTGGGTAATAACATCTCCGAGTGGCTGGGAAGTGCAGCAGGATGAGAAACTCTGTTGAAATGAAAAGCTGCAAATGTAGTGCTAAAGAGAATTTTCTATGTAAGAATCCCAAATCAGTAACATTAATCTTGATGCTATTGTGATTTCCCAGTGTATCTGGCATCTTGAAAAGGCTTGTCATTGGTTTTTTTTTAAATTATTATTTATTTTGTTATTTTGGAGGGCTCTAACTATGCACTGGACTGCCTCTTAGCCTACCTGGCATCACCTTATTGGTCCAGGGTAACAGGGAAGCAGCACTCGCTAAAAGTAAGCATCGATTTCCTATCAGAGAGGTGACATGTTCAAATTTCCTACGCTGCTTTAAAGTGGAAAGCGTTTACCCAGTCCCTGGGACTACCAGGTGTGCTGTGTTCAGATGAAATAATGCTTCAGGATTTGTTCAGAGGCCCACTCCACCAGCTCCAGCCATCTGGTTCAGGCACACCTAAAGCAGGAGGAGTCACATTTAAACTTGGTGGCCTCAGTGTTTCTCCTGTGATGCTGTGAGATATTTAGTTATAGGAGCACATGCTCAGGCATGAGGAAGGAACTAAACTATCCTATTGCAGGTAGTACCTAACTAGCAGAACAGGTCTTTTTTCTACTGGATCCTTGACTTGAAGTGGAAGAGGAGTACAGCTATGGATGTTTGGAGAGCAGAATCACGTAAGAAATGAAGAAAATAAGAAATAGAGCAAATCGAGTGAAGGCTATATGGGCTGGTCTCTAGCATTCACTGACAGGAATATTACAGGATCTCCCACAAGGTATAATCAAACCTAATGAGTTGACAGATGCTGATTCAGCACAGAGATGCAGTGCCTGGTCTCCAGAGGAAGATTCAAAAAGATGACCCTGAGCCTCCACAGCAGTGATGATCACATTCCTGGTGCTGGGAATCCAGAAACCACTTGGACAAGGCAATTAAGATAATTAAGACCAACAAGTCTGTTATTGATAGATTTACATTGCTACACTTCCTCCATCAGGCCACTACAAAGGCCCAAGAGGCTCCCAACTGCAGAGAGACTGAAGCAAACTGAGCTGTTCTGCATCACCTTCACTGATGATACCAGGAAGACTTCAGGTCCCTGGCGGCAGGTGCCCTTTTGACCTCCAAAGAGGTTACACAAGTCATGTGAGCTCTGAGTGTCTGGAAAGGACTAGACACAGGAATAATTGCAGTGATGTTACCAAGGTACCTCAGCAGACACTGACACCTGGTCTGTGCCATATACTGTTATGTGTGGGCTCTGTTGGTTGGTCATTCAGAGATGCTGAGTGCAATCAGAGATCATCACATGCAGCTCTTTTGGGTACTGCTCATGGTAGTCATGGGGAGAAGCCACAGCCTTGGCATAAACAGAAACAGGAGCTACCTACTTGCCCGCTTTGCTTTTGGCTCAGCTCTCAAGCAGCATGATTCAAAATTACCTGAAAAGTATTAATTTTAATATTCAATATTTAAATTTTATTATACAGATACACTTACGTATATGTGTGTGGATACAACACATATATAACGTAAATGTGTTCGTTTATCAGTGCATTTCCTGAATGGCTGTGGTTCTTTAATAGCTCTATTCCTTTATCCACACAAATAAATATCACTATTAGATCCCATCTCTAATTATATTCTGAAGATCAATAACCCCCTGAATATTTCTGTGTGTCTTTAATTACAATAAATGCCAAACAAATCAACCAAAAGAAAATGAAGGGATTGATGGAGTCTTGCTACCCACTTGCTGATGATTAGGAGTAGCACTGGATCAATCAGTCAGTGCAAAAAGGCCACAATTTTGGACCTGTCCAGCTTCTCTCAGTATCCCACAATCATCTTTGTGTATTTTTTTTGAATATTTGTATTCTTTGAAATTCTAGATACATATTTTGTATAAACACGATTCGACACACTGGTAGAAAAGTAGTGTTTAGCTGTACTCAGGACATTTGTGTGATACTCAGTAGCCAAGTATATTCTTATACTTGGATAACTGAAAACACCATAAAACAGAGGCTGAAAAATTAGAGCTTCTTAGGTGTTCACACAGGCACTTTCCTAAATTGTTGGAAGGATACAAGAGAGGACAGCATGATCCAGTTTTTAGTATAAAGGAATGGGAGTTTTTAGTATCTCATAATTTTTTCCAGATTATGATGAAGTTATAGTTCACATTTAATGGCATAATCCATGTTCAAAGATATTTTACCTTTTCTCATTTCTTTTTCTGACGATTTTCATAAGAACAAAGTAGTCCCTTGCTGTAATACAACTGTCTTGGGGGTGGAGGACTTCTGGTTAACTCCAGCACAAAAGCAAATGTGCTCTGTGTTTTAGACAAAGAAGAAAAATCAGGAAAGAAGAACTGGATGGAGGGGAAGAATTTGACTTCTGATGGATTTCTTCTGAAAGTACCATGAGATCTTCAAGGAGGCAGCAAGATCAGAGTTCCTATTGCTTGTGAATTGCCTGAACTGCATGAGTGAGCTTTAAGGAGGGCAGTAATGAAGGAATAAAACAGCTTACAAGGTACATCAGCCCTGGAAAATAGAAGCATTTCACAAACGGTTTCATCTTCTTTGACTGGTGATACCCAACAGTGATGTACAATTACTCCTTGTTGTAGTTTATTTTCTTGTATCTGAAACACAAAGCCTTCACTTTAAACCTGGTTAAAGAATAAAACAAGAGAATGCACCAATTTCTAAACTAGTCATTAGCTCAGCAGCAAGGTTTTCTCAGGCTGTTTTGATAGAGGAAAAAAATTTAAAAAAGAGAATAGTTTAAACTTTTGCCTCAGGGTTTGGAAACCTATTTTTCAGGCTGTTTAACTTTTGTCATTCTCAGTGCATCTATTCAAATTAGCTTCAGACAGTGAAATAAATAGGAAATATGGCCCAAGGGTCCTTGGTTTTGTCAGAAGAGACTTAGAAAGAAGTGGAGGAAAAGAAGAAGGAAGTCTGGTTCATGAAGGCTTGCTGGGTCTTTTTGCTGACATGAAATCAAACAATCACCGCAAACATCCCAGTGTACAAGAAAACACCAAATGTGATGATACTGGATGGAAAGTCCAAGACAAGATGTGGTGTGAACTTCCTCAGGTTTGAACTCAAAGTGTCAGCCAAAGAAAAAGAATGCCAAGAAAATCTGGGAAATGGGTTCAAGGAGGGCAGAGGGGGAGGGGGAAGAAAAGATTATTTGCTCACAGTACAAAATGGCAAAGCAGACAAAGTATTTGCTGTAACAGATGTGCTGAGCACATCTGGGCATTATGAGTCACACATTGAGATCCTTGTGTCTCTTCATGTTACAAGACATTACTGTTTACTCCAGAGAGCCAAATGTGGGGGAAGCTTGAGCACTCTCACATCTCAGCCCCAACTCAATAGAGTGCCTCTTCTCAGGCAGAATTTCAGCAATTCTGTTCTAAAAAGCCCTGCTCATTATAAAATCCTGGGTACTTGGTTCCTCTTCCCTCAGACTACTACCAGATCATGTTTCCAAACTCCTTTTGAACTGCTCTCCTCTCTACTCATTTTCACAAGAAAACTCTTCATCATTGCAATGATATTTGCAAATATTTGTATGTCAGTGATATGACACATGTATATGACCATAGCAAGATGCAATAGCATCTCCTCACCTTTGTAAGGCTTCCCTCACCCCCTAAATTCCATGGTTTCATTCCTCATGGTTTGGAAAAGCCTCTTCAATCTCTGTGTTTGCAGTAGATGAGAAGCTCTGTCCACTCATGGGTAGTGATGATTCTGGTATAGGTGTCATACCTATCCCAACCATCCACCTGACTGACCACCTACCCGCCTGAAAATGAGCAAAGATTGGGACCATCCAGGCTGGGATATCCCTAGAGCTATTCTTGTCTTTCCTCCCTGCATCTTCTGTCCCTGCTGGCACTGTGGTCCCAAGGCTTCTGGCCAGGTGACTTCATTTCTCCCTGTCCTCATAACAGCCTTTCTGAGTGCGGGTCAATGACTGCCCAGTAAGGTAAAGGACCCATTTATGGCATAATCTGATACGGTGGTTAAGGAGGATAATTTCTGGTGCCAGCTCTTTGCAAGAACAAGTTGACGTCAGTCTGTTTCCATTTCTACTCCCAGTAGTTTATGTTTTTCCCTCCCTAAATGGTCTCTAGTACACAGTATTTAATTCACCTGTTGTTCCTCTGTATCCTCTGTGTGCATGAATCAGGTCATTATAAACAAGAGGAGCTTATCTCTTCTCCTTTATTGGATCTGGAGTTGCTAATACATCCATTACCTTTATATCCCAGAAAACAATTAACAGATGTTAATTTGTGTTCATTTAAGAATCAGTTTGTCTTGGTTAAATATCTGTTCTTTCAAAGCGAGAAGCCTTGCACAGCACAAGTCTGGTCCAGAGTCCTTCTGGACCATGTAGAACATCCTCTAGAAGGTATTCCTCTAAGCAACTTCATTAAAATATATATATATATTTATGTAATGAACTTATCTTGCTATTTTTTGATGATTTTTGTCTAACGCATAAATTCAAAAATGTCTAATATCATGGAAATACACAGACAAAAGAGATTTAATCCTATTTTTCTCTAATTTGCACTTCCAGAATATTTTGTGAAAAATAAAATGCACTTCACAGCTCTCTCTGGCATGCCCTATAATTACAATCAACATTTCTATGTATCATAATAATGATGATGATGATAATGGTAGGCACTGTTTCCCACCTCTTTGCTGCAGAAAAAGAGTTGACTGCAACAGGATGAACTGTGAGTTAGATTTATTCCTCGATTTATTCCTCCCCGTCTCAGAGGTAAAATAGGTCAATATTCTATTATAGTCCAAACATTATTAACTTACTATCCTCATATATTTTGATATTCCAGTGAAAAAGCCCCATGAAAATCAAAATTGAACTTCAAAAAAATGATCCATTTCAGGTATAATTTTTAAAGTTTTCTCAATCCGTATTTTTCATTTTTTTCTTCAGGATTTCTATGTGTGTGCACTTTGCTTTCTCAGCAGAAAGAAAAAGGAAAACAAAACCTGAGGACTGAAAATGGAAGGAAACAAAGGAGATCTTGGTTCTTGTGGTTCTTTGCGTTGCGGGAAAAAAATCCATAATGTCTTTCCCAAAACAAAATGAAGATGGTATCAATATTTATTGCAATTTGTGTCCCTTTTTGACAGGTGTGTCTTTCCTGAAGTTGTGTTGGAAGCCATGTAAACCAACATTTTAGCCCTATCTTTGGGACAAAAAATGCCAGTGTGAGGGCAGGTTCTGAGTAGAGCAAACCTCTTGCTAGGCAGCCATATATATTTAAATGCAGAACTACTATAAATGTCTTGTCCATTTATTGAGATAACTTTGACAGGGAGCATCCATGCATTTCTGCTGCCTTCTCTGACAGAAGAGAAACTGCAGTGAAATTCTCCCGTCTGTGTCCATGGTTAAGGAAATCTGTAGGAAAGAATGAAAATGATACTGAGAAATGAATATCTCATTTCAGCAAGGTCTAAGTCATTATCTGCAATGTTTTGGATAATTCAGCATGTTTCCTGAGCTTATTCATGCTTCTCACTCCTTTCTCTGCTGTACCTGAAGCTACTTTTCCTCCTGCTGCCTGTGGGATGAAGAAGGTGTAGGTACATTAGGTCCCAATTAGGCCCAGTAGGTCCATTACTGGAGAAATGCTGGTGTGAAACTGGGCTGAGACAGACACATCACTTACTGGGTGTTATATGTCTCCAGATCACTGCAAAGACCTTGGCCTGAGGATAAATAGCACGTGGTAAAAATTCCGTAAGAAACACAACAACTTTTTAGATGACATGACTGGACTTTGGTGTTAATGGCCAAGGCAACAGAAATAAGGGGAAAAATACAGTCCTTTCCAAAGAGCTGCCTTCCTTCTGTCCTCAGCCTGAGTACAGATACATATATATTGCTCCTCGCTGGCAAATAAAGCTGTGAATTCACTACTAAAAATAGGACCAATCAATATCTTCACCTTTTGATTTTAACATGAGAACAGAATTTTTAGGATTAAGCATATTAATTATTCCACTGATATGTGATATTTATTATTGAGGGTCAAGTATTTGAAAGCAGTCTCCATTTCCTTTTACTTACAATCTACATCAGAAACAGTTAATTATAAGCACAAACTAGAGGCAAGAGGGAAGAGAGAAAATGAACAGCTGGAGTAGGTAGCAAAAAAGAGAAATGTCAGGAAGTGAAATGGAAAAATACACAAAACCACATCTGCTGTAGAGGTAACAAAGAGAAAAGTATGAACTTGCATACTTGGAATATGTTCTTTTTGACAGCATCCTGGAATTTTTGTTCACCATTATTTCTTTCTCCAAAGTATCCATTCTTACTTGAATATTTCTCAATATTTCACATAATTTACATCCTAGAGAATCTTCATTCCCCACCCTTCCTCCAGGTATGTGAGAGCTAAAATATCTAGATTTTATAAAAATGGAGTGAAAACTCTAAATCCATACCAAATCCATTACAAATATCATTGATAATGTACAAAATGATAAAATAATGTTTTCGTGCTCTTACAAGGTTGGGTTGTTTTATTTTTTCATCCTGCCAATCATTTCCTCTTTGATGGACTCTGAAGGATGAGAGTAAACAAAGGCATCAGATAAATGGCTAGAGGTGGCTAAAAATGGCTAATGAAAAAGTAATGATAGCTCAGACTGTTTCTTTATGCTTTGTTCCTGCTCCAGAGCTCACACTTATGGAATTAATTATTCTATTGTGGATATTGTTTGTCAAGCACCATTCACAGGAGCTCTCATTGCCCCAAAGCTGTGTAGCTAAATCAGTTATGGAGCTAAATTGGCAAACTCTTCAAACTTACTTGAAAACTAAGTATGTGGTCAAAGGTACAGGTGAAAAGGCTGAATGGGCTGATGAAAGGTATTCCCCAAATGAAGGAAACCCTGTCCAGATGAGGAGGTCACTTCATTTGCAAGCCTTAGGCATTGCAGGGATAATAATCCCCAGTTCAAGCGTTAACGGGGGAATAAAAGACAAATGGAGCCATTTGTCATTTATTTCCAAATAAATGCAAGTTTATTATGCACAAAGCCTTCACCCTGTCTCAATAGGCAGATCCTACAGGGTAATTTCAGGGCAGTTTTCCCTGGTGAGTGGTTGCTCAAGTTTTTTTGTGGCTTTCTGCTTCACTTCTTCAAGGTACAGCACTGGACTGTTCAGAGCCTGGCTGGTGCTTTGTGTTTAATGCTCCTACTTTTGGTGAACAAAGATCTTTGTAATGATTTTGCACAGTTTTCTTGTAAAGAGATTCCCTTAAGTTAACAAAAAGACCCACAGTGATGCTATGGACTGTGAAGGAAGACCATGTAGTCATGTTTTTACCGCCTTGGCACAAGTCTGGGAATGACATGAATGCAAAAAGGCTGAAATTGAATTAGCCAAGATGAAAATGACATCCATTCATTGATTAAAGAATTTTGCTGAGAGGGACACATGGTCCTGACTGAAAATGGTTGGACCTGCCCACCTGTGGGCAGAAGAGATGTGCTGGTGACTCCCACCCCTGTGGCACCAGGCTGGGAAGGGCTACAGAGCATCAGTTAATCTGTAATCAAGCAACTGAGAGTGATTAGCTATAAGGGCTGAAGCAAAAGGTAGGTTTGGTTTGCCTGGGGAGGAGGATTGTAGGCTGTGCTCTCTGGAGGAGAGCTTGGGGAATTCCTGGGCTGGGGCTGTTAACGGTCCTTCTCTGTCCCAAGGGCAGCTACTCTCAGAAAGAAGCTGAAAATGGCTACGTTTTTAAGGGTGAGTAATTTTTAGGCTTAAATACAATGTTCCTCTTCCATAGCTCTGATAGAGCTGCTTTCTAGTCTTTGAGCTGTAGCCTGGTCTAGGTTTTTTGGCTTCTAGAAATTTTCTAGGTTGGCTACTTTGCAGCACGGTGGAGCAAGAGGTGCTCCAGCTTACTCCAGTTTAGTCCCAATTTATTCCCCTTCCTTGGAAATATCTGGACAAGAGAAAAAGAGCAACAGCTCTTCAGCTCTTCCATGTGCTGAGGTCAAGCTGGAAGGATGCTTGGTGTAGGTATCTGAATGTGATTATCTGAGAGCTATGGAAATGGAATCAGGGGTCCAGGGCTCCAGAACAGCTTGATGCTTTGCTGAGAAATCAATCAGTTCATCCTCTGATCGTTGCTGAGACTTGAGGGTCTGTGTTTCACCTGGAGCAGTAGTGGCAATGAAGGGGGGGCTGGAATACTGATAGACTCCTCTTTTCACTTTTCCAGTGCTCACCAGTAAAGTGTTTGAGGGCCCTCCAGAGGAGAGGGAGAAAAAAACATGAACGAGAAAACCAAAACAACAAACAATCTGGTTTCTGTAGTCCGTTGCTGAAAAACAAATCAGTGCCTCTGTTCTGTGCCGATAAGGAGAATTTGGTATACAAATACACATTGGTTTCTGGTTTCCCAAAGACTCTAAAGAGGAGGCAAGGTAATAACTCAAAAAAGAAACACACACAGACTCTTACAAAGCTCTAGGCTTGTGGCCTGTTTTGCTATTTCCCTGCCTCCTCATGCCCAGCACACCTTCAAACATTCCTGGCTAAGGTAGATATAAAAAACCCCCATGTGTAATTTGGATTCACAGAGCCCAATCCTATCCTAAACAAACAATGCTGCCTGGAATTGCTTGCCAGACAGTTGGCATATCTTGCAGATTAGCTAACACTAACAATAATGTGTTCCAAGAAGGAGAAGAGGCTGAACTTGGCCTTCACTTGCCAGCTGGAATGCCAGTATGGGGATGTGTGCCCATCTGAGCCTCTCGTGGAGAGGAAGGATTTGAAGATAGCAGGTTATTCGACCCCAGAACTGAACCCTGTGTGGATGTAGGCTGCAAGCTGAGTTGGGAGAATAATTCCACTACAAATTACTCCAAGTGTTAAAGCTCCAGGGAACAGATTTAAGAGCTGCCTTCAACTCCTGCATTGGTTTGTCAGACGCTGGTTTATGGGCACAGCTGGATGATGATAAGAGAAGCCAGGGAGGGGAGGCTATCCTGCACTTAAATTGGCAGAGAAATCAGTTTGCACTTGTCCAGGCTTTCCTTTGTGTCGATTCATTCCTGTAAATTTAGATGCATGGAAGAGAGGTGTAGGCTATGAGTGAAGAACTTTAATCCAGCTTGCCTGGATTAGGAATGTGGGAACCAGCACCAGCCAGACCTTACACGCTTTATGAACAGCGAAATAAGGTTTCAGCAGCTTGGTCTGGAATTTGGGTGGCCACATGTAAACACCAGCTTAGCTGTCTTGGTTGGGGGGAGGAAAGTTAGGACTTCAAGCTTATATTTGTCTCAGATTTCAAATGGTAAGAGAGGGAGGGTGTATAAATGCCAACTCAGCAAAATAAATGGTTTACACAGAAAAACCAATGTCAGGAGTGAAACCTGACTCGCTGAGAGCCTCTTGTGTACTAAATGCATGTGCTGCAGTGACAGGAGAATATCCCTGCTGCCCCCATCGTAACATAATCAAAATGCTATTTATTCAGATGTTTAGAGATCAAAATGCCAAGAGGAAAGGAACACAGATATCTCTCTGAAGATGTGAATACGTGAAAGCTGAAGTTTGAAATATCTTGGGGACTGTGCCAGGCAAACAGGAGTGGTCCTTGCTGGAAGCCCAGCCCAGCATATCTGCCTTATACCTGCAGGGCAGATCCACTTGCTGCAGGGCAGTTTTGGCATCTTCTTTTGGAAGGGAGAATCTTAGGGAATTGCCATCCTAAATGGATCTATGTAATGGAGCTGGGAAGGAAGTACCTTAAGATTGTCTGTTTCTTTTAGCTTGTAGAAATGCTTATCTCACTTGGCAGGCTTTGCCAGGCTTCACTTAGGAAACACTTTCTTGAGGTTCCCAAGACTTGTTTCCATTTTCCTCCCATCCATTCCTGTTCCCAATGGCAGGACCACTCTCTAGACTTCAAAGCTGGTGAGCAGGGACTTGCAGTGCTTTTTCCAGTATTAGTTCCTCTTGCCTGAGCTCAGGGCTTGTGTGCCAGTCCTCTTTCATTGAGGAAAAAACAGTGTAGTCCTGTAATGCCCACAGAAAGGCTTGTGGTGATGGAATGGGCTCTGTCCCTCTCTTGTACCAAAATCAGTTCTCATCAAGAATAAAACTTCCTCCTTTGGCTTCTAAGCAATGTAACTTCTCCAGGTCCAAATCTTTTAATTGCTCAGCTGTTGTTAGCCATTAAAAATGGTCAGAAACTGGAAAAATTGAGACAAGGGGAAATATTAGGAACACACTCTCAGAAGAAACCTCAAACCACCAAACAAAACACCCCAAACTGTAAACATCTGTACCAAACAGAAACAGACAAGTTGTTCAGATGGCAAAAATACTCCATGCTTATCTAATACTTCTTCAGACCATTTCTAGATGCCCAAGGCTGTGCAAGTTTCCACTTGCTTGTTCATAAGCTTGGCCACACTTTGTGCTTTCCAGCCCCTGATCCTGTGCCAGGGTTCCATGATCCTCCCAAGTCAGTGGTGTGGATCTGCCTGCACAGGCTGGGCCTGTGGGAACAGGGCAGGCTCCCCTGCAAACCCACCTAGCCAGGTGTGCCAGGGGTGTGCAAAAGCCATGGGTGATTACAGGGTGACAGAAAGCCAAGTGAGCGTGTCATGTCGTGACTGTCACAGCTGTGCTCACATCTGCAGCAGTGAAAGAGCTCGAGTGTATTGTAGCTGGCTTTGTGCATCCCAAAGGGTGTAGAAGGCTTGAGGCATCAGTGTTGTATCCCTTGTGGGGAACAGTGAACCACCTCCTGGCAAAGGGTTCCTTCTAGGTGCAGATGGCACCTGCTGGCTGTCCCCAGGGAGCTGTAGGGCTCTGTCCCAGGGCAAGGAGCCTGTGCCATCTCAAGGAGGCCCTTTACCTGTGAAGGGAGCTTTGTGAAGCTCTGCAAGGAAAACTTGCTCATTACGGTCAGAAATGAACAGAAAAAATCTTGGGGAAATTTGGGACCTGCTTGAAAGTATTTATTAACTAAAATTCAAGGACTCTGAGGGTTTTCCAGAGTCTTCTGAGAGCTAATATGATTTAGCCCAGGAGATGTGGAGGTCCAGCCCCAGAAGGTAGGCAGTAAGTCAGGAGCAAGGTGTCTGCTTGGGGAGTGATTCTGTCAAAAAGAAATATATAGGAGAGGATCTTTGTTCTATGGAGCAAAGGAGGAGGCATCTCCATCAATCAAGTGTCTGGGGGGCTGGTGATCCTCTCCAAAGCATCTTCTGGTTCTTGCTTTCTACAGTTGGCTATTTTAGGTGGGAACACATCTGTGCATGGACCATTTAGAGCAAATTTAGCAATGCTTGCCTAAGATGCCCTTCTTTTGCACAGTCTAGTTTTGCAGTTTTGACTGTTTTGCTGTTGAACAACCTCCTAAGGTAAATGGGGCAAATCAGAATGAACACTCCTGACAAATTAATGGGCAAACACATTAGCAGCTCTGAAATGAAATGCCTCCACATCACATGAATTCATTTCACAGTGTTTATATATTTATGGAAATGTCTTTGAATTATACCCCCAGCTCTAGCAGAGATGATTTCTTCTTCCATTATAAAGTAGGTTATGTGGTGATAACTTCTAGACCCCTGTGAGCTACTGGAGCATGTAATTATCTTGTTCCACTTATTAATGATGAAAGGTCTATGCAAGTCCCAGAGTAGCTTTATGTACTATGCTCAGTAACTTAAAGAGGCTGTATAAATTTAATTTAGTTTAAAATTTAGTTGCTGACTTTAAGTAATCTTCAAATACAGAATATAAATGTTTTAGGGCATTTAAAACTTTTCAAAATTATTAATGGTTCTATAGTACAGGAAATCTAAACTTAACTTTGTAGTGCTAACATCTGAAATTAAGAAAGTGGACTATAAGCAAAAGAAGCTGGCCAGACTCTACTCTGAAATGCAGATTGCAAGCAAACATCAAGCTAATACAAATTAGGATTCAGGCTTTTAATTGTGAAGTAATATTATTGGTAATGGAAGATATGTTAAAAATGAGTTTCATCTTGACATCCTTGGAAGGTGGCCAATTTATGAGGTCCTGGGCTAGAGATCTGCAAACCTCTGTTCCTAAAATGGCATCACTCATTTGGTGATGTCTCCCAGCTATAATCCTGCTTCTCCAATCTGCCATAATAATGCTAATTAGTTCTGTATGTAAATAAACTATTGTTGACAGGACACTTTAAGCAATTCACATATGACTCACGGAGAGAGGGAGAGAGGTTTTAAAAATGATTTATCCATAAACAGAGATTCCATATGTCCTAATCTGGCATGAATTTCTCTCCTTCTCTTTATAGCGAGGAATGTGTGTATGCCTGTAAAGCAGGGCTATAATGTGACAATTTGTCTCGAAGGGAAACCAGGATTTATGGTACTTAGTGGAGACCACAGAGGTAAAATGAACAGCAGGCTGTATTTAATCATCTGAATTTTTAAATATTTCTTTTGCTTGGGTAAATGTGTCTTTGTTCCTTTTTGGAAACGTGCTCAGCTGGAGGACTGGTTCCTGTAGAGGTGTCTGAAAACATTGCAGGGATACTTAGTGATGTGCATGCCAGGAATGAGAGAGGATCCTCGGATAGGAGACACTTCTGTAGGAAAGGGTTTGGGCCCCAAATTCTCTGAGTTTACTTCTGGGAAGATATCAACACATCCTTGAAGATGCATATTGCTCTGATCCCAGATAAATGCCATAGGAAATCCAGGCAGAGGAAAAAAGAGGAATTGTGGGCAGTTACATACTATTTATTGCTCCTGCAGGGCCTGATCCTGTGGCTTTCAGTGATGTGATACAATTCCAACCTTAAGAGGAGTTGGATATGAGTGTAGGGCATATGTACTTTTTGCAGGGTTTGGAAACTTCGCTGGGAATTAAACTTAGGACAAAGTGCCTTGTAACTGGGATTTTTTTTTTACCCCTGTAGTCTGGGCTGCAGTATATATTCTTCTGGTGATGCTGTTTTTTCTCCCTGTCTCTTCCTTTTGCCTCTTGCTTTCTCTTTAATTCTTTTTGGTTTTATCACAGGGTCACTGTTGTTACTGAAAGTAATCCCAGTAATTTGCCCATTATTTTAAATCAAACCCAGAGTTCTTATAACCCCAAGATTTCAGATTATGGAGCTTTGGGTAAAACAACCAGGAATCATGGAGTTTTGATGTTTAGAAAATGACAACATGGGTTACCTGAACACAGAGAAAAGGCAGATTAACAACCCACAAACCAGTGGCAGGTGGTGTTTGTGCCTTCATAATTTGTACAAAACAATGCTGCACATGTGACCCATAAAATGGGATGAAACAAAGTGCTACTGGCAGTGAGTTGTGATGACAGAACAAGAGAGAGGAAAAAAAAAGCAAAGCTGAATTTTGACTATGTGGGGGCAAATTTGGCACCTGCAGGGAAAAAGGCTGGCTGCTTATCTGTGGCAAAGATGCCAGCTTTGCTGCCAGTGGAATTGAAGCCCAGCTTTTTCCTTCAGAGAAAGAAATCTCTCTGGGGTGACAGTGGTTTAATTGGGATGGCTTGTTCCAGCCTTTGGGCTGTGAGTCCTGGTGAAGCTGCCAACGAAGTGCCAGCGTGGAGGAGATTTGTCTGCTGCAAACCCATGTCTGCTGAGAATTGGATCAGGCACTGATACATTGGCACAGCTGTTTGTGGGAAAAAAAAAAAAACCCAGAACTACTTTTGCCTCCTCTTTTGAATTTTCAATGACTTTCCCCCTTTGGAAAGGGGGGGAAGAAATAGAGGCACTGAGGTGGCTCATCGAAGAGAATGGATCTGTTAGATCTGATACTTTTGGGGCCCATTCCTATTGGAAAATACATCACTGTCTCTGACCTTTGCTTCCCACCTAGGCATTTCTGGTGTAAACATGTGGTGATGATAAAAGTGAAATAAAAGCACATTTTTGGGAGGCAGAGCAGAAATTTGGGTGTGGAGTGGGAGTTGCCTTTGCCCAGCCCTGTTAGACCTTTTTTTCCCCTCTGTAAACACTTGACAGCTTATAGAAGGATCATAGGTTGGAGTTTTCATGCTGTTGTCATTAATTAATGCTTGAAAGTGGAAGTGAAGAGTTGGGTTTCTGTGAGGTGAGTAATGTGTGTTTACTGAGTGGTGATCTGCTGCCTGCCAGCAAACCTTGGCTACCTGTGCTGGCTGGTTTTAGCCACAGAAAAGAGCTTGGGGTTATGCTGTGTTTGATTCATTTAAAAACAAAGGAAAGGGAGATTCTTTCCCATTTCTCTAAACAAATGCCTTAATGAGCAATATCCCCAAAACAGGCTGAGCAAAAAGGTAACTATTTTGGTCAGACAGGGTAATCCCAACTCGGAAGCCAAGTCATTCTTAGGGAGCTGGAATTGCTGGAGAGTATGGTTTTTGAAAGTGCAAAGTGAGATCAGGGATGTGGCTAGAGGGCTTCTAATATAATTTTTCAGTGGCTTTGCAACATTTCTGAAAATTCACATGTCCAAGAAGCCCTGTGCTCCCGTGCAGTGGTAGCTGCTGTATGAGCTTGCACTTGAACACTCATTCAGAAATGTCAAATATTCTCTATGTGACGGAAGAGTTTCTATTAAGGGATGATTTTTTAGACCTCAGAAATTCTAACTGAGACAAAGCAAGACAAAAGCATAGAAAATCCTTTGCTCAAATTAAGGCTTATATTTTTAATATTTTGGAAGAAATAATGTGGCTGTATTTGGAACCATAAGTAGAGGACAAGACCACAGAAAATTCACCTCCTATTCCTAACCCTCTGCACATTTTTTCTGTTATAAATATTGAGAGAGGCTGACGGTGTGAAAGTCTTGTGATATTCCTCCTGGGAATCTTTTATTGCAGAGTCCAAAATGTGAAATTCAAATTTGCCCTGTGCACAGCTTTTTTACATATCCATAAACTTTGAACAGAAAAAGCAGGATTATGGCCACGGCTGATGGAATAATCAGTTACAAAATTTTTGCAGAAACACTCTGGAAGAATCCTCCCAAAATTTCTGAGGCTTATGACAAAAAGTATGTCATAGGGAAAATGTGAAATTTGGCTTGCAGGTGCAGCTGTCAGTTTCATTCCCAGATTACCTGTGTGTTAGCTGATGGTTGCGGTTGCTGCTTATCTTCCCATCCTTTGGAGCAGATTGTTAAAGGCTAATATTTACAATGATGGTTGTGGATTCCCCTGGCAGAATCAGAAGTGTGTGGGCATAAAAAGAAAAGAAGTGTGTGTTACTTATTAAAAGTCCCTATTGAAAGGTGCTTCCTGTTCAGGCCTTGTACTGCTGTTCGTCTATCTGATATGAAGCTTTATTTTTCCTATGGTGATGCTTCACTTTAAGTTTGTTAAGTTTTTTAATGAAGCATCTGCTGAAGCTACAAACACACAGTAGCTGCACCAGTTATCCTACAGAGTGTGTGAATTGTCAGGGCCACAGCTGCTGAGGTGTCTTGTGTGAGAGGTAAAAGAAATTCAGCTTGTTGAAAAGCTGTGATGACAGGGAATGCTAACATGGGAGTGTTTGGGGTAGGCTGTGACAGGGAGGCAACTGAGATAAGTGACTGTTTGAGCTGAAGTAGCTGTTTATTGAAATCCTGTTGCCTCCAAGGAGGCAGTGAGGGTGTGTGGTATTTTAGGACACTGATTTCCTGTTGGCCTAAAAAGAAACATTCAGAAAAAGGTGGTAATTCAAGGACATCTTTGGTGTTTCTTGGTGCTACTAGCATTTTCCATTAGAATGGAGAGATCAGCTGTTATTGCAATTGGCATTAGGACATTGTTTGGGTATTTTATAAGCACTGCATCTTGCTCTGGTGTTCAAGCAATTCCTATAATCCCTTCCGGTGCCTGGAGGAGGAGGGAAATTGGATCTGGAGTTGCCAGAGGGAATGGGTAGGTAAAAATTCAAGTGTATCAATAACAACTTGCATTCAAAAAAAAGGTAAAAAAATATGTCCAAGAAAGCAGATACTGGTCTTGTTCTTTCTAAGTTCTTTCAGAGCCAAACAATCACTATTGCCAAAAACCATCTATTGCCCAAAGAAGCTGTGGCTGCCCCACCCCTGGAAGTGTTCAAGGTCAGGTTGGATGGGCCTTGGAACAACCAGGACTAGTGAAAGGTGTCCCTGCCCATGGCAGGGGGTTAGAATGAGATGATCTTTAAGGTCCCTTCCAACCCAAACCACTGTGATTCTACCAACTCGAGCTACACCTGCAGCTTGGCTGCCCTTGCTTAGTGAAGTTGTGGGGCCACCTAAGAAAATCCAGTTCACCATGAAACAGGCACCATGTGGGTGGCTTTGCAAGAATTGCAAAAAGAAAGATAGAGCAAAAAAAGGGATACCAAACTGGTCTGCAAAAAGGAATTGCATCGGAACAGGTGTGGGTAAGTGTTGTAATCCAGGAACTCTTTGGNCCCCACCCCTGGAAGTGTTCAAGGTCAGGTTGGATGGGCCTTGGAACAACCAGGACTAGTGAAAGGTGTCCCTGCCCATGGCAGGGGGTTAGAATGAGATGATCTTTAAGGTCCCTTCCAACCCAAACCACTGTGATTCTACCAACTCGAGCTACACCTGCAGCTTGGCTGCCCTTGCTTAGTGAAGTTGTGGGGCCACCTAAGAAAATCCAGTTCACCATGAAACAGGCACCATGTGGGTGGCTTTGCAAGAATTGCAAAAAGAAAGATAGAGCAAAAAAAGGGATACCAAACTGGTCTGCAAAAAGGAATTGCATCGGAACAGGTGTGGGTAAGTGTTGTAATCCAGGAACTCTTTGGGTTTATTTAGCAGCTTCTGAAGAGCTTGTCTGAACACAAACTTCAAAGTAGATTAGAAGATGAGCCTGGCAGCATCTAAATTTACATGTATTACTTGAGATCCATGTTTTGTTCCAGGCTCTGCTACTGGCCTGGAAGGAAGAAAGAATTTGGAGAAGATATTTCATCTGTCTTTGATTTCCTGTAAAATCAAAGCGGTGATACCAGCTTCCATGAAAACATGTGGAGATAAGCTGAGGGAAAGTTATTAATTATATTAGTAAAATCACTTCCATGACTGTCTGTGGCAAGTTTCCCAAATTAGACTCTTGAATTAACTTCTTTTGGTAAATAAAAATTTCCTTATTTAGTCCCCTTTCCCTCTCATATCCAGAACACAAGAGGGATCTCAACTTTCTGTTGTTTTCACTTAATTGGATTAGTCATCTACCTCCAAAGGTATGTGCCTCAGGTCCAGTTCTTCCTGACAACCAAACCAAGGGGCCATTACATGAGGTAGATGGAATCCAACATCAAAGGGGAGAGAGCAATTTGGGCTGGATGGATTCCAGGACCTTTTTGTGCTTAACCAAATACCTGCATGCATAGAGATTTTTCTCATTGCTACTAGTGCTCCCTTATTGCATGTTGGAGAGGATTAAAACCTCTGCTGGTAAGAAAGGTTGTTCTCCCATTGTCTCCAGTGCCCAAATAAAAACGTGTGGGGCTGTTTGTGATGTGGGAGATAACTTCTCACTTTCAAAAGCTGGTGGCTCTGGGGAATGAAAGCTAATGCTGCAAAAAACTACCAACACATGGGATTTTTAGCAGTGCTTCAATATGATCATCTCTTCCTGTCACAGATTTAGCAAAGAAAATTAAGATTTATCATTGCTATAATGTGGCAGGAGGCTTTGCAAGGAGATGGGAACGCAGAGTTCCTGCTGGGTCCTTCTTGTAAAGCTATTGCTGCAAAATAGCTTCCAAAATATTTGTGAAGGTCCCTGAAGAGCCTCTCAAAGGTGTGACATAGCAATAGTTTGTGTTGCCCTGGTATAGACCTCAACAGTGTGCTCTGTGCTCTTGGCTTTGGTGACCTAGAGGCAACTTCCCTGTGGAAGTGCCATTTACTGTAGTACAGGACCACCTGCAATTTGAGAGCAATTCCTAAACAGACACTGAGAAAGCTGGAACAGTGTTCAAAGTCCATTGAAGAGCAGGAAAAAAGGTCAGATAAATATCCATTTCAGCATGTGTGAGAAATTAATCCCCAAGACCTCTGTGGAGCTGAGTGCGCTGTTTTGCAAACTGACCCCTTTGGTTTCTACATTGAGCCAGACAGCTCAAGAGAATTGTGTTTACTGTTTGATTTCTAGTATCCCCATAGGAAAATTATCTTTGTGTTCCTTTTCTGCTGAGGAGTTTGGAAGCTGTGACAGAAGAAAGGGAAATGGGCTTTTCTTCTTCTTAAAGTTACTGTGGGGCCAAGCAAATGCACAGTTAAGGTAATCTGGAATGATCTGCTAATGAAATGGTTGGCCAGCCTGCTGGGCACAGCCCAGCCTCTCTTCTGTGCCTTAGTTTTCATGTTGAAATGTGGATGATGTTGCTGGTCTTTGAATTACTTTGCCTGGAAGATTAAGGTAACATTTGACCGTTTCTTAGGTGATGGGACCTATTTACTGTGGTTTGTCCCTCCTTATCACTAACGTACAGAAGGGAGAGCTGTGCTGCAGTAGTGGGCTAAAATGAAGAGCAATGAAATCATATGAGTTTGCAAAAAAGTTTGGGGCCACCTTTACAGATGCAGCCTTTCACAGAACATCTGCTAAAATNTCTGGTCTTTGAATTACTTTGCCTGGAAGATTAAGGTAACATTTGACCGTTTCTTAGGTGATGGGACCTATTTACTGTGGTTTGTCCCTCCTTATCACTAACGTACAGAAGGGAGAGCTGTGCTGCAGTAGTGGGCTAAAATGAAGAGCAATGAAATCATATGAGTTTGCAAAAAAGTTTGGGGCCACCTTTACAGATGCAGCCTTTCACAGAACATCTGCTAAAATTTTTTCTTATCAGTTTTTTTTTATCAGTTCCTGGCTGCCTCCAGTTCTCCTGCTTTTGCTGTGCTGAGATTCGGCTTTTTCACAAGCCATGGGGCAACTTGCCTACACTGATCAGGCAGGTCCAAAGTCTTGAAAGTCTTGTCCTGGGGGTCTGCATCTGTAAAACCTGGCTCTATAAAACTGGCATTTGGATATGATTGTTCCCAGTGTAGGATAATGTATGAAGTTAGGAATTCCAATGTTAGTACTGGGTGTGGATTTGCCACTCTGACTTTTTTTTTTTCAAGAAGATATTCTTGCTTTATTTCCAGAGGCGAGACTTTCCAAAGTTGTGAACACAAGAGCTTGCCAAATATTAGCTTTCAAGGTTTTAAGTTGCACAGTGTTTACTCGAGTTACCTCTTCTTGAAGTCTATATAAAGAGTCATGTTTGCTCAGGCATACTCCTAAAAGCCCCAAGACATGGCTCTGGAAGGAGGTATGCAGCAGCAAATGTAAATATTGCTGTTCTTAAAAATGGAAGCCCTCTGAGCAATCTATAGAAGGAAATTGTAACGTAAGGGGAAAAAAACCTTAGAAGATTTGGAGGAAACTTTAACATTCAGAAGTGAAGACTACAGAGCAGTACCTGGAATGGATGAAATCCATATATTCAGTGATATTTTAAATACAACTTCTCTTTAGCCCTGCAACAGCTGCTCCCTTCTGTTCCCCAGTGTTTCCCCTTGCTGTCAGCAAGGCAGAGTTTTCCCATATCCCAGCCTCTGAAGAAATTGCTGTGAACAGTTTTTAGGGAATTTGCTGGGCAAACTATGTCGGCCTCTTGCTGTGGGATGACGGTTGGAAACAAAATATTTGTTGTACTTAGCAAAGTGATTCCCTCCCACCTTTTGTCAGTAACTGGTGTCATTTTTCTGAGAAGCTTGTGGAAATGTGAGCTGAATTTCAGGTGCCCTGTCATATGATAAGTGGGAGAGGAACTCTGACGAAGGAGTGCCTAAATACAGTGCAAATAAAGAAAAACAATTGAATTGAGATTCAACCACAATATTTACAAGTCTCTCCACCTGCATATGCAGGTACACTGAGACCAAATTCACATCATGTTTGCTGCAGCTGAGATGAGAGCAGAGTGCTGGGTTAGCTGGGGAGAATATTTGCCCTTGCCAGTCTGCTTTTTCTATACATCAACAGACAGCCCACCAAATTTCCACTTCCTTTCTTCTCTCTCTGAGGTAGCTATTATCAGCCTTCCCACAGCGGGGACAGGGTGTAAATAAACGGAGCTGAANCCTGCTGGGCACAGCCCAGCCTCTCTTCTGTGCCTTAGTTTTCATGTTGAAATATGGATGATGTTGCTGGTCTTTGAATTACTTTGCCTGGAAGATTAAGGTAACATTTGACCGTTTCTTAGGTGATGGGACCTATTTGCTGTGGTTTGTCCCTCCTTATCACTAACATACAGAAGGGACAGCTGTGCTGCAGTAGTGGGCTAAAATGAAGAGCAATGAAATCATATGAGTTTGCAAAAAAGTTTGGGGCCACCTTTACAAATGCAGCCTTTCACAGAACATCTGCTAAAATTTTTTCTTATCAGTTTTTTTTTATCAGTTCCTGGCTGCCTCCNCCTTTCACAGAACATCTGCTAAAACTTTTTTTTATCAGTTTTTTTTTTTAATCAGTTCCTGGCTGCCTCCAGTTCTCCTGCTTTTGCTGTGCTGAGATTCGGCTTTTTCACAAGCCATGGGGCAACTTGCCTACACTGATCAGGCAGGTCCAAAGTCTTGAAAGTCTTGTCCTGGGGGTCTGCATCTGTAAAACCTGGCTCTATAAAACTGGCATTTGGATATGATTGTTCCCAGTGTAGGATAATGTATGAAGTTAGGAATTCCAATGTTAGTACTGGGTGTGGATTTGCCACTCTGACTTTTTTTTTTTCAAGAAGATATTCTTGCTTTATTTCCAGAGGCAAGACTTTCCAAAGTTGTGAACACAAGAGCTTGCCAAATATTAGCTTTCAAGGTTTTAAGTTGCACAGTGTTTACTTGAGTTACCTCTTCTTGAAGTCTATATAAAGAGTCATGTTTGCTCAGGCATACTCCTAAAAGCCCCAAGACATGGCTCTGGAAGGAGGTATGCAGCAGCAAATGTAAATATTGCTGTTCTTAAAAATGGAAGCCCTCTGAGCAATCTATAGAAGGAAATTGTAACGTAAGGGGAAAAAAACCTTAGAAGATTTGGAGGAAACTTTAACATTCAGAAGTGAAGACTACAGAGCAGTACCTGGAATGGATGAAATCCATATATTCAGTGATATTTTAAATACAACTTCTCTTTAGCCCTGCAACAGCTGCTCCCTTCTGTTCCCCAGTGTTTCCCCTTGCTGTCAGCAAGGCAGAGTTTTCCCATATCCCAGCCTCTGAAGAAATTGCTGTGAACAGTTTTTAGGGAATTTGCTGGGCAAACTATGTCGGCCTCTTGCTGTGGGATGACGGTTGGAAACAAAATATTTGTTGTACTTAGCAAAGTGATTCCCTCCCACCTTTTGTCAGTAACTGGTGTCATTTTTCTGAGAAGCTTGTGGAAATGTGAGCTGAATTTCAGGTGCCCTGTCATATGATAAGTGGGAGAGGAACTCTGACGAAGGAGTGCCTAAATACAGTGCAAATAAAGAAAAACAATTGAATTGAGATTCAACCACAATATTTACAAGTCTCTCCACCTGCATATGCAGGTACACTGAGACCAAATTCACATCACGTTTCCTGCAGCTGAGATGAGAGCAGAGTGCTGGGTTAGCTGGGGAGAATATTTGCCCTTGCCAGTCTGCTTTTTCTATACATCAACAGACAGCCCACCAAATTTCCACTTCCTTTCTTCTCTCTCTGAGGTAGCTATTATCAGCCTTCCCACAGCGGGGACAGGGTGTAAATAAACGGAGCTGAAACATTTCCACGCTGCAGCAGAAAACCCTGGGCTCGAGTTAGTGCAGAATTATTACACTTATCAGTGTATTTATCTAACGCTGTGCTGCCTCGATGAGCGAAGGGTTGCTACAGAGCTGGAAGCAGCAGGACCTGTGATCCTGCGCCCCGCAGATGGATTTATGGTTTCCCGGTGCCATCTGCTGGCACAGAGCTTGCTTGTGCACCGAACCCTCCAGCTCTTCTCTCCCATGAGCAGATGCTGCAGCTCTTCGTGTCTTTGCCCCTGGTGTAACCCCAATCCACACTTTCTGGATGTTTTTTTGAGCTTTGCAAAGCAAATGCTCCCTGAAGCCAAGCACCTGTAAAACTACTCTGCTCATGGTCCCTCCTGGACTTCTGTTGGGTGCCCCGCAGGTTTTGCACACCCCCCTTTCTCCTGCTGTAATGCTGTCTGCTCATGGGAGCAGCCCCAGATCCAAGGGGAACTGCAACTGGAGCTTTTTTGTAACCCAACAGGCTAAACTTTTAAATCCATGTGGTTTTGAGGGGGAGGATCTGTCTTTAGTGTGGAGTGATACCACTAATACTGATGAGGTCAAGGATGTGAGGATACTGCTGGAAAGCTTTGGGAGCAATGGAAGTTTGATTTTTTTTATAAGTCCCTGAAATTGCCTGAAAAAAACCCACAAAATGAATATCCATGTGGCAGAGAATGTAGGGAAGTTTGTCCTTTTTCTGTCTTTCAAAAGGGCCCTGGGGCAAGCAAAGATGAGCTGTGATAACAACAATAGACGGTATTCCTTGGCTTTTGCTGTTAAAACTTTAGATAACCTGATAGAGCTGTTTTTGTGCTTTAAACTGGCATCACTACCTGTGTCTGCTCTGGGATGGTGTGTGCTGCAGGGGAACTGATCTCTGTACCTTCCTTTCTGCTTGGAAGCACACTTTGGCACGTGTCAAAGATCCAGCTGTCTCACGTGCACTGCACAAGCCTAAAGACAGGACATGTGTCAAAGCAAAGTCATTAATTCACTTGTAAATCATCCTTTTTTTTCACAAGTAATATATAATTTTGTGTAAACGCCACCAGAAAAAAGAGACTTGCTTCATGCATCTTGCTTTGACTTCAATCCAGGTTTGCCCTGGGCTTCCCTTATTTCTGCCCAGAGGGAACTTGCACTACTTAACCACAAATGACACTTAAATTCTAGTATACCAGGAGTGGGTAGTGACAAGACCTAACTGGGATTTGTATTAGCATGTTTGCAGATATGGATCAGAGACTTGAAATCCAGATGACGTGAGAATGAATGAAGAGGAGAAATTGCTAATCAAATTCTCCAGGGCTGCAATGCAATAAACCAGGGTAACTTGATGGAAAAGGTAATCAAGCCTTCTAGTCTGTTTTTCAGCTACATCTAGGCTTTAAGTTTTCAGTCCTTATGCCTCCCTCTTACATGGGCTTTAAAGGGAAGGAGGATGTCTGTGAGGATCAATGAAGTGATTTAGTTTTTCCAAGTGAGTACAGTAATCCTGCTAGACAGCCTCCCAGAGGCTTCTTTCTCTTAACTGGGGAAATATTGTGAAGAAATTCTCCATCTTCAGACCGTGAATAGTACAGATAATGCTAAAGCAGAAGCATAACTGTAGTGGAAATGGATTTTCCCCCCTTACTCATCAACAAGTGGCTACATTTGAAGGTTGTGTTCTCTATCTTGCACATATATAAATCAGTTTTTCTGAGTTTTGACACATGACTTTATGCTGGGGGAAATTGGTACTTGTGTCCACTGTCATATTTATAAAAAGATGCAATTAAATGCAGAATACCTGTAAGTAAAAAGTCTTCATAGACTATATATTATAATGGACAATGTTTGGGTTTTATTTGCGGAGTGTCTCCTTGCTTACAGACTTTTATTGGATACAGGAATCCTGGGGGTTTTGTCCCTGTAGGATGAAAGGAGCTGAATAAGTTCATAGTGGAGCTGCAGGTTTTGGCTGTCTACAAAGTAGAAAGTTTTCTCTGAAAAATGTGGTGTAAAAACACAGCAGCAGCTGATATACTGCCTCCATTTTGAATTTGAGCCAATATTTAACCCTAAAAATAGTCATGATCAAGCACTTTGGGTTCTGTAGTATTTCAGGGACATCACTTTTCATGTTTCAGCCCTGTCCAGGCAGCAGACAATGCACAGAATTGCTGCTTTAAGACTTAAAAGGTCTCTGCAAATGAAGCTCTTAATTTTTCCTTCTTTCTCCCTAAAATTTTCTTGCAGGTTGCATGCAAAACGTTGTTTTGACAGGAACAGCCTGCTTAGTTTTCAGGGAAAATGATAAACTGCTAGCAACTTGTGTGCACTAATGGGACCAGATTGCTTTAAGGCAGAACTATTTTAGTTCCATCTTAGAAGCAATTTGTAACTTGAATACCTACAAGGGTGGGGGGGGAGGTCTATCCGTGCTCATCAGTCATATAGGGATGTCGTTAATTCTTCTAGGCCATGCAATAAATTAAAAAAAAAAAAAAGAAGAGCTACCCATTGCAAGGTCTGAGCACTGAAGTATCATCTTCAGATGATATTTAACAGACAGAATTACATGAGGGAGAGTCATAATCATATCAAAGGATTTCAAGCCTCAGCTCATTTCCTAAACAAACAGGAGTTGACACCACAGAAGACTGGGTAAGGAGTGGATGTCTTCAACATAAGCCCATGTGCTCAGATACTGGGTTTCCAAAGAAGTTTGCCCCACTGGGACATCAAACCATGGATGGCAGTGATAGGTGAGGCTGGTGGGGGTGCCCCTGTAGTTCACTCTAGCTTGGCCTGTTGGGTTCAGACAGTGCAATTTAAAACACATTTCAGACTGTTCTGAATCATGGGAAGAAAGGGGAGAGGCAACTTATGTTGGTCCTAAATTTGGGGGATTTGAAATGGTATATTTTACTCCCTTTTGTTGCACTACAGCTTTGGGGCAGCTCGAAAAGTCTGGAGGATGCTCTGCCTTCAGCTGGATAAAACACACAGGTTTGATTCGCTACTAAAATAGAAACAAGTTCAAAAGTCAAATGGAACCAGCTGTCCTTGGAAACTCTCATGTCGTCTGTTCTTATTACCTGCAATTTTCTACATTTCTGTTCACCTCATGCAGGTCCCCAGGACCCGGAAACTGGATGGCTTTGAGATGCTGCCCTTTGCTTTGTGCTGTTCCTCTGCACTCAGGAGTTACCTGTGAATAACAGGGACTGCTGCTCTGATGCTTCATGGAGGTTTGCTTACACAGAGCCTTCAAGTTCAGGTGGGATAAGCCTCTATGCCAGTGCCAAAATGGGATCTGGAAGAAGATTTTGTGTGTTTCTGTGCATTGATGTTAATATATACTGAGAAGACACATGAGAGTTTTTATACTTTGTGTTTTCATTTTGCCTCTGCACTGTTTTGCACTCAGCTGATTTGGTTTTTGGGCTTGCTCAAAATTTCCATGTGGTTTACCCCAGAGATGGTTATACTTGGTGGTGGGAGAGGGTTTACCTGTATTTGAATTATAAGAATACTGAACTGTTTAGGGAATACGAAATAGGAAGTGCTACAGGAAAACAATCAGGACTCTTATTTAGCAACTATACGGTAGAGGGAAGATTTTTAAAAAATTTTTTTCTGTGGTCATTTCAGGTCCCTCAGGAATGGATCACTTTCACCTGTGGAGCTGAGGGTTGCAGGAAACTCTGTCCCTCAGGGATGCCTAGAGATCCCATCCATTTCAGACTTTGTTTATTCTCACCAGGACACTCATGCACAGGCCTTAATTTCTCAGCTTCCCCATCAGAAAAATGTATATATCTTTGATAATATATACATTATACATACATTATATACATTATAATACATACATATAATAGGGATCAGGCCATAAGCGACATAAACCACCGTATAAGAAAATAGAAGGGTTGGACTCTGTTATGGCAGTGGAGTTGTCTGAATCTCCAGCGTCTTGCTGGAGATCTCCCATACTCCCAATGGCCACACTGTGGCAGCAAAATCCAAACAGGTTTCTCCATCCTAAATCAGTGTGTTAGAAGTAGGAATGAGTCCATGAGAGCTTGAGCCCACGCTGCCAAGTGTAATACTTGAGCGAGATGAATCCTGCTGCAGGGAAAGACTGATGGGATTCATTTCTAGCAGCACTTCATTCTTTTTCGTGCTTTGCTCCTGGAGGAATTGGACTGGCTGGGAGTGACAAAAACTTTTCTAGACACTTCTAATAGGTGTTGGTTGAGTTGCATGGTTTTTCAAGGAAATGAATAAGGCTGGTTTTTTTTTTTTTTAGCATCTCTCTGAGGATGAATTAAAGGCATAGTGGAAATCAGTCTGGTTTTGAGCATATGTGCTTTACTTCAACCTCGTCATATTGTCATTTACAGCTTCAGGGTCCTGTTAGGCTGTGCACTCTACTGACACAATATGAAACTATTCCCTAACTACTCTGTGAATTCTAAATAAAAAGCAATAAGAAAAGGACACTTCCATTAGAGATAAGTTATCAAAGCATGGAGGCAAAGGAATACTTCTTTTCTGTGACTAAAGATTTATCTAGAGACAACTAAGGAGCCGAATCTCTTTTTAAAGAGCTCAATTCCCTTGGGAATAAAATCTTAAATTATTTAACTGCTTCTTGCCTAAAACTACACTGGAAAATACCTCAGAAGGGGGAACTGTGGAAAGCAAAGTTTTATCACAGTTCTCTAACACCATACTGATATGGTCCCAAACCCACTTGCTGCCCCGTGGCTGGAGCCATAACCAAGACAGGGCTGAAAGGCAACTAATTATTTGTTATAGAAGAAAAATAGTGCAGCTCAAAATAGACTTTGACCTCCTGGTCCATAAATCTTCACAGTTTCTCCACTTGTCTAGAATGACAGGAATTTCTTTACAACCAGAAAAAAAGATGCTGGCTGTGTCTGGCATGTTCAGCTCAGCAAAGGGAAATGCTTTTTCATTATTTGCAGCCCTAATTAGTATAGGACACTAGTTAAAGGAGGAGCTGTTTGCTAAGCAATCACCAAGTGAGATATGAGGCTCTGGGAGCAGCGAGGAGCAGCATGGGCAGAGCACTTGCCCAAAGGAATGTGGTCACGCAGGAAAGCAGGGCTAAACACCACTGGTGTGTGAACTCTGAAGCAATTTTTTTTGGCTGCCTTATAAGTGGATTAGAGACAACCTGAATATCTTCCTTAATTAACACCATTTCCTATATATGGAGTAATTTACTAGATTAAATAGGAAATAATATAGTACAATTTATTTAAATGACTCATCAAGTAGAGTAAGATGGATTCAGCCAACTGGTTTATATCCGTAGCTACAGTCACACAGATGTGCTGTTCCCCTATAGCACAGGCTGTCGCTTTTGGCTGTACCTCTTGCATTTCACCACAGGCCTGTTTAATACTTCTGTTCTATTTTCTTTTCAGGTTTGTCAAAAATGATGCATTGCAGAGCTGTCAGACTGACGTCAGTGCCAGGGAGTTTTATGGAGCAGATCATCTTGATTGCACAGCACATACAGGACAACCAGGGGATCAGGCCTTGCCAGCACAGGTGTATGAAGGTCAGGTTTTGCTTGACCAGCCTGATCTCCTTCTCTGACAAGGTGACCTGCTCAGTGGATGAGGGAAAGGGATGTTGTCTACCCAGACTTTAGTAAAGCCTTTCACACCATTTCTTGCAGTGTTCTTCTGGAGAAATTGGCTGCTTATGGCTCAGGTGGATGTATGATGATATGATTCTACTGTTTGCTCAGTAAAAAACTGTCTGGACTGATGAACTCAAAGAGTGGTGGTGAGTGGGGGAAAATCCAGTTGACTGCCAGTCTGGACAAGGAGATAAATGTACCCTCAGTCAGTTTGCAGAGGATTTCAAGTTGGGCAGGAGTGTTGATCCCTACAACTACTTGACAGTAGGTTGCAACCAGGTGGGGGTTGGTCCCTTTTCCCAAGTAACAAGTGACAGGATGAGAGGAAACAGACTCACGTTGTGCTCGGGGAGTTTAGATTGGATATTACAAAAATTTCTTTACTGGAAGGTATGTGAAGCCCTGGAACAGGCTGCTCAGGGAAGTGGTTCAGTCACTGTCCCTGGAAGTACTTAAAAGACATGTACATATGGCAGTTAGGGATCCTAAACAGTGGTGGACTTGGTACTGCTGGGTTAGTGGTTGGACTTGAGAGAGGCCTTTTCCAGCCTTAACAATTCTACGGTTCTACAGTTGAGATGTATTTTGCAGCTTACAATAGTTGGATGCAAAAAAGCCTATTGCAATTTTAAGCTTTGCTTTTTCTCACTAACCGTTTATTATAAAAGAAAAATAGTTCAACCCAAAATGGATCTGACACATTTTCATGCATCTCACTGTTTTTCTTCCTCTTATATGTATATACTCTTAACCTCCAAGATAAATCTTTTATTTCCCTCTTTTGGTGGTCAGGCTTTAGGCCCCCCAAGTCTGGAGAGGAAGAGTTTGGATGAGCTGTCCATGCATACCTCCCTTTCTCCATGGTCCAGTTTAATCAGCTCAGTAAGTTTGTGGTTGGGCTTTTCCCCTGAATGTGCACAGATCCTGTTATTTGGTGCCATTCCTGCTTGCACATGTTCTCTGAACTTTTGCTGGCTGTTTGCATAACCAGGAGCGTATTTCCTGGCTGGCATATGGCCCTGGGATCTGTTTATTGGCAGTAATCTTGGATGGGGGTGAGTTGGTTTTCAGAGCTGTAGGCTTGTGTTCCATGTGCTCTGCAAGGTCTCCCAGGGGTTTAACTACTTATCTCACTTAACGCCAGCCCGTGACTTGATTTAATTTCTGTCCTGTCCACCCTCCAAAGTATCAGCCTACTTATGCAAATAGAAGGTTCCCAGACATGATCCTGATGATCTGAGGGAAAGTGACAGGTACCACATTGCCTAGTTCCGTTCCTTTCAGAAGTGTCTTCTTACCAAGCATCTGTAAATTAAGAGTGTCTTGAAGGTTAAGTTTCTGGGATGTGGGACCATTTTATGGAGTCTAAACACTAATAATGCCCCAACTTCACTTTGAGCTCAAGCTTTTGATATTTCTGTATATCCATTTGTTAGAACAGTTTTTCTCTGATTTTCAGATTCAGTGCGGATTTCTTGAAGACTACAATTCTTCCTCTCAAGTCATCTATATATTGAGTGTCAACTGATCATGTTTAGCCTCTCAGGCAAGTCAGAAGACAGTATTTCTTTGCTTTTCCCTCCTGTGCTTACCATTTCTATTGTTGACACTCAGTGGCCATTCAGTACCACAGCTGCAAACTGCACTTTCCTTATCCACTGTACCTTTTGTCTCTTCTTTCATCAGACCTACTCTCTCTGGTTTTTGGATCTTCCAGCTCATCTGAGGCTAAAAACTGCAGTTCAGCCACAAGTGTTTGCTTGATGCTGAGATGAGAACAGCCTAAGCCCATCTGCTTGCTGCACGCTGCAGAAATGGCCTTTTTCCAATATGAACAGCAAACAGACACAAATCTGCCAAAAATGTAGAGGTAGCCAGAAACCAGCCTGGGCCAATGGCTTTGGACCCCCATGCTTGAAGATGCTCCAGATACATTTCTATTTAGCTTCCTCATATAAGAGTGGTGCTGTTGTGAAGTTTAGTGGTAAAGAAACCAGGTGATGCTAATTAGTATAGGCTAACAAACCTTTTTATCCTTATTTAATCCAGGTATAAAGCAATTCCTGTCCAAGACAAACAAGTGGAGAATCTGAGCTTTCTTTTCAATAACAGCAGCTATTTTTTTCCACAGAGTTCAGATGCTCTGATAATTTAAAATGGAAGGACAGTTAATAGTGGAAATGTGTATTTGACACATCCACTTATACATGCAACAGAACCCATGGCCTTCTATAGCCAGAAGGAATTAATATGCTATAACAAGACTATGATGTGGTTTCTCACTGTCAGTGAGAGGCAAAGGAACAGAGGGAAAATATTCATTTCAGGGGGAGGAGAAGGAGAGACTTCCATCAAGTCTGTCTTGTATTGCCAACACTGGAGAAAAATATTTCATGCTTTTTTATAACTTTACTAAATCATATGGGAACATCAGATTCTGAATAAAGAATTGCATGGAGGAAAAGAATGACTCAAAAGTCGATCTGTCTTACTGAAAGCAGAGTTAAACTCTGTGCACGCACTATTCCTGAAACTGTTTTCCCTGCTCTTAAGGTTTATCCTTGAAGTCTCTGACTTTCTACAGCTATTGGAGGAAATGAATGTTGGAGTCTGTACAGGATGTTTGTAATTCTTCTAGTGGTATAAAAATAACTTTCCCAGTTTTGATTAAATTGAGTCCTTATAAAGATCATTTTGGGTTTATGTAATGAAATTTGGCAAATTCCTAAAGATATTTTCTGTTTAACTACCAGTGTTAGAAACAAGATTCTCAACGTACGCCATTGCTATATCAGCTGTTAGGAGTGACAGACTTTTAAAGAAGTAGCATTTTCCTTCATCTTTAATGTTGTATTTGTGAAAATCAATGTAAAAATCTTTGCTCATGGATTTTCCTATTTTTTTAAGGTTGCAGATTCTTCAAGGAAGTGTATTTCTTCTGGAAATGTGACATTTCAACCCTTTTAAGAAAATCCTGTGTAAAAACTGTAGAGCCAAATTTGACACCCATATAAATATTCAGGTTTTTTTTCTAAAAGCACAAAAGGTGGTGGTGGTGCAACAGTTGCTCTTTGGATAGGCCAAAAATTAGATCCAGTCTGCAAACATCATGAATGTTTATGCTGTATCAGACTTTCTCAGCATTCCCACTCCTTCTCAATAAAGTTTGTAAAATACTATGTAAAATACAGCTGTGTGAAATATTCATACAGGCAAATGAAACAACAGTCCAGGCTCCTGTAGGTTTATTTCCCATGCACTGAGAACCAAAAAGGGGAAATGTTTTCATCTTGCACCATTCTTAGATAGAAAAATTCAATCCAAATATTAATAAACAATCTTTAGAAAGGAAATTCACTTCAGGTGGGAAGTGACTTGCTTTGTAAGAATCCACATCTGACCTAGTTAATCTGCTCTGTCTTTGGGAATCAGGACAAGACCAATAATTTTATTGAAAAGGTGTGATTTGAAGAAATCATAATGGACCCTATGGTGTGCTCAGTGAGGTCCTCTCACTGCTAAGATGCCAGAAAATACTACTGTTCCCCAGGTAATCCATATCCCACCTCACTGCTGGAAGTGTTTACCTCATTGGAGGCTCTGGCAGGGTGATCTGATCCTCAGGTGGGCTGAGTTGGGTGAGTAGCAAGTTGCAGGAGCATCTAAAGGGGGCTGTGGAGGAGGCAGAGTCCTCTTCTGCTGCTTAAAAGGCTGTTGAAGCTCAACTTCTCTTTTGTAGCTGCAGGGGAGAAGGATTCGGGCAAACCAGATTGTCAGCTTGTGTCAGTCAAAACAGCCACTCAAATTTATGCAACCAGTTCAGGTTTTTCCAAGTGATGCAAAACTGGGCAAAGTGGGACAGCCTCACTGAAGCTCAGGGTTTCCAGAGCTGAATGAAGAGTGGAACTCAAAGGCCAGGTTACTTGTGAAGAGTTTTGTAAGAACTCGAGGAGAAACAAAGGCTCTAGAATAGCTTCTTGTCTCCTCAGAATGTAATTGTTTAGCAAAATCACTGCCAAAGGCAGTGAAGGGGGAAGGAAGATTCACGTTGGGTGCTTGAGTTCTGAATTAGAGGGAATGGGAGGGTAACCTTGAGGGCATTTTCTACTTAATTAGTTTGAACTGCATCAGAATGAAAAGACTCTGCAATGTATTGTAATAACTCCCCTTGTGCTGTCTCAGAGCAGTGGAGCTGTCTCTGTATGTCCCAATGGCCCCATGCCATGGATTGCAGGAGCTGTGTCCTCTCCCTTCTTCCAGGTGGAACAGGTAAGTGTTTGGGTGCTGATTCCCCTGCTCATTTCAGCTTTCTTGCTTAGAGTATCTTTGCTTTTCCATCAGGATTATATTAGATCCTTGGACTTTTTCCTCCCCATCTAGTTATGCAACATTCTGGAGTATTGGCCACAGGCAGAGAAATGGCGTAGGGTGAGCCAGGCTGGGCATGGAAAATAATTCAGGTACTGAGAGGAGAATATTGCTCATTTTTGAAGGGTTTGGTACCAATAATGGCATGGACTTTTAGAGTCTCTTTCTTTTTTCTAATGTGGCACAAGGGTTTGCTTTCAGGGACTATCTGCTATTTTTAAGAAGTTGCTAACTTCATATTTAAAATATCTTCCTCTTAAAGGAACCTAAAAGAAGATAAAGTATTCTTGATATCTTTATCTGATGTTTTTCTGAGGAACCCTGTTTTCTATACTCTGTGATCTCCTCTGAAATAGGTCTAGATGGTGCTAAGGTACCAAGGGTGTTTCATGGCAAAAAAGTTGTGGACATCCCTCTGGATTGATCAACTCTAGTAGGGTTGCTTTTGACTGCAAAGCTCAGTCACTATGATCTACCTTCTTAAATTAAATTTTGAAGTGTTTACTGGTGGTGGGGAGAAGAACCCACATTTTAAAAGAACCCAAATACCTGTTTCCTTTATCCAGTTCTTATCCCCTTTCTCCCCATGGCCCCCTCTCTAACTCTCCAGGTTACCTGCATGTTTTCAAGGTCAGAGTCTGGAAGGATTCCCAGTTTGCTCCACTTAGGTACCTTTGCAATTATAATTTCACACTTGGCCTTCAGCAGAATACAGTGTCTCATCTCTTGGAAAGGAATATGCATAGGAAAACAAATAAAAGCACTTACCAGCTGGTGCCTGGCAAATTACACTGCTTGAAGCTCAAGGATATTGAGTAGAGTATGTGCTGATTGGCATTTATGTGGATGTTTGACTGGCATCGTTTGACACTTTCTAGCAATATATTCAGACAGATATACACTAGTGTAGTTTCTGTCATGCCATGTGAAAAATTAAACTCCAATGAACTTTCCCTGTTCTCTGTAGATATTTGGTTTCTTCTCACCACCAAATGGTCTAGGTTGGTTTCCCTCTTTCCTGATCCCACAAAATTGCTCTCTTTGGTCCTCTTCTCATAAAACATTGTTGGAGGCAGCCTGTAGCAGCAGCTGGCTGCCAGGAAGGCCTTGATTGCTGTGTGGTTCCATCAAAGAGGAGGTGGGGTGTGATTTGCTTGCCTGCTGTCAGTCATTAACCTTTTGTTACTGCTGGACAACTCATTCTTTCCTCCTTCTCCTCTTCCATCACCCAAAAAGTAGCTTTAAAAACTGTACGTAAGGGATAAAAGGAAAGTAAAATGCTTTGGTCTTATCCTCCTGGTGTAAGAGGTGTCACAACTTCCTTCACCAGCTGCTAGATCACAGCTTGCAACATGGAAATGCTGTCTGTGTTGAAAGAAAGTTTTAAAAGTTAACATGGGGGAATACTTTCACCAGAACCACTGGAGATTTGGAGACCTGGTTTCTATAGAACTAGACAAACAATGGAATTGCCTTCAGCTGTCTCTAAGATTTAGTAAAAAGAAGACACTTTGGTGCTAAGACTGCACTGCAATAGTGGTAAAAATCCTGTTTTTTGAAGAACCAAATGTCTTCCAACTTGGTTGCTTAGCCTTTCTCAATACTAAATTATTCGCATTAGTTGGAGACTCACAAAGAAAAAGAACAACAAGATGCTTAAAGTATACATAATGTTGGAACATCTTGCCATGTGATTTACAGAAATGCCATAAAATTGTATGTATTATGCTAAGCATTAGAAAGCCCTTTAAAACACCCACACTCAACAGGTTGTTTTTCTCCTCTGTTTTCTTTTGCTGTAACTCAGCTCTAGATATTGAGGATGGTAAATGTACAGATATAATCTATTTTGGTCATACTGTACCATAACCTTTACTCATACCCCTATACAAAGCAGAATATGTTTTTATTCCCAACTTATTGATGCCTGTATATCTCTTATCATCTGTGTTGAAGTCAGATGTGTAAAGCACCTGGTGTCAGCTCTGGCTGTTACCTAGAAACATCACTCAACTTTTAGTGTCCTTTCACCCACCTAGTCCTCAGGTTTATGTTAAAAACTTTACCAGTAAACTGTTGGGTTTATCAGAGAGGTGGGCAGGGGAAATCAAGCTCAAAGTACTTTTGTGTGTATGTATTTATTTTATATCAGCCTCAAACTGCTGAGACAAGAATTAGGTGTTTTTTTCCAGGCTTTAGTGCCATAAATCTCTAGACTGGCTCTTGTAGTTTATTGGGGCTGAGTGGCTGGCGTGATCCTCCATAAATAACTTGGACATGTGGAAGATGAATTTTAACGAGTGTTCTCAAAGTTAAGTGCTACCTCTTGCTTCTGCACCTCAAATTCATCCATTTTTTATTTTTATGTTATATCAGAGGCTGCTCTGTGCCTTTTTCCCTTTAATTATCTACACTCAAGATGGATTCTGTCAAGCCCAGAGGAAAGAGAATATGGCTGTGTACACAGAGGTGGGGTTTCCACCTGGCCTCACTTATGCAAGGGTTTAAACTCCCAGTCAAAACACCTGGACTTTTAAACAGGAGGGATTAGCATCTTGTGCTCAGGGATTGTTTCTTGTGCTTTTGCCGGTGCAAAAGGCTTTTGTGTTTCATGTCCTGTCTGCAAAATGTTCAACCTTGTTCTAGGAAAAACTCCAAAGTAAATTAGAGCACCCTCAGGGACTGTTTTAAATCATAGCAGCTGAGGTCTTATCCCAGCACTTCACACTCCACCCTGTGTCTCTTCCACCAACACTCTATACAATAACCTCAGATCTTCACCTTTTCACAGAGAACTCTTTCCTTTGCATCACTGGTAGATTTTTCTAGGTAGGCTGGGAAATCATCAAATCAGAACAAGCAAAGGGAATGAGAAATGGAGCCCACTGGCTTTGCAGGGAAACAGAAAGTCACCAATTACTGTAATTCAGCATTCCTGTTTATATTCTGGAGTGTACAGACTGAGAAGTAGGAAAAACACAGCTGGAATAATTGCTCCTGGGTATTGTGCTTTCATTTGCAAACTTAACCATTCCTGAAGCTGCAGAGGACAATTTCCCTGAACTTCCAGCATTGTGCAATATCCCTTCTCCGGAGTTTCCACTTTCCTCAGCTCTGAGAAATACCAGTCCCTGATGGAGGCCGGGCAGGGAAATTGATGGATCAGTGGAATGATCCAGTACCAACAAATCCATAGTTACAAAAATAGTCAGTTATTCTTGTCATTTCCTTGTTCTGACACAATTTCCTGCCCTCCTCTTAGGCTGTTCTGAAGATTGCCTGGATGACAGATCTCTTTGAAGCCTGTCAAACCCCTCTGCAGAGTACCTCTCCTGTTAGGAATTGCTGTCTTGGAGAACAATGGGTGGGAGCAGAGTGAGGAGCTGTGCCATGTTAACAGCCTTTGATCACACCTGGCATGTATCCAAATGGGGCCTGCTTGTGGGCACTGCTGGGCTTTAACATTTCTGATCATATCACACTAAAGCACAGAAACTGTGCTTTGCTTGATGAGTTTTATTATACCTCCTACAGATTTAGTCATCCCCAGCAGCTCAGAACTGGAGAGGGATGTAGGGACTAGAGATGCTTCTGTACAAGCTAGTTAGGACATGACTTCAGCAGCTAAGGGAGGAAGGTGAACGAGTTTAATTAATAGAGTTCTGCTAGTGCAGTTTATTTTGACAGAAGAGGATTAATGAGATCTCACAGCTGCAGCTTTCCTGACAGGTCTGTGTGTGATAATGTCTGGCAAGGGGTGGTAGTGTGCAGATGGAATTGATAACCTCTTTGGCAAGTGGAGCTGTCCTTGGCATAGGAAGCATGATAACCTTTAACAATGCCATCAAGACCCTTAGAGATCTACCTACTGGTGGCTTGAAGGATGTATGAGACATTTGGCCTGACTTTGCAGGCTGCTCACCTTTAGCTTGTCATCCTCAAACAGTGTTAGGCTTAGTTATGGTAGTTCTCAGCTCACCTTTGGTAATTTCTGGGTCTTAATATTAAAAGCAATAGAAATTAAAAGACTAAAGAGTTCACAGGTCAGTGTTTTTTAGAATGGAGTCTTTCTATTTGTTTATGGGAATAACTCCTGGAGAGCAACACCAGGTGAGGGTCTCAGTAGATTTCTGGCTATGCCTACATGTCAACACTTGTTCTGGTCCAGGAGCCTTAATATGGAATAACTCATTCAACATCTAGAATTATGGGCAAGACTAATATCCCTGAGAGTCAGCAGAGTATTATCAACAGGGATGGGGTCTGCTGTGCTCAAGTTTTAGACTTTGGATTTCAGCTTAATGAGATTTTTGTGTTATAATGAAGTGATTAAAAAAACATTAACAGCAGCAAAAATAAAAAGCAAGAAGCTGTTTTTCCTGATTCGAGTCAGTTGTAGGACTGTTAAGTCTGTTTCTTAGTAAATTTCTTATTTATTAGTAAACACAGTTGAAAACCCTCCTGTGTTAAAACCTGTATGTGTGAATTTCTTCCTTCAGCTGTCCCAGATCACAATTTATGAGCAAATACCAGTTCCAACAGACATGGTTCAAGGTAGGAAAATACTCTCTTGAATGTGCATTTTTCTGAAAACAGGCATAAAGGAAAAAATACTTTACTTGGTAGAGTCTGGCAAAGAGTCTCTTATATGCATGTCCCTGTTCTGTAGATCTAGGACTAGAACAGGATCCAACCCTGTTCATAACTTATTTGCATTGTTCAGACTCTCTATGGCTGGTGAAGTGCCAGCCTCACCTATTTCAAGGACCAAATGCCTCACTGCAGCTCTGGTAGGAGCATGGGGCTGGGAGCTGAAAACTCAAGGGATCCAGTTTTCCCTTTTCAAGATGTACAAGCAGAAAACCCAAACCAAAATAAGTAACCCACCATTTCCTTCTCTACCAAACATTTTGATATTATTGGAAGGACCAAAATTTGATATTTTATTCCTGACTGCCACTGGTTTCCCATCTAGTCCTGAGCCAACCATCAAACAAAAATTTTGCTTGCATCAATCTTTTTTATGACAATACTTCTGAGATATATAAGGATGAATTGATTAATTCTGGTAAGTTCCTTGGAGATCCCTGGATACAATTCCTTAGTCAAAACCCTGAGTTCTCTGTTGTTCTAGAAGTTGTCTGGTGCTCTCAGGAGCCCCACAGACCCACGGCTCAGCTCTGCACTACTCTTGGGATGAATCAGAAGCTGAAATTTCAAATGTTCTAAAAGTTCATTATTTGCACATGAAACAGTCCCCTGCATTACTGCTCAGATTGTCAGGAAAATGATTGACACAGATACTTAATTTTAAGTTTTGGTCATAAAATACAGCCTGCTTAAGTGGCATTTAAAAGCTGTTAATGAATCCTGAGTGGCTGAAACAATTGTCTCACATCTTTGTTCTTTCTCATCAGGTACAGCTGATCAAAATGGAGTCAGGGCTGTTCAAATAGTGAAGCTGCACACAAGCACAGGCATGGGATTGAAAAAGAGAGAAGAAGGAGCTTGAGGTTGAGGTTTCATTTCTTTGAAGTTTAAGCTCGGGTTTTGTCATGTGCCATTTCCGCTGTTCAGACAAAAAATGATCAGTGACATTTCAGATCAGAGAATCCAGCCCTAAAGAGTGTATCACATATTTAGCTGATAAGGTGAATCATAATGACGTTAAGCAGGATAAAAATATGTGTTTTTTCAAGGTAATCTGTTGAAGCTGAAAGTGAGTAGTCAAGCCATAACTAATTATCATTATTCATGCAATTATCTCAAACTATTGACGTGCTTAAGTCTCCCATAGTCTTGAGAGCATTTATTTGTGCAGTTGCACAGAATGACTTAAACCTTTCAGTTAGTTTAGTTTGTATTCTGGGAATGGCTTAATGCTAGCAGAGCTGGGGAACAAGCACACCCTTGGACCTGCTCCAAACTCGGCCTGTAAACCAGGTGCTCAGCTGTAAGGAAAATGAGCTGCAACTTAGGGACTTGTTACTCTCTGTGTTGGGGCCATCACTTCACTCTTGCAGGAGATTTCACTTTGAGTTTTTGAAAAGCCTTTATCAGTCACACATCTGAGGGGTTGTGCCCATGGCTAACAAATATCCAAAGCAATCTCTGAAGCAAAGTTCTGTAAACAAGTCAGTAAAGTTGATGAACAGGTGGTGGGTGCAAACAGAATAGCTTAAAATAAAGGGAACTTCAAAGGTTCTGGTGGTGTTTCCAGTGAAGACCTTCTGGTGGTGAGATCGGAGGAGGAATCACTGAAATGCTTTTTACTTGATTGAGCTCCAAAGACTTGCTGCCAGATACACCACCAATGAGATCAGGAGAAAGGGTGTTTCAATGTTCATGGGAGGGAAATTTAGGTTAGATATACAGAAGAAATTCCTTACTACAAGGGTGGTGAATCACTGGAATAGCTTGCCCAGAGAAGATGTGGATGGCCCATTCCTGGATGCGCTCAAGGCCAGGTTACATGTGGCACTGACCAACTTGGTCTGGGGGAAGGTGTCCCTGCCCATGGTAGGGAGGCTGTAACTAGATGAGCTTTAAGGTCCTTTCTAACCTAAACCATTCCATGACTCTTTTCTTCTGTGATTTGGTGTCCTTGTGCCTCTGCACCCTTCTGTGTCTTCCCCATAACCCTGAAGATGTGCTGCTGTAAACAGACTATGCAGAGGGGCAGGCTGGATACTAATGCTTCACTTGCTACCTCTCTGGAAGGTTGCAGCTGAGCCTGTGATTAGGAAAGGAGCAAAAATCATTATCTTCAGCAGCCTCAAACTGATCCACATTGGCCAGGTTTTGATAAAGGCTGATGAGGTCATGTGGTTTCTTTCAGCAATCAGAATACAGGGGGGAAAATGAGAGCAAAGGGGAAAAGTTGCATTTTTTCCCCCTCTGTTAAGAAGACAGCTTTTCTTTTTCTTATGAGAAAATGACATATTCACACAAAAGACGAGTAGGACTTGATAACTCCAACTGTAGTTCTCAATTATATATTTTTCTCTTCCCTCTAAGCAATTGATGATGCCACCCTTAATAAAATCCAGAAGGAAAATGTTTTTGTGCACAAAGAGAAGGTGCACAGTGCCTTCGTGTGAATATTTCTGGAAAGCTAACAATAATTATAATAAGAAAAAATAAGGAGTTTTCTTCTCTCTTCCCCTCAGCATGCTAGTGATAGAAAGTTCTTCTCCCAAGGATCTGTGCAGTATTGTCCTCCCTTTCTTTTCTTGGTTAGCAGTAAATCAGCAAAGAGCCTTGACACTCAGTATGCTGTAGGATGCCTCATCAGCATCCTTAATACAGTTATGTGATGTCCAAGAGAAGAAAATTTCTCAAGCTAATGTTCTGCAGAACCCATATTTGGGTAGTCTTCTAATAGTTAATTGATTTATCTTTGTATTGCCACTAACTCGTGGCAAGCTTTTGTCGTTTGAGTGGGTATTTGGTATGAGAATTTAATTTCTGTATCTTTCTCCTGTTGCATCCAAGGAGCACTGCTACATTTCATTTTGGCAGACACACACAAGCTACTTTCTTTTGCTGCTCCAGAAATCAGCAGCCACCTTTATTAGATTGCCTCTGGACATGTTTATAGTTTTTTCTCTCTTGGCTGTAGCCTTTGACAAAACATGCACAGAACTATATTTGATACACATTTTGTGGGATCAAAGACCTAACAGAAAAGCATTTTAAAGACTGTGTTTTAAACTTATCTAATTATCTGAATCTGATACCTTTCTTGGTTTAGATGAAAGGAAGACAAGAACATTAGTGGCACAAGTTTTATTCTCTGTTTTCAGTTGAGGTTGTTGATTAGTTTTCTGTTTTCAGCCAACTTCCTCTTAAATTTTTGATTACATGAACTGAGTAAGACTGGCCTGTTCATATTTAGCAAAACTTCAGGAATTTTAGGCACTTTAGGAGTTGCTGTATACTCATTGTTCTAATACTGACTGCAGTAACTGATGTTGTTGTTGAGGCTGTGCTGGAACATCAGGATCTGGCCTTTCAAACACGACCTTTGAGTCAGGAGGCAAAATAAAGCACTGCCAATTTTTTTTCCCTGTTCCTCCAGAATTGCTCACGTGTCCAAGCAATAATCTTACTGATGTGTAGCTCCTTGCTCCTGATTTTGTGGATCCATGTGGGACTGTGCGCATGTGCCAATTTCTCCTCTCCAGATGTGGCTGAAAGAATTGGAGTAATGGCTTTTATTTTTTTCTCACGTTTTTATTCAGTGGTTAGTGAATGATTCTTTGCACTGTGGCAAAACCTTACCACAAGTCCATGACAACTTCTGTTTTGCAATGGCATAACGTGGTTGCATCACCAAGTTTCAGTTGATGGTGTGAGGTGAGTGTCACTACGTCAGCTATGCTCTTAGACAACATGTAATTTCTGATCAGAATGATACGTATGGAATGTAAATATATTCATCACTAAGCTTTTCTGTCCCCATCCCATTGCTCCGCACCTCATGTAGTCGTACCGCACTCCATGGATGTTAAACACCACAGGTGGAGGTGGTGATGTGTGTGGGCTCCCAGGGAAGCTGTGTGGGGGACTGCGACCCAGGGTGCTCCAGAAACAACCTGGTGCTCAAGGTGCTGTTGGGAGGCATTTGCCTTTCCATGCTGAGGCAAACTTCTGAAGAAACACGTGTGGGGCCACGTTTCAGCTGCAGCCAGGCCAGGTAAGTGTGTCACCTTAACTTACCCAATCCTGCCTCAGTTTCCTTGCCCAGAACGCACCGCTGCCGTCCTTGGCTCCCTTGTCAGGCACCTGGAGATGCTGCCAATAAAATGTGTTGGGACATGCTGCCAAGAACAAGTGTTACGTGGCAGCAGTGCTGCTGTTGATTTTATTTCCCTTGGCCTGTCGTCATTCCCGTAGTTTCCTTTCTAGCTCCACCCTCACNCCGGCGGCGATGGGCGGCTGCGGGCCCCGCGCGGACCCGGCCCGGAGAACAGGTAACCCCGCAGGACAGGACAGGTGACCCCGGCGGGGAGCGCTCCTTCCCACCGCCGCCTCCCGAGAGCGGGGGCGGTCCGCTTTGACAGAGGAACCTGAGCGGGTTGGGGGGCGGATGTGTAATTTGGGGTTTGGGTTTATTTGACTTTTTTTTTCTTGGGTTTTTTTGGTTTGTTTTTCTGGAGGTTTGGTAGGTTTCGCCCNTTCTCCTCTCCAGATGTGGCTGAAAGAATTGGAGTAATGGCTTTTATTTTTTTCTCACGTTTTTATTCAGTGGTTAGTGAATGATTCTTTGCACTGTGGCAAAACCTTACCACAAGTCCATGACAACTTCTGTTTTGCAATGGCATAACGTGGTTGCATCACCAAGTTTCAGTTGATGGTGTGAGGTGAGTGTCACTACGTCAGCTATGCTCTTAGACAACATGTAATTTCTGATCAGAATGATACGTATGGAATGTAAATATATTCATCACTAAGCTTTTCTGTCCCCATCCCATTGCTCCGCACCTCATGTAGTCGTACTGCACTCCGTGGATGTTAAACACCACAGGTGGAGGTGGTGATGTGTGTGGGGGACTGTGCGACCCAGGGTGCTCCAGAAACAACCTGCTGCTGAAGGTGCTGTTGGGAGGCATTTGCCTTTCCATGCTGTGGCAAACTTCTGAAGAAACACGTGTGGGGCCACGTTTCAGCTGCAGCCAGGCCAGGTAAGTGTGTCACCTTAACTTACCCAATCCTGCCTCAGTTTCCTTGCCCAGAACGCACCGCTGCCGTCCTTGGCTCCCTTGTCAGGCACCTGGAGATGCTGCCAATAAAATGTGTTGGGACATGCTGCCAAGAACAAGTGTTACGTGGCAGCAGTGCTGCTGTTGATTTTATTTCCCTTGGCCTGTCGTCATTCCCGTAGTTTCCTTTCTAGCTCCACCCTCACCCAGCGCTCTCCAAGGGAGTGCTGCCAGTCCCCTGCCCTCTGCCACCACCTTCCCCGATGCCCTTATTTTTCTGGACAAAACCCTCGGGGTTTGGAGTTTGTTGGGGGTGGCGGGGGAATGCTTTGGTGTTGGTGAGGAGGGAGCGGGAATGATGATGCTCCGAGGGAAACGATCCGCGGAGTGATGTTCCCAAGGGGATGCCCTGGAGAAACGGTGCGCACGGGATGCTGGCGGGGTCGGATTGCGGGAAGCCCCGGCGGTGCGGGGGCGGTCTGGGAGCGGAGCGGAGCGCGCAGGGAGGTGCCGGCGGCGGGCACCGCCCCGGGAGGCGGGAGGGGACAGGGACGG
>WEIV01020313.1:126885-172660 GCA_013390005.1 Calyptomena viridis
AAACCTCATTGCTTTTAGAACTTTTCCTATGCCACTCTTGCTCTGCTTGCACCTACATCTCTCCCTCCTCTTGCTGCTCTTCAGCTTTCCCTCTTCCCCTGCTGCAGGATCACCATTCTCAGGGATCACCTGATGAGACTGGGAACAAGGAGACAAATCATAAAACAGAGATAAAACATAAAACAGAGAGAGTCAATGGTGAAGAAATATCCCAGTTGCTGGTATGATCTCAGCATGTGCCACAGTGCCTTCCATGAATAGGATCTGTCAATCCAGGATCTTTCTTGGAGTCTGGTTTGAGGTGCACACCATCCCCTGTGGTACAGAGCTGCAGGAAGGAGATCATCAGTTAGGGGTGTACTTGGAGAGGTCTTATGCTCAGCAGGTATGTTTGCACTGTAAAGGTAATATTTGATTGTACGATCAAATGGTTCAACCCCATGAATTAGACTGAAAAGATTGAAAGGGGCTTCTGGCTTGCACAGGTACAATTACAAGCCACAATATTTTGAAGGAAGCTGAAAAAGTGGAAGGAACTTGTGAAATATTTTTGTAAAAATACACCCAAACACTTCCTCCTTCATTTCCTCCATACGTACTCATCATTTTTCATCTCTTTTAGAATAGACAGAAGCAAAATGAAAGCAATACTTTCATAAGCTGGAGGCAGGTGCAGGTTTTTTTTCCTCAGTAACTTTCACTATCAGATACTATTTTAAGATGCTTGTAGCAGCTGGTCGTTCTGTTACTTCTCGTAGTTCCTGTCTACTCGTAAATGTTGAGAAAAAAGCCCTCCAGATTGTGCAAAAAAGCCTCTAAGGAGTTAAAATGTCCCTGTTCCTCTCTTGTGTTGTAAGGGGAGGAAAATGTGCATTTGTTTCATGTTTGTGAAAGATGAAACTCATCACATTGGAGCTTGTTAAAAATCAAAAAGCCAAGCATGAGAGCTGAAAGCCCAGAGCCTAAAAATTCAGGGGTCTGTAATAAAACCCAAGCCAAAACAACAAACCCCACACTGACAATAGAAAATATTGCTTTAGATGGCTGTATTATCTGCATGTAATAAACAGGTTTTTCTTAAGCTTTGTATTTACCGTAGGTGCTATTTCTGATCTTCTGCAAGGAGTATAGATTACTTTCATCTCACATCAAGAGAATAAGGCTGGTTTCTTTTGGTTATCTCATTTCAATTGAAGCGTATACAATTGTCTCTTATGAAGCACTTGTACTAATTTGGCTAACAGCAACAGGTCAAGTTTCTATTTTATTTTAGTTTAGCATCCTGCTATGCTTTGCAAATGAGTGTGTTACAATAGAGCAGGATCTGTATCCACAGACTGGCACCATTTGAAGCCCTACAGGGAAGCTTAAGCTCAAATGCAATGCAAAGATTTGGGAGTTGGCCAAGCCATGCCCCTACTTTAGCAGGAAATCACCTGTGCAATGAAGATGTTAGCTACACCACAGCACTGTGCTCCCTTTGATGCTCGTTAGTGCTAAAAATAATTCTAACTCTGATTTCCCCAGGGTAATTAGCCTGTGCAGAATCTGATTGAGATTAGACTTTTTCTGGTGCCTTATCAAATTTAACTTCAGGTATTTACCATATGCTGCAGGAAGAAAAGGCTGTCTCAGTTTCTTAGTGTTGAGATGTGTGTGTCTGATTTAGTGTCCTGTGATACCTTCTGGGATCACACCCAGGGAGGAATGGCGAAAAGGTGACCTAGGTCAGCCTTTAATTTTGGAGGTTTTTTTTTCTGCAAAGGAAGCAAAACACTGTCTTGAAGGTGTTGATAATCCAAGGAACATCCTCCACTGGTAAGGGATTCCCTTTTCTATATCATATACGAGTGTAATTATTGCTGGGTTGGGAATGCTCCAGTACAAACTAGTAATGCTGAACAAAGTGTTACTTCATTTGGATGATATTCTCTTATCTCTGTGGCTTTGGTGCTTAGCATGAAGCTACTGCATTTCCAGATAAGGCACTGAAATAAGCCATTGCAAAGAAGGAAGTGTTGGTTTCTTTGGAGAAAGACATTCTTTTAGAAAATGTTTCTTTAGAAAAAGTCATAATTTCTTTAGAAAAAGCATTGGTATGATCTCTTACAGAAATAACCACTCAACACTCTCAGCCAGCTGAGAGATCTTTTCCAGATATTTTACTTTCTCACCCGCAGAGCAATGATTTGATTTATGGCTCCTAAGGCCAGAGGGTTGAATTTATACCAAACAGATAAAAGAAGGGTATGAAAAAAGACCTCAGTCCCTTACCCCCCCTGCTGCCTTATCTCCTTCTAGATCAGCCTTGTTTCTCAGCGCACTGACTTCGGAAATTATAATCCTAAAGGAGTTATAGTCACAATAGAACTTTCCATTGCCAAATATTATGCTGCATAGCAGAAGTGTAATTAGCTTTGCTTGTAATTTGTGTAGTGTCTCATGCATTAGGTTTTAAGTCAGTGAGTCCCAGGCAGGCAGAGATTGGGGTGGCTATCCTATGCCAGAACAGCCAAAATCAATAGAGGTTTTACAGTGAGGGAGTTTAATTAGTTCCTTCTAATTTGAACCTATTTTAATATTCATGCAAGTGAGGAGCATCTTCCTAACAGCCCCTAATGCATGTTAGTGTTGTTAGCTGTGATGGATTTAAATGGTTATTTCTGTTTAGTTGCAGCTGAAAACATACTGACTAAATCAGACCTGAAAAGGTGGGCAGTCTGCACACTGACCCAGAGTTTTCATCTTAATTGGATAAATGAATTGAGGTACAAGGATAAATAGATTTATGAAAGTTGTAATAGTGGTGGCATGGTGCTCAGCTGCGTTTTCATCATCTTGCTGGCTTTGAGGATGATGTTTAAAAGTATTAGCAGGAAGCTTCTTGGGGTGTTTCCGTGGGTATTGTGGAGTTCTGGGTGTGCAGGGAACTGTTACACAGTAAAGAAAGACAATTTGTTTCATAATTTCCAATACATAAATCAATTTGGCTGTGTTTAATGTATTTGTTTAGTTGTATTGGGCACTTGTATAACGTTTTCAGAATGTCTTGCAGTATTTCTCACTTGTGGCTTTGCTGGCTTCCTGACAAGACAGTAAGTGAAGTAGAATTGCAGAATAATCTCTCTAGGCTTTCAGTGGCATTTCAAATATCTCTTAGAGCCACCTGTTAGAATATCTAAAAAAATCATTTAGCTCTAAATACTATAACAATTTACAGAGTACATATGGAGTGGCACAGTGAAAGAAACCAAAGCACATCAAAGAAAATGAAAAAAAATCCCAAGGACCATAATGAGAAGACAGTTAAAGGAGGATAAAATGCTAGTAATATTTGTTCTATCAGTCACAGTGAGCTGTAACCAACTTTTCTGTTACTAATCCTTTTCTTCTTGCCCCTATTGCCCCCGAAAGAGGAGACAGTAAAAGAAAAATATATAATAAAAATGACAGGTGCAATCAAAGTGGTCTTTCTGAAGGAAGATATTAAACTAGATGGATTCTTCTGAGCATTTGAGATTTAGCAGCATATTAAAGAGAAGGCTGAAAAAGATAGGCTAAAAAGATTTTTTTCTTGCTATATAAAAATGAGAAACCGTTCAATGAAATCAAAACCAATAAAGTTAAAATTGATAACAAGAAATGTTTTGCTTTCAATGATTATCATTTGCGTATTTTTGCTACAATGTACCATTGAAAGACAAAGAATAAAGACGCCAAGCTTAGACCAAGAATTTGGCAAATTATGTTTCTCTTTCTCTGTGGTTGCTTAGGGAATATTTGGTGATGGAGTTGGCAACAAACTCCTAAGGCTGGGGAAGGAAGAGGGGAAACTTCTGGCCCATGGAGGATAAGGGCTCTGTGAACAACATGTTGGTATTGAGAACATGCTTTCTACATGCAAGGGAAAGTTTACCTCTCTTAAAATTACTTACTTCTACTCATTTTGCTCAGTACAGAAGAGAAAAGCAGAGAAAATTGATGTAGGAAGAAAGCAGAGTTGTACATGTGAATATGTGCAGGCATGGCAGGGGGTATCCCAGTAATCCTGACACCCCTGGCTCCAGCCCCATGCTGGGGAGGAGGGTGGTCCCCATTCTCAGTCTTCCAGTGACCTCTTTAGGGAACAGATTTCTGGTCGTGGTGATGGTGTGTATGTCTTCTGCTTGAACTGGGGAAGTGAAAAAAAGACCAGTCTGCACATGGCTGATGTGAGAGTGCATTTGCCCTTCAGACTGTATTTACCCTTCTCTCAGATTGGAACAGTTTGTGTATTTGCTGTTAATTGTGTATCATAGCTGTCCTTTGGGTTACTTTATTTGTAAATACAGTATTTATGTAAGAGAAGTTGTAGCTCCCAGGGTGGGAGCTGCCAGATGACAGATCACTGGTGTCATCCCTGCTGTCTTGACCAAAACCCAGAAACTTTTCACCCAACTGCTTTCCCCTTTTTTCTGTTTTTAATTTTTTTAGTTCCACTTTGTTTTTTCTTGGCTTGAGGAGGACTCTGCTCACTGTTGCTTAAACGCAAGCAGATCTCAGACATATAGTATGGTCCCTGCACCATCCTTGCCTGAATGGGCATTTTTATCCAGCAACTGGGGCATTGTAACTGTGAAAAAAGCATTTGACTTGGGGAAAGTGACTGAAAAAACCTACAGGAACAAGTCTGCTGCTAGGAAACAAAATCTTAAAGCAAACAAAATAAAAACAACATCAGTGGGTCGTCAAAATGAAGGGTGGAGAATAACAGGAAGGGAATAGGAAGCAGTAAGAGCCTTGGGAAGTGGATGTTGAGCTGGGCTCTGCCTTTATTTGCAACATCTTTGCTTCAGCAGGTTTCTGTGCATGTAGGCGAGCAATGCAGAGAGCACTGGCAGCAGATGAATTCTTTAAATGCGTCCCAACAGTGTGTTTCATAATGTTTTGTGCAAATGTGTTGGGCCTAATAACTTCTGTTGCTGGCATGTGATGTGGTGCTACCCGGGAGACCTTGTCAAGATTTTATGTAAAGAGGGAAGAGCCTAAATGATAGCTGTCAGCTGATGAGAGCAAACTCAGCCATGTATTGATAAGTGTGTGCAGGGCATCAGGTGATGCTCCACCCCTCCATCTCCAGTCAAAAAAGGATGGCATTTATTTTTTTTCTTCCACCTCCATAAATCGGTTTATCTTGCACTTCACCCCAAGTTCAGTCAGAAAGACCCACCATGCCTTTGTGTACCTCAGATCATCTTCTATGAGGTTCAGAAAATTGATGCTGTGAGGTGAAAAAACAATTTTAGTTTGTCCATACTGTGGCTGACTTCTGCAGATAGAGGTGAAAATACCGTGTTAAGCTGATATATCTATACTAGCACACCTTCCTGTTTGGGAAAAACTTGTTATTACCTTGTGAATGCATGGAATGACATCAAATTTGTTTGTTTGTTTTGGGGGGGTTTTGTGTTTTTTGTTTGTTTTTTTGTTTGTTTTTTTTTTGTTTGTTTGTTTTTTTGTTTTGTTTTAGTTTTTTTTGTTTTTTTTTTTTTTTTTTTTTTTAATTGAATATAACAGTGCTGGTATTATTTATTACTGCTATACAGCGGGGAGGAGAGACTTGTGCAGCTTTAGTTACATAGTAATACAGTTAGAGAATTATTTGTAGAGCCTGAACAATCTGCAAGTGTGGCAGGGCTAGTCAATGAGGTTATTTAAATAAGTTATTAAGTAACTGGCTATGCAACCTCGTTCAAATTAATGAATAAGAGAGTAGATTTCTTCGAAAGGAGACAACGATTTATGTCTCTGACTGGATTCACCCAACAGTTGTATTTCTGTTGCCTGTTCTGGCATTTTTCCTAGTGATCAGGAAAACAGTGGGATAGGTTCTTTTTTGTGAACTACACAATAGTTAGGATATGCTGTGAGTTGGAAGCAGCCTTTATGTAGTTAATGGGTATATATTTCTAAGGACGTTGGTGTGTACTAACCTCTGTGTGCATGACTTTGGGACTGTAAAGGAGTAAATCTGCAGGTTTCATCAGCTTTGCTCTTACTGAGTCTTGATGATGATTTGACTACCTGTACTTCACAGAATAAGGATGGTTGCTCAGCTGTTAACCACGGAAGAGTCTGTCTGTGAAGACATTCCTGTGCTCAGAGGTGTCAATTTGACTGCTCTCTTACGATGCAGATACAGTAAGTGATTTTGTTTTAGCTCTTCTCTTGTCCGTCCCTGCTGTGTAAATGCTCAGCATGAGTTAACTTGAAGATGAGTCCACCGGTAGGTTTTCAAAATCTTGTAGGTGATCCAGCCATTTGTTTTTGTCCTTATTTTCACTCAATTGCCTCCTTTATGAGGAAAACTAATTCTACAGCATCAACTTGCACTGATAGTGGGTTATGTGAGGGAGTGTTTTGGGGTCCCGGCTGGGATTCCTCATATCCAGTGTACCCTCTTCAGCCTTAGCCACTTAGGTTGTGGAGCTGTTTTTTGTATGTTCTTGTCTACTAACGGATCCTGTAGTAATCCATGTAGCCTTAGAAATAGCCAAGAAAACCCTACATAGCATGGAAAAGTGTCAGCAGAAATGTCAGTGCCAGCTTTGCCAGCATGTTTCGTGTGCTCACATTATCACGATTTAACTCCCATCAGTAAGTTTTGTACAGAAACAATTTCAAATTGGATAAATCTCAAATTTTCACAAATCGGGACTTGGCAGAAGAAGAAATATAATGTCTCCTCTTAGCAATCATGAAGTAGTGGGCAGACATTGAATTTTTGTGTAGGAATAAATACTTGTTCTGGCTGTTTTCCTCCTAAATAATCAATCCTACCCACCAGATTGTATTTGGAAGCACGCACTAATGTGACATGCTCCGTTTTAACTGTTTAGAAAAATGACTGAAAGTTTTAAGATGAGACAACATGAATCATAGTCTTGAGCGGCTGTTCACTTTTGTGATTGACTTGCTTTCTTCCTACGTTCCCTTTAGTCACCCTGGGGATCGCTGAAGTTGTTTTGTGCAGGAGGCATTGCTGAGATTCCCCTCGCAGCAATGGACTTGGATAAACCATCCGTATGGGGATCCCTGAAACAGAAAACTAGACCATTCCTTCAGAACCTGAGCGTGAGGAAGACGAAGAAGAGGTCTAGCAAAATGATGAAGAGGCCGGTCCACTCCTTGGACCGATGTCTTAGCGTGTCAGTGCCTGACATGCTGGAGGTGGAGACTCTTATGGAAGAAGAAACGACTTACTCAAGTACTCAGGTGCTGTCGAGCGGCTCCCCCAAGAGCTTTTCCAGGTCTGTGGTGTCACTGAAAGCCAGAAGCGCTTCGACGAGGGCAGTGGGAGAGGACTGGTCGTGGATGTCACAGCAGGAGACACAGACTGAGGTGACAATTACCCCCCCGGGTGCACAAGCTGCGGGCAGCCCTGTGTGCGAGGGGAAGAGGAAATCCAGCGATGATCTCTTAGGGCTGCTGCAGAGCACCCGCCTGAGCGCTGCTCTGACGGACGATGGGACAGAGGTACGTGCTTGGGTTATTGGATAGGGGATCCAACCAAGGCCAGGTTGGATGGAGCTCTGAGCAACCTGGCCTAGTGGAACGTGTCCCTGCCCGCGGCAGGGAGTTGGAATGAGATGATCTTTATGGTCCTTTCCAACCTGAACCATTCTGTGATTCTGTGAGGAGGGAGCTTTATTCAAGGAATGAATGGGGAATAAAAATTACATGTTATATATGTTATTCAAGATTAATTCAGCTATCCTTTATGTCAGTCTGGATCTGCAAAGTAACTCTTCTTTTTTTAAAATTTTTTTTAATTATTCTTCTAATTTCAATGATTTTTCAGATTTGTCGGACTTGCTTGCTTAAATCAAAAGTTGTTGCAGCCCTCTGAGCTCTGAAATGAGATGCCGATACATTAGCTTTTTAGTTAATGTAGTTTACCAGGATTGCTGTATAGCAAATTCAATTTGCCATTCACCCACTCAACACCCAGATGAAGGCAACAGATGAAAGATGACTGTGAGCAGGGTTAACTCTGCCTGTTTCTGGAATTAACCAAAACAAACATGTGATGGAGAACAGAATGTCTAGCATCATGCTTGGGGCTGTCCTTTGGATTTTTGTGGTGATGATTTAGAGGGGTTGCAAAATGATTATGTTCCCTCTGCATTCCCCGTCTCGTTCCTCTTCCCTTCCCCTCACCTCTGTGGTCAGTATTTATGTATCTGTACAATTTACAATGCACAGGAGGGTCAGAGGCTAATATGCTCCAAAACTGACATGAAACTAATTCCTGCCTGGCCTGAGCATATTGGGAATCCTATGGAGTTGCACAGTGGCTCCATAATATAGACAGCAGGTGATGATTGTGGCTGCATGAAACACTTTAGGCAAAGTTTGTTATATTTTGTGGAAATATGTGTCTTCCTCTTGACTTCTTGTTGAGAAGGTTGGATTCTGAACTAATTTGAGGCCTTTTTCTATTACCTTGCTGTTGCAGTTATGGTAGTAGCTTTCCTTAGTCATCCAAGATGCAAAAGTGCCAACAGGCATTTTGGTTTGAAGTCCTCCTTTGGGAGTGCTGATTTCACACGTTGAGTATTTTTTAACTGCACTTTCAAAATGATGGTTAGTGCTACTATGGAGAAAATGGTCCTTTCTATTATGAGCTGCTTGTCCTGCATCTCAAAGGCTTGTGTATTCCTACCAAATCAATGTTGGCTCCTCTCTGCTGTGATGCAAAATGCCAGGCTGGTAGTTACTGACCATCACTTCCAGTTTAATGTTGCTAAATTGTTCACACATTGACTTCCTCTTAGTGGAGTGTACCGTTATTCAGAGGGCTACATAAAAAAATGGCTGAAATAGTATATTGCTTTGTTTCTGTACTCAAACTTTACTCAGAAGTTATAGCACCTCACTCAGTATATAGCAAATATATGGACTCTTATTTTGGGAGTTTTTCCACGTTGTTTTAACAAGAGCAGCAGTTTTTTCCTGCTGTTGTAGACCAGAAATCCTAATCTGAAATTTACCACAGCACACCAAAGTTAATCCTGCTTTTATTTTGAGCAAACTAAGTGTTTTAGGAGAGTGAAGTACTTGTATAGTGATGGAATAGTTTAACTTCAAGTCAGGTTTCCTCCTGATGCACAGTCTGAGTCTGGCTTATTTTCTGCAGCATTTATATTTTTCCCTGTATGTGTATTTCTGTATGTGCTAGTGTGTGCAAATCATTTACTTTTATGGCAGATCATCTCGCTATGTGAATATCCTTCCTTCCTGAAATCTGCCTCCAATACAACTTTTTGAAGCAGAAAGATCTTTTTCCTCAAAAATACATAGGAGGCAATGAAACAAATGAAAGTAGAAATGGATAAGGAATATTGACCAAATTTTATTATATTGAATCTGGTGATAAACGAGATGATCTTTAAGGTCTCTTCCAACCCAAACCATTCTATGATTCAATGAAACCCTCAGTATTTAGCTTTTCTTGTGCTTAAGTGAACAGCTACAGGATTTGTGCTCTGTGTGCCTTGACTGGGGACAGTATGTTACAGAGATTGTTGTCTGAATGCTGGGTGGGGTTGCTGTGAGGAGCACAAGAGTTCTCATTGTTCTTTTGTGAGCATCACTCACTGCTCAGGGAGGTAAATCAGAAGGAAGGCAGATCCCTGGAACAAAACAAACTAAAAAAAGCAAAAATGTAGGTTGAGCTTTTTTCCCCCCTGAATTGCTTGTCACATGCCAGCTACTCATTTCCTGGTTGTCTTTGGCCACCCAATATCGTGAGATACTTTTCTGAGCCTCAAGCATGAGATCAGTGTAGGCTTGTGGTTTTCACATTTGTCTGAACTCTCACTACAGAGCTGTTGGTGCTCAGCACATGCCATCTTCAGCAAAAGCTCTTGCCACAGGAACCACTTTTCGATTTGTCAAGAGATTTGGTTTCTGTTCTCCACTGCAGCCCAGCCAGACAAATCCAAAGGGTGCAAAAGCAAGTGAAGTTGCATTAAGCCTCTCCTTGCTTGATTCAGGTTGTAAAGGGCTCCAGTAATGTAACTTTTTGCTGTTGGGTTTTGTTCGTGGCCATGTGTCATTGCTGAGTTGCTCTGACACCACTCTCTTCTTGCCATCACTCTGCAGTGAGTCACTGGCAACCCGAAGCCTTGTCCCATTGCTGATGCACTCAGTGCCCTTGTATTTTGAGTCATTCTTCTGCAGAAGACAAGAGGAGACAAAGAGTGTCAGTCTTGTCAAGAGGAACTTTTGATTTATTTATATTTATATATATTCATACATATACTCCTGCTTCATTTGCTTTCACATAGATATATTTGGGACTCTGCTGCACTTGGATATGTCTGCTTTTGTTTAAAGTTGAGAAATGCCACTGTGGTTTGATAAAAATCAAGACTTCAAGACCAAATTTTCACCAAACTTTTATTTATATTCAGTGATCTCATCGCAGTTAGCTACCTAGAATAACAGAAATTTGCATTATGAGCAACTAAAATGAAAAAAACCAAGCTTTTTTAGTTAAAATTATAATTGCTGTTCAGTATCTGTGGAGGTAAACAAAAAGCAGAATAAAGGCAGAATCATAACTTTGAGGGTAATTTTTTTTTTTATAAATATCAAGCTAACCAAGACGGTACTTTTTAAATTATTCTAATTTCAGTGCAGTTCTTTGATGCTGTGTTTGTGCCATGTAAAACAAGTGCCAATGATAGTGCCTGAAGGAGATTCCTGTGAAGCCAAAGACTCCAAAAACACAAAGTTTAATGCACACAAGTGAGATTTTATGCATACTAGTCAGAAAATTCAAAGTTAGGGTTCCCCTAACAGCTGTAACTCTGCTCTGTTGTGTGAGAAAATTCTCCTGCTGCTCTTTATGATGATAATTTTTCCACTTTTAGTGTGTTTTTGCAAGGTGGCCAAGTTACGATTACTGTGGGAACCATAATGTTAAATTGTGTCTGTCATGCAAGGGAAATTTTAGTTGCAATGCTGGATTACTGTACTTCCTGATATGTAATATATGTATCTGAGGGGAGGAGGAGGAGAAGAATTACACAAAGGGTATTTATATTTATTTCATCATGTCAGTATATGTAAGATTTATGTACTTTGGTGCAGGCACTGGTTCTTTTTGTAATGTTTCTTTAGTGCTCCACACAATGCTGCTCTCATCTGAGAGGTTTGGATGTTACCACACTGCACATAATAACACTTTCACATGAGGATCAAATTCCACCTTGTGTGCATTTCTGTAGACTGAGGTTGTTCTTAGCATAAATCTTGTTGTTTGAATGGGCTGTGATTGTCCTTCATCAGACCAAAAGAGTTGCCCAGGCACATAGATCCTCTTCAGCTTAAAAGATGATCATAGCCTGTTCTAGCAGTCAAAATTATATCAGAGGTGTCTTGACTTAGGAATCCCTTCTGTCATGTCACTGTAGCCTCAAGCTTTTTGATGAGTCAGTATTTGGGAAGAAATGTTTGGCTTCCTCTCCTGTGCTGGGCATTACATAAAGATCCTTTGGATCTTCCACTTATTGCAGAAAGTGGGGGGAAAGTACATGTCCAATGTATTTTTTCTTTTTTGTCATGGTTCAACCCAACAGAAAGCTAAATATGACACAGCTCATTTATTCCCCCTCAGTGGGAGCCATTGTCCTTCATACTAAAGGAGAAGAGATTCAAGAAAAACAAAGGTCAAATTTCTGGGTTGAGATAGAGGTGGGAAAGGACAGAAAGAGAGAATAATTTTAAAACAATTAAAATATTCAAAACAAGTCATGCACAATGCAATTGCTTGTCACCTGCTGACTGATGCCCAGCCAGTTCCTGAGCAGTGATGCCTGTCCAGCAACAACTAAAACATCAGTGTGCTATCAACATTATTCTCATCCTAAATCCAAAACACAACACTGTACCAGCTACTAGGAAGAAAATTAACTGTATTTCAGTCAAAACCAGGACACCTTTCACTTTGACCATTTCTTTTTAACTTCTCCCCTGAACTTTTTTCCCAAAAAAACCCCAAAACAAACACACACACACAACCCCCCCCGCCCAAAACAAACGAACAAAAAAACCCCACCCTGAAATACCAAACCAAGCAAAACACACTTTTTTTCTTGGATTAAACTCAAGTTACTGCAAAACAGGAAAAAGAAATGTATATTTAAATTGTCGAGAGAAGGTTCTATAAGCAGAGTAGAAGAATTTCACTCATTGCACACAAGTTGTTTCTTGACTGATACTAGCAGTATTTTGTTCTCCTATATTACTGGTGTCTAATTCATTGTATCTTTTGTTTTGTAGTACCCATGTGGAGAAATGGATTTTGACTCCTCCCTATCATCTCAAAATTTTGATGACCAAATGGTAAGTCATGTAGTTTTAAAGCATTTTGAAACTTGATCAGAAGCACAATTTATTTTAGCCTCAGATTTGTTGTCTGCTACAAATTTAAAAACTCAGGAGGTGAAGAAGCTGTCTATGGATTTGTCCAGTGTGGGGGTTTTTTGGTTGGTTTGTGAGAGTTTTGTTTGTTTTTTGGTTTTGTTTTATTTTTGTAGTAGTTCAAAGTGGTTGTTGATGTTTTAAATAGATGCAAACATTCTTGATTTTTTGAAGCATTGTATAATATCTATATCGTAACTGGTGAAAGCATGAGCATAAATACTCAACTGACAGCCTAGGAACAAATTGGAAGGAAAGACAGAAAATAACATCTGTAGGGTTTGACTTAAAACAAAAACAGTTTTAGGGCGGTGTGAAAAGGCATTGGCAGTTCTGAAATGTCGTTCTTGTGTAAAGCATGTTTGTCTACTCTGGATGAACTTCTCTACCTGTGCCCTCTGATAACCTCTCAAGTGCTGTCCAGGGCTGTTTTCACTGAACATGCCTGCTGGATGCTGTGGTGTGCAACCCTGGCAGCATCTCTGATCAACAAGAATCCTCTTGAGTTTACTTCTGCAGAACCTCACAACTAGCATTGCTTGCTACTGGCTTTCTCTCTGTGTAAAGAAGTGTGTCCTCTCAGTAGCCATGTGAAATCTGTATTTCCTGGTGAGGTTATCAGATGAGCACAAATGACTTGATGATCCTTGTGGGTTTCTTCTAATTTGAGATATTCTATGAATGCACAAGAAACAGCTAGAAAAAAAAATGATGCAATAAGTTGGTAGGATTGGAAAAGTTGTGCATCCGTCTGTGATTGTTGATATCACCACTCATTTTCAGGTATAACCCTCCTCATGCTACTCTTTGTTTTGCTGAACATGCCTATGGCTGATATGTAGCTACTTGCACAGTGAAGTAAAGCCTGGGAAAGAAATCTTTTTTATTTCTCCTTTTTTTTTTTTATCTTTCTGTAAAAGATCGCCTAAGGAAAGATGAGAACTTCATATGTAGTTCTACTACATCATATGTAGTACCAAGAGCCCACCTGCCTCATTCATGGTCCTCCTCAGGANTGCCTAAGGAAAGATGAGAACTTTTTCTCTGTAGTACCAAGAGCCCACCTCCCTCATTCATGGTCCTCCTCAGGAGGTGTGCAGTGGTGACTGATTTCTTTGTCTCCTTAGGCTCTGGAGGAGGCAAATGATGGCCTGAGTGACCTGCCCAGCCCCTTTGCCTACCTGCTGACCATTCACCTGAAGGAAGGCCGGAACCTGGTTATCAGAGATCGCTGTGGTGGGTCCCACCTTTCTGCTCTTCTAAATTCACACAGTTCTCCTTTCACTGATTTCAGATTGGCAGCAGATTGGTTTCTTATCTCCAGTGCAACAAACTTGTGGCTCTTGTCCAGGTCAGAGCATGTGGGCATTGGTTTTATCCACCTTAGATACACAGGGGAGGGAGCTGCCCTCTCCTTGCTGCTCCTGCAAGCTGCAAAGCACCTTCTTGACTGCACTTAGCACCTGTAATTCAGGCACCTGTACTCAGGAACTGCAGGAAATTCTATTCGAGCTTAAAAAAAAAAAATCCAAAAGTATTTGGAGATCTATTAAATTGTGGAGCTGCTCTAGGAGTGCTTTTGGGGTTGTCTGCAAAGATGTTAATAAAAGGGAAACCATAGGAGCAGGGCTGTAAGCCAAAAATCCTCTCTCTGATACGGAATGTGACTGAATGATGACGACATGCAAAAAACCCAAAACCCAGCCTCAAATGGCATAGCAAATAAATTACAAAAGATTTGGGGAATTCCTGGAAATATTATGTGAAAGTGCCTGCTGTTAAACTGGCTCTTCTTCAGGCTATTGCAATAAGGAGTGAAAGGGTTTTTAAGCAGCCAGTTGGTAGTTTCTCTTGTTGTTGTGGAGGGAAGAGCTGTTCTACCAGAGGCTCTGTGCAGGCTGTAGGGCTCTGCAGCAGCAGCTGCTTCAAGACCTTGCATCTGAACCTATCAGAGAGCTCTTCCATACGTCCAATCCTTATTTCATACTTTTTTCGTGCATGTGGAAACAGTTCTGATACTCTCAAGTTGCCAAATGCCTGAGCAGTTTCTTTTGAGATGAAGCAATAGAGTTTATACATACAATATTAAAGAAAATAAGTTTACACAGTGTAAGCCTGTGAAGGTTTGCACCTGGCGGGACTTGTCTGATTTAGAAATGTGCTCATATAGGGTGCTTGTTGGGATTTCTATTATCCGGTATCTCAGTTAACTTTTTCCATGCTGGTTTTTCATGTCTTCACAAAACAGTAACTTTTGATCAAGTGTATGCTTGTTTTTCCTCCAGTTTTTGGAAGGAGGGAATAAGTACTTAGATTAAGGTCTTTACTGGTTATACAGAAGCCTGTATTTGCTAACAGTGTAGCAGTTCATCAGATTTACTAGCAAGCTGCACAAGCCAACTGCTCATATGAAAAAGATGCTAGAAATGAGCAATTCCAGCAGAGTAGTATTTCTAGAGAAGACAGAGCATACTTTGCTCTAGGCTGTGTTTTGTTGTGTAAGAAAGCAAATGCTTGCCTTAGTGAGGCCATGGACAACACAGTGAAACAACATAAGGGGGAAAAAACCAAAAACATTTTGATGAGTGTTTCTGTTTTGTGTCAAATGACCACTCATTGAGTAAACTGAATATGCAAGGTGATGCATAATTCAATAAAATTGCTGCTTTTTATTGCACAGGCAGTGGGAGGGGAGAAAATAGTGATTTAATGATTATTCTTCAGTCACCACAGTGCTGCAGTGGTGGCTCCTTGGAAAAAAAAAGCACACTGCTGATGCCCTGGTGCACATCTTTGTAGGTCCCTGCTGATGTCCTGGTTACTTGGCATCTCTGTGTGACACTCAGGCTTGATCTACAACAACTCTACTTTATAATGTGCTTTTAAGTGGGAAGTTGTCAGCTTTGCTCATGTCTCCAGTATGAGAAACCCCCCAGAACTTGTGGGCTGGGAGGGTGTGACTTCCCTCCTCTGTCCCCACCCTGATGCCAGATGCAGCTACTGTGCTGCGGTATCATTGTATTCTGAATAATCTGGATATAGGAACACGTCCACAGCCACTGTGCCCTGTGAATCAGGTTGTGGCTTGGGCTGAAGGCAAAGTCATCCTCGTTCACATTCTGGGAACAGCAAACCCCTAGAACTAACCCAGCCATGCTGCCTGACACAGCTGAGGGAGGGCTCAAACCCTCTTCCACATGGTTTTCTGTATGCACAGAGGTGCCAGAGCTCTCCAGTGTGTAAAGCTTCCATGATCCTTGTGGATCTCTTCCAACTCGGGATACTCTGTGATCTTATGGAAGCTGAGTTGCTGGTGCTCTGTTTTGAACCCTCCTCCAGGCAGCCTTGTGTGAACAACTTCCAAAATGCTCTAGTTGGGTGGGACTGATGGTAGAGAGTTGGAGTTTTTAGGCAGAAGTAGCAATGTCCTCTTTTTATTAAAATAAAGTAGTCGTACCTTGAGGTCACTGACTGAAACTAATTCCAAATACTCTGTGGAGCATTCTGTACATTAAATAACAAAATATTCACATGTGAACCACAGGCTGAGTGAAGAATTTATACCAGCATCTCTAGCCTAAATCGGGTTTAACGTAAGTTTTATAGTTTTTCCTGAAATTTAATATTCAGTTACTCTGCTATCAGCAATTTCTCTGGGGAAAAAGTCTCAAAGCAGCCATCAAACCAATCAGTTCACTTTTTTTTCTGGGTGGAGGGGTGGGTGGACTGGGGTGGTGAAGTTCTGTACGGAAAGATAAAGAAAATGGCACTTAAGTGTGTTGTCCTGCCTTCTTCTCATGTTTGCACTTTTCTCCTTTATTTTATCTTACAACAGTTTAAGTAGCTCTGAAGGGAAGCAGCCCCACAGCATGGGTGGGTGATGCCCTCTCCTGGCAGATGAGTAAAGTCTCTTGTACTGGTGTTCAGTGTGTTTTATCCCAATGTAGGAAGTATTTATCTGAGTGTGTATACAAAAATAAATCTAAAATGTGTGACCAAGGAGAGGTATTTCTGCCGTTGGAAACAGCTGTTGCTGAAAACTCCTGGCTCTCCTTGGCAAATGTTCAAGGTCCCTGAATTTACTCATTGTATGCTTAACTGTTACTAATTAGGAATTAATTATGTTTAGCTGAATGAAGGTGTTCAAGAGTTCTGCTTAAAACGGCAGGCTGTAAGACCAACATGTGTCTTCAGTTTTTCCCAACCTTCCAGGTATTTTCCAGACTTTTTGACTTGCTGTGTACAGCCCTTTCCAGAATACGTTTTCTTTGGTGTGCTATAAATTCCTCCTTCACTTTTACCAGCTTTTTATTACATTTTTTGTCCCCTCTTTGTAGTATTAATCCTGTTAACATCTACTCTTTCCTGTTTTTCTCTTTACCTTTTCCTTCTTGCATTGCCTTTTGTCTGTCCATTGTGTCCCTGACTTTCAGAAGCTCCTCTCCTCCTACCTGCTCTCTTTAGAGGGTACCTCAGCCAGGAGCCTGTACTCCATGCCCTGAATGTACTCTATGGTGCTTCCTCTAAAGTGCATAAGCAATGCAGGAAAAAAAAAGAAATCAGTTTGTGTTTTCTTTCCCTCTTTTATGTATTTTTTTGAAGTGTAAGTGAGAGAAAATCCTCTGTACAGCAACACCCAATATATGTACCCCAGCCAAGGGACCCAAGTGCTGTTATAGCAGCATATTGGTTCTGGTGGAGAGTGGAGAAAAATCCTTCTTTGGGTCAGAATTGCAGTGTGCTCTCTAGGGATGCAGGATCAGAGAGATGTTACCTGTTGGTCTTCAGCTTGCTTGGAGTCTGATTTCCTTGCTTACAGTCTAACCCAGTCATAAATTAGAAACTGCCTAAGCAGATGGCAAGGTGTGCTTGGCATGTTACCTGTGTGTACCTTTGGTGCTTAATGTTAGATGGTGCTTGTGTCTTGTATTTGTAGTTCTTGTAACTGATGAACCAAACTCAGAAGGTTGTGGATCTCTGTGTATACAAAGCACCAAAGTCTTGTTTTTTATGTAGTTTTTGTAGTGTTACTGTAACTAGATGACACCCTGCATCTCAGTGATGGAGAGGAGTTTGTGTCTTTGTAGTTTTAATACTGCAAGTATGAAAGAAAGAAAGCAAGCGGAAATGTATTTTAATGGTTAAATATCTGTGAAGCAATGCAGAAGTTTTGCAGAACAGAGAGATAATTATCTTATTTGGTTTTAAAAAAATAGACAAGGTGTTGCCACCTTGTTGCACCCTTAGTGGTTTTATGGCCTTGTTGACCCTTTTTTTTTGTGAAGCTCACAAATTCATGCTTTGAACTGGGAGAGGCTGGAGCCTGTTTCTACCTGCTGGTTCACTTTCACAGGGCCAGGTGATGCCTCATGATTGTTTGAGTCAGTCTAATGAAATCTGAAAAGTCCTGCTCCCTTTTGGGGCTGAGATCCTCTGACTGTGCACATTGCTGCCTGTATGAGTCACCTGTGAACAACAGTGATGCTGTGACAGGGAACAGCAGTGTGATGCCACAGCTGTAAGGGTATGTGGCCTTCAGGTGACAAACCCAGCTCTGCTGCTGTGAGAATAAACAGAAACTGGGTTTTGAGGGGCTGTAAAGGTGAGAAGCCCTTCCTGTTTCAAAATCCTCTACTTTCAAAGTTAAGCAGTGTGGTTATAAGAAATACAGTTCTTGGATTTGATGTCAGCTGGCAAATGGCTATGGTTCCTGTCTTTTTTTTTTTTCTTTTCCCATTTAACTGCATTGTTCCAGTCTGAACTTGGTGTATGTCTCTTTTTGGTTCTGTGTTTTGTAGATTTTTTTTTTACAGGACCTTTGTGCCCTGTCTCTCCTTCTTTCTTCTTTCGGGTTTCTTTTGTTTTCTGTAACTGCACTTTGGTTTTCTTCTCATTTCGTTCCCAAGGCAGCTGAATGTGTAAAAGGGAGCAAGGGGGGTGCAGTAGTAAAGATGTCATAGTCTTGATGGGTGCATCCTTCTTTCCCTGTGCAGAGCACATCATCATCTGCTCTCACATCTAACAGTTCCCTTTGCCAGAGGGTCCTAGTGAGCTCCTGGAGCTGGCACAGAGGCCATTCTGCATGGACAGCTCTAGCATCACTGAGAGCTGTGCCAGAGCTCAGTCTCCCAAGGACAAAAGAAAATGACAGAAAGGCCATGGAGTAACAGTTTTAACTTTCTGCAGTAACGAACCTGCAGTAGCCCACCATTCATAGCTATGGGCTGTCCTGGGGGTTGGACTTTGGTGATCCTTGTGGCTCCCTTCCAACTCAGGATATTCTGTGATTCCATGCTGATACCAGGGTGCCAGAGGAAGGGATATGTGCTGTGCTGGGTATTTGTCAGCTTAGAGCAAGTAATTGTTTGGAAAGCAAATGCTCAGAGCAATTAGGCTGAATCACTCTCTGCAAACACGCTGATTAATTTAGACTTTCTGTGTTTTCAGGGTATCTGCAATTAGATCATTAGGCCTTCAGATTTATTAATTATTGAGATGTATTAGACAACTTTTCACATTGCTTTTTGAAAGGCATAATCATGACTAATTTACAACTGCTGAGGATTTGAATGGTGCTGGGATTATTTTGATATTTTCTGGATGCTATGTAGATCTGTGCAAAAAGAACTTGAGCTGCAAGTGTTTGTCTGTGCCAAGGCCAGTTTCTTGAAGTGCAGTGTCTGTGGCTGAAACTTTGTCCTTATGCAGTGATCCCTGTGAGGATCCCTCCTGAACTAGGTGTGGGAAAGGAATGCACAGAGATAGAAACATCGGGAAAATAGGAGAAGTTCAAACAAAAGCCATTTGTATGCCTATTCATTGTTGGTAAATCAATGTTAAATTAGGAAATGTAAGAATGGCAGCATAGGAAAAGAATATATAGGGCCTAGAGATTATGCTGTGATTCTTCATTTGTAGGAATTATACTTAAATAACAAATTTCTTGAACTGTTATAGCTCCATCAGTTGTCAGAGGTGGCTCTTGGTGGGGCACCTGCAGGTTACACTGCATCTTTCTGGGACCCTGAGAGGAGGTTTTATTAGGTCAAAAACTGAGGAAAAAAGTCTGAGAGAAATCTCTGGGGAGACCTTAGAGCCCTTTCCAGTGCTTAGAAGGGCTGCAGGAAGCCTTTTAAAAGGGCATGTAGTGACAGGGCAAGGATGAATAGCTTTAAACTTAGAGATTAGGTTTAGATTAGATATTAAGAAGAATTTTTTTACTGTGAGGATGATGAGGTCCTGGCACAGGTTGCCCAGAGAAGCTGTGGATGCCCCATTCCTGGAAGTGTTCAAAGCCAGGTTGGATGGGGCTTGGAGCACCCTGGGATAGTGGAAGGTGACACTGCCCATGGCAAGGGATTGGAACTAGATAAACTTTAAGGTGCCTTCCCACCCAAACCTTTCAATGATAAGATGCAACTGCTTACACCGAAGGTTTTCAGTGCTGCCTGGTGATGTAAATGTACCTTATTCCCTGTCCTTGTGCCCTCTCGTGTGTTCATTCCTGAGTCCTGACTGGGAATACAATGTTCAATTGAACCAATGTTTACCATAGACAATTCTGTTCTTTGTCATGTGTCCCTAACATAGTCATGTGGCATTTTAGGAAGGTTTTTGGTAGGTTTTTCTCAGTTCCTTTGGCTTTTTTTTCTTTGAATAGAAATACATCTTGAATAGAAACTCCTATATCCTTTTTCCATTCTATTAATGTTCAGTTCAGGCATTTTTTCCCCCTCCTTTATTCTCTCATCGATTGGGGGTTTGCACACTTTCTTCACACTTCTCTGATCTTTTTGATTTATTGGGTTTTGTTGTGGTGGGGGTTTTTTTTGTTTGTGTGTTTTGGGTTTTTTTTGTGCGTGTTAGTTTATTTTCCCTTGGAACCTATTGGTGCTGCTTGTTTCCAAGCAATGTTTTGTTTCCATCTGGCCATGTAAAACTAGCTGGGCACAAAACTTTCCAAAATTACCTGAATTTCCTGCCAGCAGAATACTTGTTTTTTTATTTCTCCTTTAAGCCTTGATCTTGGCTATTTCACTACAGGAATATAGTGGTTTTCCACTTAAAATGAAAAATGTGTGTTCCATTTTAAAACGTCTTTTAATCCTTGTCGTAAATAACTCCAGTAATTCTATTTCTAGGAGGATTTTCAGATATTTATTCTTTACATGCATATAAAATAAATCCTTAATTTCCTTCTTAAGATTAAAATTCAGGGTTTTTTAACCAAAGCTAAAGATGGTCTAGGTTATATTTCACACTGTTCTTTGATTTTTCAGGATTTTAAGGCGACTTGGTGGTCATTTTTATTTATTTATTTATGGAACGAGACTTGTTTCATATGCTACATTTCCAGTAAGTTTGCTCCTATAAAACAGTGTGTGGTTTGAAATTATGTCGGGGCTTCTGGGTTTGCTGGGTCACTATTTCTTAATTACAAAGCAAATGTGTAGCAATATGAAACAGTCACTGTGATCCATCTCTCGGTAGCTGCTAGAGGGCAGCAGTATCCATTTAAAAACACCATTAACAGTTTCTTGGGCTACTAAACTCCCTCCTACTGCTCTATCCCAGCAATTTTTTGCTCACTGAAGCTTTTGTATGTTTTAGGTGATGTCTGGTCTGTCTGCACTCGTTGCTTTTTAGTGTTAGTTGAAGACAATAGAAGTGAAATAGATATTACGCAAAGGAATTGCTGGGGGCATCACTGTTGAGATGAATGTTCTTTCTCTAATGGCCAAACAGGCCTAGCTGATGGAATGATTTTTTTTTTTAGATGTCATGCTTTCTTTTTACTCCTATTGGGTTTGTTTTAGGCTGATAAGTAGATTATCTTGAATTTTTATATGTATTTTGTCCATATATTTTACTGTGTATGAACCTTCTTGTCATTCCATAACATTCAAATTAAGCTCAAAGTATCACAACTTCCCTTTCCCACCAGAAAAGTATTTTTTGGGGGGCAAAATTCTCAACAGACTTCAAGAATAATCTGTTCCCCCATTGACAGTGCTACAGCTGATGTGACTGAGATGAGGAGGTTCAGACTTTGCATTCAGAAGGGCCTGGGTGCACGTGCTTAAAAGTTGTTGATTCAGTTGCCTTCACTAGGAAATGGCTGCTAAAAAGCTTTTTTTTTTTTTTGTTTTAATTGGTCTGGCTTCTTCAGAAAATTATCCATTTCTGTCACACTTAAAAGAAGATTATAAACAAAAATCCTTTTTTTAGACTGGTTCATCTCTAAAATCACCAGGCACTTTTCAAAAAAACTTACGTTTTTCTGCTTAGATTGTAGATTGTCTCTAATAAATAGCTTTTAATAGATCCAGACATCTTTCTGAGCTCGAATCCAGAAGGCTTCAAGCCTTGAATTCAAATGCAGTCAATAATTTGCAGTCTGTGCTGTTATTCCCACCCGGAGAGGCTTGTCTGTCCATCTTATTTCTCATTCCCTGTTTCTTTTTTAACCTATTTTGATCACCTGGATGCGGTCTGGGGTGCCTTAAAGACAACCAGGAACAGACATAATGGCGCAGGGAGCTTCGTCAGCATCTTGGGATCGACTTGGGGGAAGCTTTGGGAAGCCCCCAGAGGGGCTGTGGTGCCACGTCCACTCCCAACGTTTCTCTCCTGGACATCCAGGCCCAGCCCACTGAGTGCTGCCGAGCCCCGTGTGGTCCAGCTCCCAGCGTGGAGGTGACAGTCCAGCTGTTTGCTGGCACAGAGGTGTCATCCCGTCATTTGTATGAGCCGGGAGCCGCGCTCCCATGCCGACCCCTCTCCCTGCCTGCCTAGTTGAGATGTTACCCCTGTGACAGCCAGACAGGCGAGCGCCGCCGAGCCCCCCACCCCTCCACAATTATTTTCCCTCACAATTAACACCGGTACTAACTTGACACCTTTTCCTTGTTTGGCTTTTGTAAACCATCATCCCTTTCTCTATTAATTCCCGGCATTAATATTTTCTTTCGCCCAAGTGCTGCCGCTCACCCGTGAAACAGTTTGAACATTATGTGGCTGTCAAGATAGCGAGGGATTACCCAGGCTGCCTTGCTGGAGTAAGTGACACCACTGAGGCCCCGCTTTGAGATGTTTATTTTGAGAGTAAGCTGACAAGCATGAAGGCCTGATCCCAGAGTGGCAATCTTATTTAATTAAAGGCCTCTTTTTATTATAGCTTCCCCCTCCCTTACTGTTTTTTATCTGCAATATGCATTTTTATATAAATATATATTTGTACAAATATGTATTCCTTTTATATGTATATATATGTTTCTGTATATGAATATATGTAAATATAAAGGACGCATTTATTAAAAAAAATAAATGGATGGGAATGGTCAGTAAAACCTGGCTCACATGAGCAGTGCTGGGCAGCCCTCCCCCCCACCCCCCCTTTTATTTTCCTTTACTGTATAACAACCTGGAAACCTTTCAGAGCGATAATGCAATTGGGATGGTTACTTAGCTATAGTCTTAGTGCTTCCCAGCCTCGGAGAAAGGGCTTGGGGTTTTCTGTGTGTGGGTATTGAACTTGTTGGCTATTTGCTCTCTAGATCTCCTATTTTTCTCTCTGTTTTCAGGTTTTGCCTTAGTTCATGGGTTTTCTGTGCCAAAAGCAGATGAGTTATGGCCATAGACCACCTGCCTTCATCGCCCTCTTCATCGGTTGCTTTCCTTGTCTTGGCCAGTTGCTATTTCATGCACAGAATGGGTTATGGACATTATTATTACAGTATCATTACTCTTATTTTTTAATAATGCTTGCTCTGTAAATAAAAGTCAGGGGATTTTTCTCTTTATTTTTTAATTTATTTTTATATCTTTATGAAGCAGGTGGAAGAAACTAACACCAAAGATCTCAATGCTGTTAATTCTGCATCCTCTGAGAGCTACTGCCCCCCACACTGTGGGGCTGCGATCTGTGTGTTCCCTCTCATGGAAATTGTGCTGGATTTAAGCTGGATGCTTTATATAAGAGTATAATCATAGTTCTGAGAAGTTTCCAGGGAAAGGTCTAGTCCTAACCTATTGGAAACAATGAGAAACTGCCCTCTGCCTTCCCTGGCTTTTGATCAGGCCCTTATTATTATTCTCTCTTAAAGGAGAAGAAAAAGCATATTCTATTTAAGTTTGCAGCATTTTTTTTTCCACAAAAAAAAAAAAGGGGGTTATTTCAACAATTATTATTTAGGAAAAAGATCAGCTGCAGATAGTATTTGAAAACGAGCTGATACTTTCCTTCTGTGAATGAAACACTCTTTATGTGCAGAATGGGCCAGGTTCTACAATTCTTCCCTTTTGAAATTAATGCAGAATAAAAACTTTCTATAATTCTTAAAAATAAGTCTGTATGCCACATGAGCACAGTTCTTTACAGTGCTGTCTAATTCCAAATAGATGGTTACACATGACTATTTTTTCTTGAGTTTGTCTGTCTTCATATAGCATTGATCAGAGCTTTGGATGTTTACATATGGAGTTTTCAAATTCTCACTGTTTCACCAATTCTCTAATAAGACCAAGTATTGCTCTTAGGCTGGATTATCCTAGACTGCCGTGTGTTTGTCAGTCTCTCAGTGGGAACTAGGGAGGACAGGTTTGGATTGTTTCTGACTGTGAAGTCTGGTGTAGGAATCATCTTTCCTGCCAGCAGCCCTCGCTGCAGGTTGGGGCGCAGCCAGGGCCATTACTTTATTCTTCTTATGAAATTGAACTGTTAGGAGGGGAGTTTAATTCCAAATATAACTACAGAAAATCTTGGATATGACAGATGAATGGCACCTGGGTTCAGTTAATTGTATGTGCTGCTAAAGCTCAGTTTTATTTTTTTCCCCTTATTTTCAGCTTGTGAGATTTTTTTGCAAAGTCTGTACGAATAACTGAATCAACCATCTAGTTAAATCCTCCCTTGTACCTTGTTCCCCGTTTTGTCTGGTGTCCTGCACGGTAGTTGGTGTTAGTGCAGATGCTGCCGGTTTAATAACAATAATAAAAAGTTGATTCCCTCTTCTGTTTTCCTTTGACAGCTGCAAGTCTTTCTATTGCTGCCGAGTGGCACGAGCCTCACGCTCTGTCCGTGGACATCTGCTCCATAAAAATACGGGACATTATTGCCATGGCAAATTTTGCCTCTTGGATTAAAAAATGTGTTACCTGAACATTGCTTGTTTTTACGGAGTATATTCTGTGTGTGGTTTTTATCCTGAGCTGATGAATAATGTCGGTGCTTTTTCACTGAAACTTCAAATTTTGTTTTAAGTAAATTGGCAAGTGACACCAGTGATGAAATCCTGACGGGTATTTTAGCTATTGTTACTGGTTTCCTTGGAGCTCCTATTCCAGTTACGATGCTTTTGAGTTTTGGTCCTTTTATATATTCGTAGTCACAGGATCACATTTTCTCTCTTCCACTGTGTGGTTAGTTGGCCTGTAAATAGTTCTTCACTGCTTCTGTTTGCTCTTTTCCCAAATTAAAATACTCACTAAGTTACTGAAGTACAATTAATGTTCTTTAAGAATAAAATAGCAGAGATCAAGCAAACTATGAAGATTTTTTTGTTGCCTGCTTTCAGACAACTTTCTGTTTCTGTCTGTAGATTTCCTGTATGAACAAGCAATTTTTGTGTAGGTAATTAAGTATATACATTTATCTGTAAAATAAGTTGTTACCATTTATTATTATTTATTATTTTATGAAAATATAATTTAAGGTTGTGGGGTTACACGGGGGGCATGCTAATCTATTTTTTTATTAATTATCACAGGTACAAGTGACCCATATGTGAAGTTTAAACTGAATGGGAAAACTCTCTACAAAAGTAAGGTAGTCTACAAGAATCTCAATCCAGTTTGGGATGAAACTGTTGTGCTGCCTGTGCAGACCCTCGATCAAAAACTCTGGATCAAGGTAAGTTTGGGTTTTAGAATTTTGAAAGGTGGGTCAATATTTTTTAAGCAGTTGTTTTTTACTTTAGGAACATATTGATTTTTATTCGCTGTAGCAGCATAATATAAAACAGAATCTGATTTAAGAGTTTCAGCAATTTCAAATTAAAATGCACATATGTCTTTTCCAGATTTTACTCGCATGTTTTGCTTTCCGTCTGCAAAAACCCCAGTTGAAATAAAACTCCTTGACTGGATCTGTTTAAAGCTGTGGAGCTAAATTCTGCTCCCTCTTCCCGTGCTTGTGCAAACTCAGGGAAACCAAGAGAGGTTTGAGGAGCACGTTTTAAGAGTGTAATTTGGCTGGGTTACATAGAATTATTACCTGGGATGAAGCTGTGACAAGTAGCAAAGCCTTTTCTCGTTATGAGTAACGCTGTAGTTACCAGAACCACAAGCTACCAGTTGTGAGCACTAATTGCTAAAACATCTGTAACCAGAAGTACCTGATTTTCGTACAGTGTTTCATTAGGCTCTGGCATACTCGGGCATAAAGGAACAAGCACAATCCATAGCAGCACACGTGTCTCTGTTTACATAATATTAAGAAGATACTTTCAAAATGCTAGTTAAATATTTAGTTAAAAATACAAATTAAAGCAGGGAGATGGAGAATGATCCCTGAATTATATCTAAGCTTTGATCTTTCAAATACAACATTGAACAGAAAGGGCTTAAAATATCTGTTCTTTCATCGCTTGGGATAAAACTGGCTTATGATGTGAAAATTGGAAATATTTGTCTTATTTTGCTACCAGGTCTATGATCGAGATTTAACCTCTTCTGACTTCATGGGTTCGGCATTTGTAGCACTCACTGAACTGGAACTCAATAGGTAATACATTTATTTAATTAAAGCTTATTAGTGCAGTTTAATTGATTAACAGAGGGAAATAACAAAATGCTTTTGTTCTGGCACGGAATTTGTCTATTCATGCAAACTTTTTGTTGACGGGAGAGTGGAGAGCACATTTTGAAAGAAATCACTTGAGAGAAATCTTCTCCACACATGTGGAGTTGCATACTGGATTCAAATCCAACCTGGATGGAGCCCAGTTCTGAGAGTAAGAGTTCTTGTATGTGGCATTATTTGGGGAGAGCTACACCAGAATAATTTATGAAGGTGGAAGAGGAAAGAAGGGGAGAAGGTGAGGACCTGTCCTTAGCCCCACGTAGCACAGGGTGCCTTTCTCTGCGTGCCATGGGGCTCAGCAGCGGTTTTCCTGGCTGCTGCCAGCGCCCCGTTTCCAGCCTCCCCCCGCAGCCATCCATCCCTGTGGCAGCTGCATCTGGCCCTGATTTAGTGCCGAGGCAAGCCCTGTGCCTTTTGTCTGCTGCTGCTTGGTCTCAATATGGAGCTGGAAGCCAGGAATTCAAGTTTTAGTTCTCTCTTTTATACTCCCTTGCTGTGTGACGACTTTTTAGGAGAAAATGAGTTCTCCCTGTGCGGGTGTGTTGGAGCTCCCGTGGCCATTGTATCCGAATTTCTAGAAACATTAATGAATTTATCCATGAGATAATGCTGGTATATACCTGGTGGCACTCCTGTTTTCAGCAGGGGAACAGAGTCATGGAAGGACATTAAATTCGGGCAGAATAAATATCTCTGGAGTCAAATCCCAGCCAGCAGTATTAGAAAATTCACTTGGATGAGTTTCCCTGATACTGTTCTTCCCTGTGAAGTGGAGGTAGTAGTAACTTAATTTGGCATGAATCTGCATATGGAGAGTTTCAAGTAGTAAGCAGGGCTGTAGAAACACTATGCTGGCTTATTAAAAGAGGGGTGTATTTTTTCAGAACTAAGAAGGAACCCTCCAGATTTTCCATTTTAACATTTAAACTCAATATTGGGAATTTCAGACAAGAAGCTGAAATTTGCACAGCTCAGCCTGACCTTTAATAATCAACTCGAGTTAACTGGAGTCAATAAATGCACATCTTTTTTTTTTTTGTTGTTGTTGTTGTAGAACTACAGAACAGGTTTTAAAACTGGAAGATCCCAACAGTTTAGAAGATGACATGGGAGTGATTGTATTAAACTTGAGTTTAGGAGTCAAGCAAGGAGACTTCAAGAGAAATGTAAGTGGCTTAGATAATCAAATTTATACCTGGAATTTATAGGGGGGAGAAAAGAAGAGCTGGCATAATATGATTTACTGGGAAATGCCACCTTTATTTTCATCCTCTGAGACTCAACATTGAAATTGAGATAGATCATAACTTTAAAAAAAGCCTCATATTTATCTGGGTTAAAGTTGTGTAGACATTTGTAGCTGGATGCTTCTGTCTTGTAGCTGTGACATGCACTTGAGCCAGGGCTCCCAGTGTACTGGGCATGTGTCCACCACGAAAAACTTTCTGTTTAAGAAAAGTTATTTTATTTTTTTTTTTAACAACAATGAAAAAAATTATCCATATGAAATCTAAAATCTGAGCTTTCATGTTATGACTTAAACTGCTCCAGCCCTCTGGCTGATAGGATGAGTTTGCTTGTAAAAACCCTGATTTTCCCACTGACAGTTTCTTCACTGAGTTCAATCGAACTTGGCTCCTGATGCAGAAATATGGTGCATTTAGTGATCTGAGAAACCCAGAAGAAGCTGGGCAGAGACAGGGAACACCATAACTGGAGCTGATAGTTTTTCAATTTTGGGTCCTGCGTGTGGCTTTTTTGCTTTTGTTCTATCTGTTAAAATTTCTCCAGTGTTTGTTATATACAGTGGGAAGCATACAAATGTTGGTGAACTAATCCTGCTCCTGGCCAGCAAGGGGTAGGGAAAAGCCAAGATCGGGCATTTACTTGAACAGTCTTAAAAAACTGATCTGATTTAAAATATGTGTAATAAATAGGTTAAGAGAAAATATTCCTACAAATTTTCTGCATAGTCTGGCATGCAAGTTGCTGTTTGCAGCACATTATCGAATTATAGGTATGGAATTCCAACCCAAATGGGATTATTTATAGATATGTAAATGTTTCAAGGGGATGGAAAGCAAAATAAGAAAAAGCTAATATGGAATATCTGCTGTTCATTATTTATTTTTCAAATAGTTGTCTTTTTGAGAATTGTAAAATCTTAACTATATGATTACCTTATTATTAATTATTTTTATCTCGCTTTGTGATAATTTAAAAGCTTAATGGCAATATTTAAAACACTTGTATTTATAGATAGATACTATGAGGTGGCTTTGATCTGGAATGTGAATTTCCCTCTAACTTGTACAAGAGAACATTTTTGACACATATTGCTGGATTGCAGGGAGGGGTGAAGGAAAGACATAAAGTTACTTTAGTGGAAAAAAAAAAAGTTTAGCGGAAAAAATCTCAGGAATTCTTCTGGGATTTTTAGAAAGGCCTGGGCTAAAGTGGACCTAGCCAGTAAAACAGAAGCTACGTTGGTTTAAAAAGCAGCTTTGGTACTCTTGGGTGCTTAGTTAACATTCAGAGTGCAGATGATAGAAGAGCTGGTGCACGCTGTAATTTTTTTTAAAAACAATGTTTTAAGCCCTCATATTTCAAATGCAGATAGCTCAGCCATTTCCAATGGAATCAGAATAGTGAAATGGCTCTGTCCACATTAGCACTTTACAGCAAGATGATTTTTTTTTTCCTTTTTAAATTAGCTTACTGTACAACCAGATGGCACCTAAAGTATAAGCCGTGTTTCTTACTAATGTCTCTGGGTCCCTGCACTTTTTATTCTCAAATACTTTCTTTTTCTATTTTCCTCTCTTTTGGTGCAATGCAGGTATTTTGATTTTGTTGATTGTTACGTTCCATGAAAGAGGGAAGGAGGAGTTGTAGATCCAGTCTCCTAGTTTGTAATAAGCCTTTGTAACTCGTTTGACAAGCTGCTGTTTGAATTATTTTACTAAACACTTTCCACATTTTACTTCTTCTCTGTTTACTTTCCCTGGGTTCTCTTTGATCCAATAATGGGGACTCATGAACAGAGGTGGTCAAGTCGGAAGAAGCGACCTTCATCCAAGGTAATTCATACTTTTTTCACTTAAAAATACAAGTCCCCTCCCAAAATCTGTGGCCTCCTCTGAAACAAAAACACTAAACAAAGGAAAAGTCTGAAGTATAAATGCAACCTCTCATAATGTGATACCTTTGCTTTTTTGATTTTCTTTTCACTGTGATGAGAAATTGCAGCTATTTTGTGCTATGGCAGTGTTTAGTGGCAAGTGAGAGTAAGAGCCTATTCAGCAAAGAGCTGTAGAAAGAGAGAGAAAAACTTTCTGTACTAAGCAAATGGGTGTAAATTTAACCAAAAAAAGAGCTGTGAAGGATTTGAGTTGTTTAAGGGCACCCAAAATGCGGCTGGTGGTTGGTACTGGAGTTGAATGTGGCTCTCCTGGATCCCAGTCTGTCTTTTGGGTTGCCTCTCACCACGGGAGGAATTTTGTGAGGTAGTATTTGTTCTGGGTGCTCCTCTGGGTTTTGAAATTCCTTTTGTTCCTGGGATGGAGACTGAGCAGGGAGTTTCCATTACCTCCATTGTAACAGAATTTCCAAGTTTTGGCTGTTCCCACATAACCTATGTAACTTGCTTCCCGTGGTCTCCTGTAGTAACCCTGCAGGCTTCCACTGCTTTTGTATTCCTGCATCATTTTTGCATTAGATTTTGACTTGTTCAGGGAACAGACTGTGGCTTTTTATTTGTTCTGTAAAGCTTTAATTTGCTATTGAGTAAATAACAGTGATACAGAAACTGCAAGCCCCAGTACCCAGCTTGAGAGCTATCCAGTCTCACTTTCTGAAAAGCAGGATTTGGCTCTTACGAGAACACATGCATCTTGATATTTTCCCTGTATAACTATTGGTTTGTGCCTAAATAAATTGAATAATTAGCCTCCTCTTGTTTTATTCATTACAACTGTGGTGTGCTGTGTAGAGGAGCCAACCATTTCAGGTATTGTGCCAGCAAGAATATTTTTGTCAGTAGAAGTAATGCAAAGTACAGCCTTTGGAGCCCTGATTCCAGGGATATCGCAGTGCTTGGAGCAGAGAGCTGCCAGGAACCCCTGAATGCCACATGATAGAAAGTGGTGGAATAATTTAAGAGCTCAACACTTCAGTTTTTAACTAAAACTAGAAATTACTGTGCCCTCACTCAGTCAATGTTGCTTGATACTCCTGTTTCTCACACAGCTGTCTCTGGACACTGGATGGCTTTGGGACCTGGGAGAGTCAGGTTTTTAAACTCTGGTCCTTTCTCTCTAGAATAGCCAAAATTCTCTCTTGGTCGCTGTCACCAAGCAAGATGATTTTTTCTTTTTTTTTTTCTTTTTTTTTTTCTTTTTTTTTTTCTTTTTTTTTTTCTTTTTTTTTTTCTTTTTTTTTTTTTTTGTTTTTTTTTGGTTTTTTGGTTGTACACAATCTCTCATTGCATTTTGAATAGTTTTTTTATGTACATGTTTTTGGACCTTTAGCTGTCAGTCTCCAGATCTCAAGACACTGGCTTGTGCCTTAACATCTTTTAAAATAAAATTAAGAAATGCTGAAGCATGGTACTGATTGAGGAGACATGAAAGTACTGTTTAAAAGAAAAAAGCTTCAACCCTGTGCTCTGTTCTGTTCCAGTCACTAGAGGGTAGAAGAGCTTCAGCTCTTCCTAGGGAAGACACAGTTCATGCTCCAGTGTGATCTCTAAAGAAAACCTCTGTGACCATCCAAAGGCAGTAAAAAATATTTCCCAGCATGCGCTGGAAAAATCTGACAAAGCAGTATTTCCTAGTTTATTGATTCTGCTACTGCACTAAAACACTAGTACTGTACATCAATAACCATCTTTAGTTAGGAAACTCTGGTCTGTGGAAGCAGTACTAGCAGTTTGTGGCAGAACATAAAGGCTAGGAAGAAAAATTGTGTGCATGGGGAATATAGGTGTCTAGGGAAGGCACAAGAGGTTATGGAAGAATAGCCAGAGAGTATGATGGGGTAGAAAACAATGTTGCTGGACGAGATAAAGATACAGGAATAAGGGGGGCAGGGGAAATGGAAAGAGCTCTGCAATAGATAGACAAACTTGTCTCTTTTTTGGCTCCTGAGCTGACTAAGGTTGGGTGTTGCAGGAGAAAAACGCAGTATATTTTCCAATTGAGCAGCTGAACTTAGATCTAAATTTTATCTCTGCAGGTTTAGGCAAATAAAAGCTTTCTGTTTGAAATAGTTTTCCTGGGATTATTTTTTGTGTGTGTGTACTGAACTACAGCTGACCTCTATTGTAATATTTAGATTTTCCTCTTCTATAAATACAGTGAAAATGACTTATTTTAAGGATGGACAAAATGAATATAACTTTCACAGCTGTTTTTTAATCTGTATTGCCTACATGAAAGAAATCTGATTATCCTCTAATTTGACCATTTTATGTTGTCATAGTGCAGATTTGGCACATCAGTGTCCTAAATGAGTCTTTTTACATTAATCACGGGATTCTTGCTGACGCCCCAAATTCACCCCAGACGTTGATGGCCTTGATACCTGTTGCAACTTTGTCGGGCTGGCAAAGGGGTTCATGTGAGCTGTTATAGGTATTATACTCTTTTCCTGTCTGTTCTCTGAGCTCTCTTTCTGTTTTAAGAAAAAGCTGCATATCAGACAACAACAAAAGCCAGTGATAGTACAAGATCTCCAGTCTAGCTCCAGTAGCCTCACAGTCTGCATATCTAGTATGCAGGAAGGATTTTGGCAACTGAATATTGTCTTTTAAATCACTTTGGAGCAAGAGCTGTTGTACTGGACACAGTATATATTTTTCACTGCTGCTAAAGGGAGTCATCGTGCGTTCGGGAGGACTCCCAAGGCATGGGCAGCACATCCAGATCCCTCATTTTTCATGGGAGCTGAGAACAGCATTGTCCTCTGTGAGAACTGTTTCCAAGAGTGTGTCTTTCCTCTTTTCCTTGTAGAGGGTGGCATTGCAAAAGAAAGATCATACTACTAGGCAGTATTAATATATTGTCTCATATCTGTGTATTGGCAAGCTCTCCCAGCTCTTCTGCTTTCCTTTCTGGGGCACAGAGGGAGTTGGTAGCTCTCTCTGCTGTAGCCCAACATGCTGATGCTCAGTAGCCTTGTTTGTCCTGGGTGGCTTGAGTCTCACCCAGAGTGCCCTGCACGCTATTTCCAGCATTTCTACAGCTGAATAACCTTTAAGTGTTGAACATCTATGAGGCAAATAAGCAGGTTTGCTTGGGGTGGATTGACCCGCAGCAGTTCAGTCCTGAAACAAAAGTGACGGAATTGCCACCTTGATAGCCCAAGCTGATTGAATAAATTGGCTGAAAGGCTGACTGGACCGAAGTGCTCCTCAGCATCTCATCACAGGGGAAAATCCCTCACTCTCCTTTTTTTTTTTTCCTCTGTGTGGGCTGTTAGGTTTCATTTTTGTCTGCCTCATTGTGTTTGGCTTTCTCCCACAATACCCTGTGGGCAGTGAAGCTCTCCAAGCGCTTCACGGAGCGGAGGGACTCGCTTGCCACAGGGTCATGCATCGTGGAGGCAATCTCGTGTTGGTTCACTTGCCTTTCTCGCTGCCCTCTCCTCTTTCCCAAGGGGAGACTGCCTCTGCAAAATGGTTTCTCTGCCTAATGAGGAGAGGTCCGAAGAGTCCTCCTATTTCGTGTTGTTGTTTTCTCAAACGGCAAATTACATGGCCCAGTTTTGACGTTGACCTCTTCACAGGGATTGCAGCAGGCTTTCTGTTGTCCTGTCTCATCCTTTTAAATGAAAGATGGGAGAGATGGGCTCACTTCACACTTGGCCACCTCGCCGTGTCATTTAAATGTACAATTTTTCTGCATCTCTTTATTGCTTCAAAAACAAGTTTGAACTTGGGGCATGTATGTGTGTGTCAGGAAAAGAGACAGATTTGAAAGCAGCCCTGATGCATCGGGGGGATTTGCTGGGTGCCTATAGAGGGAGATTATATACAAATGGAGTTATCAGGGAGACTGGAGCTCCTAAAGGATTTTGTGGAGCTGGGTCAATGAGCCAGTTCTTTCTCCTCCAAAAGCTCCTTCATTCTTGTTCATCTCTTGTATTTGACTCTGTGAAGGCAGATTATGGCCCACCTGCTCTTTCTTGTCCATCTTGCTTTTTTAAACCGGAAACAGAAAGTGATAAAAGATGAAAAGTTGATGTGAGAAAATTTTATATTCATTTTGAAACCGGGAACAAAATCCTGAAAATGATAATGTGAGCACTGATTTTTAGTTTTTCTTTTCAGAGATGTTTTCTGGGCAAATGTTCTTTCTAAGCGGTAGAACAATCTTCTGGTCCTTGTATGGCAGTGTCCTGCTCCATGACCAGATCATGCTTTTGCTTCAGAGAAGATTACTCATTACTTACCTGATGTTGCATGGTCCCTAAATCTGCAATAAATACGATCTCTTAGGCTTCAAAAACATCTAGCTTGTTTTCAAGTATAAAGATCTCTGGATATTTTTGTTCTTCCTGTTTTTTTGGGGGTTTGGGGTTTTTTGTTGTTTCTTTGTTTGTTATGTTTGTTTTTTTTTTTTCCTGGCTGGCTTGTTTGAAGGATGCTTTTAGTTCCAGTTGTTATCCATTTTACAGCAGTGAACTGCTCATAAAGGTGGCCTTTATGGTATTACTGTTTGTTTGCACACAGAGCCCACCCAAAATCAGAGTTCTATCTAGAGACAGCTCCTCAAATTCTGGTCTCAAGGCTACCTTGATTTCAGAAGTGATGAGGGGAAGGAATAAGCAAGCTTGTACAATGTCTTGTGCTTGGGACATGTGCCACGTTCTATCATAAAGCATGTGTTTCCTAATTTCTAGTCCTATATCCTGATCCTAGCTTCAGCCAACTTTTCTGTACCTCTTCAAGGCACCTTTACTTTGGTCTGGGATGTAGCCAGAGTGTGAGTAGGCTGAGTGCAGAGGGCTTATAGGAAAATAGAGAGAGGCCTGAAGGAGCTGGCATCCAGTCTGAGAGCACAGCTGGAAGGGGCTTGGGTTCAGCAGCGGGAGGAACTGAAGTACCCAAGTGCGGAGGCGTCTGTAGCCTGGGAGGTTACAGGGAAAGGGAAGAGCTGAATAGATAAAACATTTCAAAACTGTCACTTATTAAGCAGTTACGTCCTCATTTTCTGACCAGTATGGACCAGGGTTTTGCTTTTTTGGTCTCATTGTGAAGGCAGGTTAGGGCAGTGGTGGCTGGAGAGGGGGAGAGTGTTTGCAGTGGTTTTTTCAGTGCTTGTTTTGCCCCTGAGTAACTTTGTTGAACTAATCGCTGCACTTCTCTGTGCTCTGCTCTGTAATAGTTTTGCCAACTCAGAGGGAGGCTGTGACGTTTAATCAATTAGCTCTGTGTAAATCAGTTTGAAATGAGTAGATGTGGGGTATCAGAGAGAAGGTAAGACTTCTAAAATAAATAATGCAATATCATTTTCTTTTCACCTGGGAGGCATTTTCCGTAGTGCAGACTTCCCTAGGCAGCACTAAAGTTGACTCATTGATGGTCCAGGTCTGTGGGTCTACCACACATCTGAGTTTCCCCAGACGTGCTTCCTTCCAGAAACTCTGAGTGGAATCTGAGACACTGCCTGTTTCAGTGGGATTTCCGTCAGGGTGGTCAGAGGAACAGCCTGCCAAACACCCGGGGAGGCTGGAGAGGTGGCCACAGAGCCTGCACAGAGGGGCTCTTTGGTGCACACGTAGGTGCTGTGAGGCACAGGAAATGTGCCAGACCTGCAGAGCAGACTCCGTGGGAGTGACCTGGGCATGTCCAGGAAATCCAAAGCATTCCTAACCTGATGTGTCTTGCAGGGCTGTAAGGCAAGCAGCCTTCCTTTGCTCTGTTGTGCTCTGTTTGGAGAGAGGCTTGTGCAGTGGCCGGTCTAGGGGGAGGTAGGAAGCAGACTGCAGTCACGGAGCCTGTGTCAAGGAGCTGCGGGTCAGCTCTGTGCCCCAAACCAGTTGCAAATGTCTTGGCTTCACTACCCAGTGGGATGCTCTCAAGTGAAGCTAGATCTCATCCAGGACCTGTTAGCAGGAGACCAACACGCCCCTGTTCTGAGATGAACAGAGAGTGCTTTTGCAGCTGCACAGCCATCTGACAAGGATGTTTGCTTGGGGCCACCTGTTTTGCAAGGTCAAGGTTGATGCATTGCAATGTGTTCCAGTAATGCTGAGTGCAAGTGCTGATTATTCCTGGGACCGTGTGGAATCCAGGCTGGTTTGGGTACCTCCCAACAGTCCTTTGAACTGTCAAGTCAGTGGCTACAAGGGTGGGGTTATGTGTGCTGCAGAACTGCTGTAGGAAGATCCCCAGTGCTGAATGACTCCCTAAAATACTGGCTTGGATAAAAAAAAGAAAAGAATCCAAGTTTCATTTGAAAGTTGTTATCACTCAGTTGTCTTTTGTGTTCAGCCTGGAAGCTTTGAAGAGAGATGGATGCTTTGTTTTTAAAAGAAATTGTAACGTGGATAATAAACTTTGCCTGGTTTTTTTTGTGAACTAACATCAAATATCTCTTCCTCCTCTGAGGAAGGAGTGGCGGGGGGGGAAGGGAAAATCCTTGCTCCTAAAGCAGCAAGTACATCACATCAAACATGACTATGTTAAATACTAAAATGTTCAAAGTACAAGCGAGATAGATAAAGGCTTTGATGGGAAGTGGATATTTCCCAGGGACATTACAAGCAATAATCCAGATGTTATGGTGTAATGCAATGAGTGTCCATGGATAGATGGGGAGCTCAAGCCAAGCAGCGCCTGCTGTAGGCCTTAGCCCTCCACTCCCATGCTGTTACGCCATATGGAAGCAATCTCCAGGCCCCCTTAATAGCCAGCTTTGGATTCCATTTTCACAGGGCTCATAGAGCTAAGTGGAGCTGTTTTATGGACAAGTTAGATAGAAGCCTTTCCAAGATAAACATCCAATTCGAAATTAGGACATACCAAGCTGCAAAATTATTTTAGGGCATATTTCATGGAAGCACTGCCATTTTTCTAAGGCGATTGCCAGACTGTAGAATGCCCTTTGATCCCTTGTGGACATTACTCCCTTTTTTATAAAAAGGATTTTGAAATAGTTGCAGTGTTTAGGGAGGAATATATCTGCTGGGACTTTGAAGTATGTCCATGGGAACAGTCATGCTTTAGCTTTTTGGCCCAGAAGACGAACTTAAAAAAAAAAAAAAAAGAAAAGAAATTACATTGCAGCTGGATTTATGAATCAAAAATCTCGTTTTCTTTTTAAAGGTAGGAATTTTTACCCATTGTGCCAGGAAAGCCAAATGGGGTGTTTAAATAGAAGTATATTAATACACTTGTGGGATTCAGAGTTTGGTATTTTAACCAGTAAAAAGCAAGTAAAAAATTTGTGAGTTCACCACCTATGATTTAAGAATTTTGTTGCTGGGTAATTGATCCATAAAAAGTAATCTTCAGACATCAGGTGCTTTTGCAATCGTTTTATTTAGCAACAACATTTCTTACTTGCTTTTAAAGCTAACACGTCCTGTTTTAAAGTGACTTGTGAAATCTTCTCCTCCGTCTTGCTCCCACCTGTATATGACATGATTGAAGCTCCAAAGTGTGGCGAGTTAAAAGTTGCTTCACCAGAATAAAATATGGCAGGATTTTTACTGCAAGAAGAAAAGTATAGCCTTGAGTTTTAATGTTTCCAGCTCACTCCCCCCAAATAAAGGCCTATTTAATCATCCTCTGTCCAATAAAATATTGCCAGTTAGCAAACTGTTAGCGCAGCCGTGCTGTATAAGATGAAGCTGCGAAGGTAACAAATGCGGCTACCAGGTAACCATAACTCCAGATAAAGAGCTTGGTGGTGTCAGTGTTTTTTCAGCAGACATCAGTATTTTTGATTCGTGGGCTCAGTTTCTGGAAGCAGGAACAGCAAAGGCGGCAGGCAAAGAGCTAACGCAGACAACGGGCGGCTTGAGTGATGGAGGAGGTGGAAGATGTGTGTTCAGCCTTTCACCTGGCTGTAGGCTTTATGGTTGTGGGCTGTTTCCACAGAAAGGACAGACCTGCGTTTTATGGATGTAGCTGGAGACATTTTTAGAGTTTACTTTAGTTTTCCCCCTACTCCATCTCCCCATCACTCTCCTGTGTCTTTCCCCGAGCCAAGGTAACAGATTGCTCTCAGTGATTGAGGTCTGCTCTTGTCAGAGCTCAGCCAGGTTAGCTGAAGTCGACTTCTCTGGTGGTTTAAGCTAACCCTGCTGATTTTGCCGTGGTGCTGAGCACTGGCCCTTCACAGGGCCAGCCATAGTGCAGTCAGGAAATCCATAGCATCCTACTGCCCTCCATTGTCTTCTTATTCTTAGGGAGTTGTGGTACCTCTCTTGCTCCTGGTTTTTTCATGTCACACTTTACTTGAGCATTGAAGTGTATTTGGGTCTTTAAACATTTCGTGTTGCTGACTTGCTTTTCAGTCAAGTTTCATGCGGAGCATGAGACTCTCCGAGTCCTTGCGCAAGAACCAGTTGTGGAACGGGCTGGTCACCATCACACTCTTGGAGGGGAAGAACATGCCCGGAGGGGGCTTGGCAGAGATTTTTATCCTCCTCAAACTGGGAGATCAAAGATACAAGAGCAAGGTAAGTATTAAGGATTTCCTTAGGTTTGCTGAAGCCAATAAGGCAGTTGGTGTTTCTTTTACCGGTGTGGCTACCTCAGATGGAACTATACTTGATACTCTTCTGAATAAGTGAGGTCAAAACCAGGAGAGCAGATCAGAAACATTAACATGTCACTAATATGCTTTACCTGCTGATAGAAAAAGAGGAAGGCAGAAATACTGTATTTATCTGTGTTTTGTGCATTTAACATACTCATCGTGTTGATGGATATTTGACATTAATGAAATAATATCAAATGAAATAAAGCTACATGCATCACATGTTTTGTTCTCTGCCAGTACAGAAGTTGGGTTTGCAATGTTAGGTCTGTTGGAAACGGTTCCCTGCGCAGGGGAATTATTTTTTTTAAAGTCACCTTTCTAGAAAAATGTGTTACACACAGCAGAAGCCCTCCACCCCAAAGAGACAGATTACTCCATGGTTTTGATTTTAATTTTTATTATTCTGGGCTGTACTTGTATCACGGGAATCTAAGAAATAAATGGAGTTCTCAAAGATAGACATTTCACTTCCAATGTCTAGTAATGAGAGAGGCTATAATTAAAATAATAATCTGTTGAGAAAGCAAGAGCTCTGCATGTCATGAACTGGAAGTGCAGAGGAGGAGGAAACAAACCTCCTCCTGTACAAAATGTACAGAGCAAGTTCACAGAACATAACATTTGGATGGTGGTGCATCTGAAACCTGCACTCTGTCCCCCACATCAGACCTCAAAACAAGGTCATGATACAATGTTTTTTATTTGGAAAGGTAGCTTTGAAAAATAACAACTGGCTTAGGTTTTTTAGAATAAATATCTATTATTCCTGTTGTGATCCATTTTGTATCTCTTCAATGATCCATATATGTGTTGTGAATCTGCAAGACTATGCTGTTTGCAGTCACAGGAAATTAAGAAGTTTAAAATAGGGACACGCCTGCAATGTTGCCTGCAGTGAGTTAATTGCTTGATATTTCTGTCTAGGGTCAAGCAAAAGTTGGGGACCACTGCTTTTACACCCCAAGACTTCAAATTGGCAGTGCTTCATGTTCTTGGGGCTTATTCAACTTAAAAAGGACCATCTCTCAGGGTTCAGGAAAGCAGACAAGGTGGGAGAAATCTCAGGCATGGTCCAGCTAATCCTATCTCCTGTTCTCCCAGTGGCCATGCTGGTATTGATGGTGGGCAGTGTAGTGAGATATGAACTGCAAGTGGTTTAAGTCCCAATCCAGTTAATACTCAGAGTAGCCTGAACACATGAGCAGCCTCACTGAACTCAGAGGCACAATTTACAGATATCAGATTAACTGAATATTAATAATTTCAAGGCTGCTTCTTCTTTGCCTATATCTTAATACGAACAAGTAAAAAACCATTGGGTTGGGTTCCTTAATTCATTCAAATCTGTTTCCAGGTGATTGTCCTCAAAAGGGTTATTCTTGATTTCTTCTGGTGTGTGATGTTGAATGATGACTACGGTCCACTAGAAGTGGAGGTGGTCAGTCCACACTGCATTTCAGAATTTCTCCAGCCATTCATTCACATCACAATTACATATTTATTTTGGAGAGAAAGGAAAGAAAGTATTTAGGAAGATGAGACTATGCATGATGTGCCAGGGAGCTTCAGTTGGAATGACCTTAGTACTTGATGTTCTAACACCTGGCCTTGTTCTGTGGAAGAATTGATATGTGATTTATTGTGGAAATAAGTACTGTTTAAGAAAAGTAAATATTATAACTGCATGTTTTCTAGACACTGTGTAAGAGTGCAAATCCTCAGTGGAGGGAACAGTTTGATTTTCACTACTTCTCTGACAGGAAGGATATGTTGGACATTGAGGTCTGGAGAAAGGATAACAAAAAGCACGAGGAGCTTTTGGGAACGTAAGTTGGGTTTGGGTTGGATTTTTTGGGGGGAGGGAGTGGGGTAAGTACAAAAAATAATGTGATTTTAATTATTATTTTTTTAAACTGGTCAGCTTCTTTTCATTACCAGCATCATATAATATACTTTTTTCTCCTTATACCAGCCATGTCTAGGTTATGTTTGCATTATGTTTATTAAAAGCTATTAATGGGTAATTGATTAGCCACAATCTGAATGCAGAGGAACCAAGGCTGCCTCTAAACCCCAAAATGTTGTGGAAGCTCAGTGACAGCTGTTTCTGGGACAACCAGTGGCATCAAGGAGGCAGGATTTTTCTGTATTTATATGATGATATTGCACCAGATCCTAATGTGCTCTGCTGGTGCCAGCCCAGGGATCTTTGTGCTTCTTTTGAGAGTGGCATTGGTGTCCTTTTTTTCTGTTTGCACTTTGATGTTGTGTTCTTGTAGTCTTGTTTACACATGGATCCTGTTACCTGGGTTTGCTTTATTTGGGTAATCTCTCCCCCATTGCCACAGAGGACTGATCTCTGTGGGTTTGGGGGTCCACATTATTGCACAAGCTCATTTTGTTTAAAGGGTCATTTCTGGGGGAAGTCTCACTGGTGATTTATCAATCTCCTGATCTTGTCTCACTTTATTATTCCATTGTAATTATTCCGTTTATTATTCTGTTATTCCAGTACCTGAAGGGAGCCTACAAGAAAGATAGAGAAAGACTATTTATGAAGGCATATAGTGACAGAAAGAATGTGGAATGGTTTCAAACCGACAGGGATTAGGTTTAGATTAGATATTGGGAATAAATTCTTCATGGTGAGGCCCTGAAACAAGTTGCTCAGAGAAGCTGTGGGTGCTCTGTCCCTGGGAGTGTTCAAGGTCAGGCTGAATGGAGCTGTGAGAAACCTGGTCTAGTGGAAGATGACCTTGCCCATGGCAGGGGGTTAGAACTGGATGATCTTTAGGGTCCCTTCCAACCCAAACCTGTGATTCTATGATTATAGCTTCAAATTCCCAAATACTGGTCTTATGCCACATTATCAGATGAGACTTTTTGTGGGATAGCAGTCAACCTTTTATTTTAATTTTGTAACAGGAAAAGAATCTGGCTTTTACTCTTAGATCAGGACTTGGTGATCCTTACAGGTCCCTTCCAACTTGGGATCTTCTATCATTCTATAATTCCTTTTCTCTCTATCTTAATTTGTACGGTGCTGTCTTCCTACTTGCAACATTTTCTTCTTTTGGCTCGCAGCATTGTCATGTGGACCCATCTCCCAATCTGCACTGTTGGGCACGTGTAGCAGCACGAAGAACCATCTGCTGGAGCCCCTCATGGGTCTGCCCATTCTTATTTCCTTGCAGGGTCATTGCCACAACCTCTCAGTTCCTGGGAACTGGGATCCTGCCTGCATTTATTTACTGTTCTCACCTGGCTGGGGTTTCACAACTTGCTGACTAAATAACTGCAACTCATAAGAACATTCTCTTACTTTAAGCATTCAAATAGTTTGAAACTATTCACTGAGAAGAACAATGCCCTTTGGCTCTACAAATGTTTGTGGTTTTGCAGAGCAGGAAATGCTTTCTGGCTGAGTGCTGTTGCTCATCACATGGAGAAGTGACTGAAGATGAATCTGTTCCTTCCATTCTCACAGTTACTTCCATTACTTCTAATATTCTGTTTAGAGTTAAGAAATGAAGCAGTGTCAGTGTTTGCAGTTTTCCTCTTTTCAGTCTCCCTCATGCTGAAGCAATTCTTCCTAGGTTTTCCTCCCTCCTTTTTTTTTTTTTTTAAATTGGTTTCTTTGGCAAGTGATATTTAGTGTGGCAAAAACTACCAGGAAAATGCTTATTCAATGCTGGTGAAGTCGGTGTGTAGTAGATTTACCTTAAAATGAAGATAAATCTTCTAGGGTAAATCCCTGGAAGGATTCAAGTCCAGATTGGATGGGGGCCTGAGCAGCCTGGTTTAGTGGAAGGTGCCCCTGCCTGTGGCAAGGAGTTTGGAGCAAGATGATCTTTAATGTCCTTTCCAACCCAAACAATTCTATGGTTCTATGTTTAAATTTATTTTTGATATGAAGAGAAAAATTGTGCTTTTCTTGTCTTTAAGCACAGCAAATTTGCTGTAGCATCAAAACAGGAAAAAAATACTAGCTTTTGAAGAACAGTTGCAAGAATAGGTAACCACCAAATGCATAATAACAGATCTTGTTTTCACAGTGTAGAAACTTTTGACACTCAATAAATATTATTTTATGAAGGGTTCAAATACAGTCTAATCTGGAAGAGGATTCTGTTGGAAAAACAGCATTATGAGGTGCTGTGTTTATTGTCTCCATGATTTCCAAGTTGAGTTTTGAGATTTCTGGATTTCACAACATCATTGTAAGAAATATTTGTTAGTAAAATGTTTGTGGGTTATATTTGGTCATAGCACATAACAGTGAAGCTAACTGCCCTCAAATAATTTGCATGGTTTTAAGGAAAAGACAAAATTTTTTGGATCTGAATTAGTAATTTTGTGGTCAATTTGTGAATACAGTTAGAATTCATTATGTTCCCCTCCAGCTGTTCAGCCTAGAACTGTGTTGGTCAGACCTTCAAATATATGTATATTTTTAATATTTAAATGACACTGGAAATGCTCAAAGTGGACTCAAGTCTGATAATCCAGACTGCAGAACTTTTGTGGCCTAAAGACTCCTGTTAATTCCTTTAAACCCAGGATTTCATGTAGGAAGGATGCCTTAAGGCCCTGGAACAGGGTTCTTCTCCCAGGCACAATTTGTTTTCAAGGTAAAATATTATTCTTGAAGTAGGACCTGAAGTGCCTGTGGAGACTATGGAACATGTAGAGTAAGGAATGCCTTGGACCTCTGGTGCTAAACACTAACACCTGAGCTGCTGAATTAGTGAGGAAACATTTCATATCACCCTTCTATCACAAAACAAACCCTCACTGTCAGTGCACATCACAAGCTAAATTATTACATTCAGCCTATCTGCAGTCTCCTTAGAGTTTCAGCTGGGTCCAATTTCTCTTCCTTGTTAAAATCCTGCAGCCTTGAGTGGTTCAGCTGCAGGGTCTGACACTAAGGGGTGGCTGCATTTTGGTGCTGGGTCAAATAATCCCTCTTTTTGGTCTTCACAGGACTGTTAGAAATGTTTTTTGAGTGCTTTTTTGTGTCCTTTGGGATAAGAGACATGCCATAAACAGGGGACTATGTTAATGTATATTAATAAACAAGTGTGTTAATGTGTGCAGAGTTTGTCCAGGCAGAGTTAAATTGTTTATGCCAGGTTGTTGGAAAGTGTTTCTGCATTACGGGATATGTTTTGAAAAAGAGATGCTGTAGAATGTTGAAGGGTTTCCCTTCACATATTTACCTCAAGAAAGAGATTTTACAAAAACTGCTGGACTTAAAACCATGAGCTCTAAGACTGAAGTGTGTCCAGTATCTTTGTGATGAATGCCTCCATGAAACTGTGTCTTTGCAACAAGAAACAAGCCTTATTTTAAAGGCCATGCTGTTGGGATAGAGCAGTAAAATCTACTATGGTGGTGTCCAAACCTTTCATTTAATTTTTACCAGGCTGCAGGATGAATCAGACAACCAAAATTTATCTCTAGAATGAGTCAGAGTAAGACCTTATTAATTGTCTCCATGAGACTATGACATTTGGAATTCTTTTTCAAATATTAATCATAGGTGCTTCTTGCTGTATTCTGTGGTAATGGTTCTGACCTCTTTTGTGAAGGGTTTTCTAGAATTCTGTAGGGGGAAAATGGCAATACTGTGTGCAGATTTTTTTCATGTTTATTTTTATATATTTAAGGATACTTGTGATAATTTGATGGATTGGGGATAGAGTAATAAAATACAACTCCATGACTAGTAAGAGGCTAAGATCAGCATCTTTTAGTGAAGTTTTAACATTTGATTCCCTGATAAAGTTAAACAAATATTTTAATCTCAAATTTACTTTGTAGTGTTCTTTAATATTTCTCTGCAAAATGAATAAAAAAGGAGGAAAAAGAAGCTACAGATCAGGGCTTTAACTCAAAAGAACAGTTTTAAATTAAAACTAAAGCTGTGGTGTAATCTTCTACAGGACTAGAGGTTAATATACAGGTGTAGACCTCAATATTGATTAGGCGGAGGAAGGAAAGCATTTAATTAATTGTGGTTAAAAAATAAGCGATACATTTTTGTGCACAGTGCATATAACTATAGATTGTATGATCAGCCACCATTGTGTGATCACCCAGCCACATGTGTGAAAGATTATACCTGAATTTAATATGCAATATAGCAAAAGATGACCACGAGCAGAGCTATTCTATTCTGAGCTAGGATAACTATGTTGAGAATTTAATTTGGGAGATCGTTCGCATCGCCTGAAATACAAATAATCTGAGAGTTTTACCCTTTGCATTCAGATAAGACAACTTTTAAGCAAAAAATGGATTACCTCCATTAGTTCTATTCTGTGCCCATCACAATACCACTTTCCTCTGAAATAATTATCTCTAATAAGGTCTTGCAGATAGAAAGCTGAGAAAGAAGGAAAGGAATAGTTTCTGTTTCAGAGGGGTGAGGGAAGTAATTTGGAAATCATTAAACTCGCTTTAATAGTGTAGAAGCATTTGTGTGGAAACTGCTGAATTTATATAGTAAATTGAATGTCTAATTGTTTTACCAAGCAGAGTTCTTTTCAGTCTGATCAATTATGTTGTATAACTTAAATGAAACAGATTGTCTTTTTTTTTCTTGAGCCTTTTGCCATTTGCAAGTGCAAATGTGGATTTTCTTTTCAGCTCCTTACAAGAAAATACAAAGTGAATTTTGCTTTCTCTCACCTTGAGTGAACACAGATGTTTTAAGGAAGTTAGTTTGCACAGAAATCGGACATGATTTGAGGAAGAAATGCTTATACACCATCTCCTGCTGTTCTCCCCTCCACATGTGCATCCCTCCTACCCCCACACCCTTATACTCCATCTTCTCTTTGAACTTTGGCTACTCAAATTCTTTTAATAAGAGAAGCAATTCAAATTTGCCAAAACAAGCTAGAATTATATTTAACTTTGCCTTTGAGATATGAGAGATTTCTGAGTTTATCGAGTGGTGGGAGATGCACTGTTGCCTGAACAAGTTGTCTTTTCTCTCTTACCCCATGGAAAGTTTTTAGCATAAAAAACAATTGCAGCCTTTCCCAGTTGTGGACTGTGTTGAGTGGGTGGTGTATGAAATACTGATGTGGGAGACATGGCCTCTATTGCCAGCTGAACCACAGACCAGCTGGGAGACCTTGAGACTTCCCCTCTCCTTCCTTTAGTTTCTTCATCTCTTAAAAAAATATAAAAACTAAACCCCAAGATAAGGATACATTCCCCCTTTTGTGCTGATACCTAAACTATCAGTGAAACTGCTGAGGTCTGAGCCACAACATTGCCAAGGTGATGTTGACCTCAAGTGTGGAACCGATAAGGTCTTTTTCTTAAAAAAAAGTAAGGTATTTTTCTCTCTCTTTGTTGTTGTTTTGTTTTCCTTTCTGCTGTAACTTTTCCTGTCATATCTTTGTGAAGAGTCTAGGCGTAGCAATGAGTTTTAAACGCAACCTCTCACACTTGGAAATGGTGTTGAGAGGCAGCCTACGCACCGAGCCGTCTTGGTACTCTGCCTGGTTTATGTTCTTTCTCTTTCGAAGCACTTGAAAGCAGTTAATAAGAGTAAACTTGAAACCTGTTGTACACCCAGTGCAGTGTATAGCAAAGAGCACTCTTAAGGCAAAGTCATTGCCATGGATTGTGGTCAGTGGAAGCTTAAAGA
>WEIV01020313.1:175301-202933 GCA_013390005.1 Calyptomena viridis
CCACTGAGCTGTACCTCAACTTGTGCTTGGTCCTGACAGCAATGGACACTAACACCTTTTCAAACCACAACTTTATGTTGTCCCTCCAGGGAAGGTCTAGGGGGTTGATACTTCTCTGTAATGACTGCCTGGATATTATTATTTTTATTATCAACTTCCCCAGGATTCTGAAGACCTTTTAATTCCCCTCTGTATTGTGAGCAGCTCGTAATTTACAGACACAGCCTTGTGTGTTGTGTATTTGCTGACATAGTCATTTTTTTAAGATAACTTGTTGGTAAAGGCAGGAAAGATGCTAGAGAGAAAACACTCTTGCCCTGTTTCCCTGCATTTGTGAAGGAATTGTTACATAAGAGAATGTGCTCCTAAAATAAGGAACAAAGCAGAAACCCCATGATTAATCATGGTACTATTTCAGTGCTATTTTCAATTCACTACTTAACCCTGTAATGGAAAAAAGAGGTTAGTGCAGAGAGCAGTACTTTAAAGAACTCAGGAACTTAATTTGAAAACAAACAGAAAACGTGCCAATAATGAAAGGAAATTTGCAAAGAAATCCATTTCTAAATTGGCATAATGTATATGTCGGTATATTAGGAGTGTGACTGTGCCTTACTGATTAATAAGTGTAGCACAGCAAATCCGAACCTTTGGCACATGACAAGGCTGGGGCTGTCTAGAAATAGGTGAGATTTTAATATAGACAATATTCATGGAGAGAGCTGAGCGCAGAAGATTATTTACCCTTTGGAAAACTTTGCTGATGCTAAAGCAGTTGCATCAGTGATGGATTTGGCCCCCTTTCCCTCAGTACTTAAACAGGAGCATGTGGGTGGATAATGAACGTTGGAAGACACACGCAGGTTCTTGATTGTGCAATTCAAAGACTTTTCCTACGGAGTATGTGACACACATTCCTTGTGCATAGCACAGAATGAAATTCTGCTTAAGTAAAAGGTTACTCAGTCTGTCATTATATTCAAAATAACCCAGGCTGTGAGCCTGATTCATGAAGCAAATGACAAATTGTTTTTCAATGGCAGTGCTGAAAATATCCTAGTATTATGCTGTAATAGACCCACCAAATTGCAAAAGGATGCAGCCATTTTAGGTAAAAATAGCATAATTTCTGATCGTGAAATGAGAGACATAAAGATTAATTATCTGTTCTGAGCCATTCATAAATGATTAGTGCAGCAATTACGGGCTTCCATAATAGAGCCCTCCTAGAGCAGTGCCATATTTCCCGCATTGCCAAGGAGACTGCTCAGATTTATTGTTATTGATAAAAGTAAATTCAAAGTCCAGCTAAAAACCCGATAAGGAGAAAATGGCATAGACGATCAGAGGTACAAAGATTTCTAAGGGTTAATAGAGGAGCAGTGTGAGCAGGTAGTGTTCCCTTCCTGTCACATCCCGTAGCAATAATGAGTCTTATGTCACTGAACTTCTGCAAGCCAATCATGTGATGAGGAGTGTAATGCCACCTTGTACCTTATTCCCATATTAAAGATTGGATTTAGGTGCGATTAGGATTTCTGTTGTCAGTTGCTGTTGTTGGCATTACAGATTTTAATTGCAAGTTTTCAGCCTGCTATAATAGTGATCAGAAAACACAGTATCTGCTTTGGTTTAGAACAGTGTTTTCAAAATCCATATTTTACTGTTAAACATAAATTTTAGGCTAGTTTCCACACAGCTGTATCATATATGTAGAAGCTCTTCAGCCACGGTTAGCCCAGTTTGGGCCTTTCATACTTTTGTATTCCTAGATAATAGTTTTGTTGATGTGGAAATGACTTTTTCTGCTTTGTTGGATGTTTTCTGTGTACGCATGAGAGTTCTTCTCAAACACTGCATTTGCTCACTGACCAAAAAATAGCATTCAGAATACCAAATTATACAGTGGGATCGTTTTTGGCATATACCAGTTTGCATTTCAAGCAGTTTCTCTGAAAGGCTACATGCATTCTCCACACTTATCAGGGAATGGGCATGTAAGCTGAAGAGGAGAAGACAAATAAATTCCAGTAATACACATGGTCTTTAAACTTTACCAGTATTGACTAGTTAATACCCACTGTTTACATACTGAGAAGATTCGTGTTTGGTTTATAAACTTCTCAGAGTAAGACCCTTAAGAGCTCTGCATTAATAATACCAAAAATAAGGATTAGGAAAAAGAAAGCTTTTGCTTAAATATCTTGTTCGTCTGCTATCTAAATCCGTGCATTGCTGACATATTTAGTTGTCTGCATAGAAGTTGGGCTGGAGTGTTTGTGGCTGAGTTGTACATGAGCACTGGAGATGAGATTAAATCAGATACTGAGCCAGACATGCTGATAAGGGGCACTCTGTTCACGTTGGAAACTGCTGAGCTGCAATAAGTTGGGAAAGCTACAAATTCCTGTAATGTGAGTTATCAAAAAATACATTGGCAAATGTGTCTTCACCATAATGGGTTCCATGTTGACATCCTTCTTTTGAGGGGAGGTTGGTTTTCTTGTTGGTTGGGGCGGGGGTGGGGGTTGCTCTGTTTGTTTGCTGTATGTGCAATACCTGGTTCATGTGTGGATTCTCCAGCTCATGTTGGGTTTTGTTTAGACTGTGACATGATGTAGAGTCTTCATAGCTTCAAGGACTTGCTCACATGGAACTAATTGAAGAAATGCCACTGATTCAGTCAGTGCCATGCTTCCTTTCTCATGATGTGGATAGTTAATCCTATAATCAACTGAAGAAAGCCACAGCTCTAAGCAGAGGATAAAACAGAGTGTAACTGCAGGGCTGATGCTTCCCTGGGTCAGAATGATGGTACTGAGTAACTGTCAACATGAACAGATTTTTCTTTCTGTAAAAACTTAAGAGATGATTCACTGTAAGTCTCCAGTTTCAGGTATTAGAGTGAAGCCTCCTGAATGAGTTATAAGGTAAGTTTCCAGAACTGAGAATTAATCAGAGATATTGTTAATTTAGCAAGTCATTCTAACAAAACGAGGTACTTCACAGTTGTCTTAATGGATCTAAATTTATTTGACCAATCACTTCCTCAGCCCTACTCAAAGAAAGACACTGCATGCTAAATACTGTAACTGGTCCACTTAATTTTTCATCCTTTTTTTAAACTCTTTTTAACCTTATCTGGTCTTTCCCTAGGCAAAAGTGATCCTTTCTGTGTATTAGAGCTGGGAAATGACATGCTTCAAACACACACTGTTTACAAGAACCTCAATCCAGAGTGGAACAAAGTTTTCACATTGTAAGTGGATTGCTTTTGAAACCATTCTGCAACTCCAGCTAGCAGCTTAAAGAAAAGCTGTTGACTTTGGGAAAATACAAAGGTCAAGTTTAAGATATGTCATTTTTTCATAGTCAGAGAGGATGTTAGAGAAATTTCAAATATAACTTAATTAAAGCCTTTTGCCTTTTACTAGTTCTTGCGTGGAGTTTATTAATAGAAGTCATTAAAAGAAAAATTACTGTGATATTTATAGGAAGAGTCATGACTAGACATAATGGAGTCATAGCTGGATCCAAGAGATAATGTAACAAAGTTGAGACCAGATACTCATGTGTACGTTTTCCGTAATTTAAAATATGTTTCATTGAGCCCTGGTAGAATCCTTGTTTAATTTGAAGTAAGCAGAAAATTAGAGCTCATGTTGGTTTTGGTATATCTTCTGAATTTAGACTAGTTGAACATACTCCAAATTAGATGCTTAAATTTTTATGGAAATCAAAATATTCTTTTTTCTTTCAGTGACTGAAATTATAACTTTTGTTATTATTAAGGTATTGCTTTAAAGCAGTAGATTTTTTTAATCTCATTTTGTGCCGAAAAAGATTTTTTTGTGAATAAGTGAGTGAGATAAACATTTCTACAACTGTAGTAGTCTATGCAAGGAAAGCAACCACGAGGGCTGGTGAAGGAGCATTTGTGGCATTTGCATCTGTCCACTGGAAGAACAGTTTGAGAGTGATGAACTTCTTGCAAAAGCAACATTCATAAATCCTAGGCTGGATAAGAACACAATAAAAAGTATCTGATTTGTTTTATAGAAATACCTTGCTGGGTTTCTGTTTAATTCCTGGGTGCAGCTCAACGCTTGTCTCTTGGAGTCCTTTCTCTTAGTTTGTTTTCAAGGAGCTTCGTCTCATCACTGTTTTTTCTGAGATTGTGCCAGCAGATGAGTCTTGTTGGATGTTCAGCCAGCAAAATAAATCCAATAAAAATTCAAATTTATTTTGTTAAAAAGAAAGTTTGTGTCTGTACTTCCTGTGGGCCTCAGGAATGTCAGCTATGGACTATCTCTAACTTTCTTAGTAAAGTTACATGAATAATCCAAGCACCAAAACTGCAGAGCTGGTCAAGCACTCCCATGTCTCCTTAGGTTTTTGTCCATTAAAAAAAAAATAAAAATAAGTGCCTTAAAAGCTATTGATATTTTAGATTTATTTTGGAGCAGTGTGGATTGTTTTGAGTGGATGGATGAGTCTATTTCAATACCACCAGAAAGCCTTTCCCATCATATTCAGATTTTCTGTAACACACTTACCTGTATGTGTCACTGTGCAGTTTTAATGCTGTAAAGCCTGGTTTTGAATTCAGCTCTTGACCTCTCCTAGTTATCAGCTTTCTTTGTTGGAGAGCTGAGTTTTACATGGATAGCATCACCAATGCACACAAAAAAAAGTCAGTGGCTGGTAGTTTTTTCACCTAGTTATGGGACTAAAACATAAGAACAAGGCTTGGGGAATACCCATGATTTTATTCATTTTGGGGTGAATTTAATTAATTTCTAGTTTATACTCCAGGGTAATACAAACTTAATTAGTAAAAGAGAATTCTTAGATCTTTGTGGAGGAGACTGTGTTCATGTGTATTGACTATTATTTTTTATGTGTCTGTGCTGTTTTGTTCCAGCCCTATTAAAGATATTCATGATGTTCTGGAAGTGACAGTGTTTGATGAAGATGGAGATAAACCCCCTGATTTTCTTGGAAAAGTTGCCATCCCTTTGCTGTCTGTAAGTTAACACATGTATGATTCAAACATTGATGGTTTTGCTGGGAACGGGTTGCATTTCTTTTCCCTGTAGCACATAACACAGATTTAGAGATAAACAGATTTTGTGATCTATACATGCTTTAGTTGGCAGTGTTTATAGTTCTCTTTAGTGTAACAAGCATTGTCAACCCATTTTAGTTGATTTGGTTGATTGGGAAGAAAATTACAGAAATGTCTGTGCTTCATCAGTACTATATGCCATGTAGGTCTGAAAACATAATTGAATCGTTCTGTATGTTTCCACATCATCTTCTGAAGGTAACATTTTAAGCATACCTTTGTTCCATCTTGCTTCTTTTTACTCCATGAAAGTAATTGCACGTCACAGTAGGATTGACTAGAGATAGCTGTTGTTATTGGCACAGCTGAATAAAATTACCTAAAAGGGTGTTTTCCACTCCATAGTGCTTTTAAAGACTGGTGGCTTTTGTTCTGTAAACAAATATGTGAGGAGTGAGTGCTACCATGGGAGTATAAAATCAAAACTGGAAACAAAGCGAGCTCAGGGGAAAGTGGTTGCTCTGGAGATTAAGGAGAGTTGGAGCTTTTTCAGAAATAGCCAAAAAAAGCCAAGCTAAAGAGAGTGGAACATGAAATGGTCATTAAAAGACTTTAATAGGGAAATGGGGAAAAGCAGCTTTGTGTTTGGTAAGACTGATTTAATTTTGCAACAAGTTATAGTGAGTAAACCAGATCAAGAGGATGTAAAGAGCTCCATGTGTATGTGCAGTGTCACGGAAGATTCTGGTAATTTTTGCAGCAACGTTTAGGAAGAACTTTCTATGCTGTGGCTTATTAAATCAATTAGTAGATGAGGCTTGAAACATCATGGGACTCTTGTGTCATATTAGTCAAGTCGTGTAAACAGGTTTAACTGTAGGCATGGGGGTTTCCACGAGTTTTGAGGCAGAGATGCTTTGCGGTAGGTTCCCTGTGCTCAGGAGAGGACGTGACAGGTACTCAAACAGTGAATACTATGTTAAGCCCTGTACAAACGTTTGGGGTGATGATTTGTTGTGCAAACACCTTGGAGTTGTCCTGTGCAGAACCAGGAGTTGGACTTAACGATCCTTGTGGGTCCCTTTCAACTCAGGATATTCTATGCTGACATTTGTGCTTGCAATGTATACCATGATTCCAGTGATACACACAGTGGTGAGATGTTTTCAGTAATGCATGGTGTGATGCTGTGAGTAATAGCACTCTCAAATAGGCAGATGGTGGATCCTGATTGAAATTACAGAGTACAAAATTGCAGTATTGGTTTGAAACATCCCTGTGAAAGCATATTCACCTCTACAAAAGGGCTGGCATGCATCTTTCAGGGTTAAGGCAAGAGTTTGTCCTTGAATTTTAGAGGTAGGATACTGCAGGAAAGGAAATGATGGGTTAGTGGGGCTCTGTCTTAGCAGAGACTGGAGAAACGGGAGGTTTCTAGAGGGAAAGCAAAGGTCCAAGGTGACCAAGGCAGGCCATACAGTCAGCATACTTTAGGTAAGGGACCAGTCAAGATCAGAGAGGGGAACTGCAAATATTTAATGTTTCCAAATAAATAATGAACTGCCCAGAAAACTCTTGAACTGGCTTAGAGGATATGATCCCAACTTAAGGAATGCTTTATAGTGGTAAAGAAATAGCCCAGTGTGCTCCAGTTTTGTTATGATTTTGTCTAAATAAGTGTATTTCTTGTGTATGTGGATTAAAAGTAATGTGCCTTCTGAATCGGTTCACAAAAGTGTGTTTGTTTCCATCCACTCTATGCTCTTTCCATTTCACACTGGAGTTTGAAACAGGGGAACCCATGCAATTTGGAGGTAAAACAACCTAAGTTATACGAGCTGAGGAGTAAATACTGAGCTCTTGGTGCCCCACATGCCATTGTGTGCTTTCCAATGTTCTTCCCTCTGTGGCTCAGACTGCAAGTTCTTTTTGGGGATATTTTAACATGTTCGTCTATTTTAATGGCTTGAGTTGTCAGTATCTCCTATTTTAGAACAATATTAGAGTCAGTTGGGCATGGAGGATGATTTGATGTTTACAGGGAGGAAAAAACCTCTTAACATCTTTTATTCCATTTTTGATCACTTTGTTAATTTTTCCCCAAGTCCTCGTATCTCTGATGTTACTGGAAGAGAGTGGCTGGAGCAGCTGCTCTCCTGCAGATCCAGTGCTTGCCAAATGGCCTGCATGATCGGCAGCAGGCTGTGTGGGCTCACAGTGAGGAGATGTTAGATTTGGATTTTCTGTTGATTTTATAGGCATTTGTCAAGTATCCCTTAGGAAGCGTGTAACAAGGCAGAGGAGGGGAGTGCATGTGTGTGGTAATGTCCAAACTATTCAGTGTAAGGTTTTTTTGTCCAAGGTTTGAGACAAAAAAATAAAATAAAAATTGTTTATGCTTTCCCTTGCCAACTGATCTTCTTCCTTCCCATCCAAACTTCTCTGCCTCCTATTTCGGACAAATCTAGTGTAAATATACTCGTCTCTGCTTCTAATTAAAAACATTTTGCACCTATTAACTTGGTCTGCTCAGACAGAGAACTACAATTTTCTAAGCTCTCTTTCTTTTCCCATTAAATCAGAAATTTCAATGTATATTGTCATTTTGACCAGAAATTCGAAGGTATCCTTTGAACCATTTAGATAAATAAACTAAAAGAGAACAAAAGTTAAAGGCTCAAGGAAGCCTCACAATCATAGATTTAATTTCTCTAGGGAATCAGGCCTAATATTTTCCTGATATTAAGTTGCCTTTTGAAAATAGTTGTGCATTTGCCATTTTTTTTCTTGTTAAAAATACACAAATTTGACTTGTGAGCTGTCAGCATGTGAAGTAAGTTTACTTCAGAAATTGTTCATGGATGACTAGATTCTTAATGAAAAATTGCTTTGAATAAAGTATATATTGGAGGGATATGAAATGTTTAATTAATTTGACAACAAATTTTGGGTTAAATGTGTTCAGTAGTCCCACATTGGCATTTTGCAAACATGAGTACACCTTCATCATCGTATTAACACATGAATAATCTTACTGCATAAAAATTCAGAGATTGTGAAATTATTTATGCTTTCCATTCATCCTTGACTGTTATCTAGGCTTATTTCAGGCACCAAATAAGAAAAATGAAAAACTGGGCAGCAGAGAAGAGTTTTAAGGTGTCAAATGATGAATAGAGCTGCACACTTCATGTTCTTCTGATAGATGTGATGCATCAGTATTGGATAAATACACGTTTTGGTAGCAATACACTGAATTTGAGGATAGATTGAGAGAAGTTATTTGCATTTTAGCTTTAGCTTTTCCATGTTGATCAACCTATCTCAAACACAGCTCTTGTCAGCTAGAATTTAAACTGGAAAAGACACAGCAAGATTAGTGCTACCAGGGTATTCAGCAAAATGGATCACACTCTTTCCAGAGGTGACCTATAGAGTCTGTCTTGCCTAACCTTTGGGCTGAGAGGGAGATTGCTGTCTTGGAGCCTGGAGAGTGAAAGAGAAGACCATGTACCCTACTGAACAGAGCAGGCTTTTGTGCTAGAAACTGAAAAAGAACCTGGGGAACAGAGAAGTAGGGCAAAAACTTTATTACTTCAAGAAAGAAGTTTGATAGGTTTAGAAGTTTTGTAAGGTTCTGGGGGACTTGAACTAATTATCAAAGAAGTCCTTTCTATCTCTGTGTTCCTTTGTGTCCTAGATCTTAGTAAAAGCAACCATGTGTCTCTTTGTGAGGGTCTGTCTTTTTTCTTCTGCTTCAAGAGACTCCTATCTCCTAGAAGGCTGGAAGTTATTAGAGACATGGGAGCATATAGTGTGCTTCAATGAATTTGAAAGCAGAGTATATCAAATAGCCTCATGTAGAAAGACCTTTGAGTGAAGAGAGTTGTAGCACAGAATGGAATTTTTTTTTTATCTTCTGGATTATCAGCTCAGAGTAGTCCTCAGCTGCACCCTTTTTCTGCAAACAGGAAGAGGCCTATGAAATATTTTCAAGTGCCGAGCAAGGTCCATAGCTAACAATACACTGAAAACAAATAGCGTTCCTTTTGGAAGCTTAATTGTCTAAAACATGACCTGGATTCAGAGAGCAGACACCTGATGATTGCAGCTACTGAGTACTTGACCAGAAGTGCACAGTATTTTCCAGGAGAGAGTTTAAGAAAAGTGAAATTGCTGTGTTTACGCAGTAGAGGCAGCTGTGAAGTGTTCTGTCTGTTTTGACTTTTACCCTGATTGGGAACCAGAGTTTTGGGGATAGGAAAAATCCCCCAAATCTCTTCCAGAAAAAAAAAAAGCTAACTCCTCCTTTCTGAAATTAGATTCTCCCCTGAGCACGCACTGTTCACTGAAATGGCATGAACAGGAATGTTTTCTCAAGTACCACGAGGGATCCTTGTGCTCACAGGGTTTTCAGCTCCTCCTCGGACTGGCTGGAAGCCCTTGTGTGACTGCCTGCTTTCTTTCAGTCCATCAGCTCCATATGTATTTGGTCTTTGGATAGCAATCCTCTGTGTAGAACCCAAATCTTCATTCCACTTTGGAGCCCACAGAAGGTTGTTAAACTGAAGTGTTTGGGGCAAAGAGTTTAGGGGTGAATGAGCAGGCTTTTTGTACAAAATCAGTCCAACGTATATGGCAAGATTGGGGAGAAACAAAAAACTCTTTATTCACATACAGGTGTATCAGATGTGTGGCTTGCTTTCATCTTTTCCTGGGGAAATATGTCCTTTAATAAGGATAGGTGTACGCCTATTATAAGACAGCTTTATGTTATGCAGGGCAAATGGGATGACATTGTGCATCAGCAATGAGCTCAAGCAGGAATATCAGAGGTCCCAAATGCTTTAGATGAATTACCCTTGGAGAGTAGCCATTACCCTTTCCACACGTCATGGGTGTTGATGTACAGAGGTTTAACCCAGCGTTCTTCTGTCAGATCATCAATATATGACATTGAATCTGCATCAAAGCTGGATACAGAGTGAAGTTTTCTTAAAATCAATGTAAAAAAAAAAGCCACTAAACCATATTTCTTTGAGACAAGAGCAATGAAAAAACACACTTTGCTGCATAAGGGTCCTGTCTGCTCCGTGTTTTGTGTCATATCAATCTTGGCTTTTGCTATTTCATTAAAATTCCCAAGCGGTCAGAAGGTTGTTGCTTAATAGATTTAGCATTGGCTGGCTACATCAATACTGTGTTTAGTCACATTTGTTTTACTGGGGACATCTGTGCGAAGAGTTTAGCAAATATATTCATTCATTTGAAAGGAACTCGCTGCACTTTGGACCTTGACTGTATGGTGGTCTCATGTACCTGAACATTTCCTTCAGTTGGAAGCAACTTCTGGCAGTGTTTTGCCTAAAGTGCCTCTGTAGGTTGAAATATTTATTGCAAAAAAGAATTTTAGCTTTTCTTCCAACTGATAATTTCCTTTGCATGGTCCCATATGGAGAAGGGATGTGATATAGAATATACATTTTGTTCTGTGAAAATATGGATTGTTTTTGTCATTCAGTGTTGACTCAAAAGAGGGAAATATCCCAAATACCAGAAATTTCCATGGGATGAAAATTCAGTCTATTTTTGTGATGGTGACTTTGCAAAATTGTGCATGTAGGTGGGGTAGGCACTGCTGTCCTCAGGGTAATCCCAGAGCTATGGGCAGTCTTGGTTGGTCATTGAGCCTCCTCAGTATCGTGTATACTATTAATAAGCTTTCAGAGAACGCAGGCATTAGTATTCAGTGAGGATATAAAGCATCATCAATAAAGGAATAATATTGATTATGTCTCTTTGAGGCACTTACCTTCAGATATTTTCACATTTAATTTGAACAGTCCTTTCCTTCCCTTTTCCCATAAGTAGATGTTAACATTCTTAGGAAAGATAACCTGGTTTAAACACAGGTATCAGAAATCTTCATTGAGTCAAATCCATGTGAGATCATCAGGTGTGTAGCAAAAGGTGTTTGGTTGATAGAAGAAACCTGATCTTTCTGACACTGAGGTTCATCCTGGGACCCTTCTTGTTTTTCCACAGCTGGAGGGAGAGTGTAAGCAGTTTTTGTGGATAGCAGAGGCTAGGGAAAAGTACCCAGAGAGGAAAAAGAAATAGATCCAAAATAAAATTAGTATGTCTGCCTGTCTCTCAGGGCTGAGGGAGAAGCTGAACAGAATCTGAACTCTGGCCCAAGAACAGCATGCAATGAAAATGTGGAGTATTTAAAGCTATTTTGCATGTTTTCTTCTGGGCACAGCTGAAGCATGCCACTGATCTAATCTCCATGCAGTCATGGGTGTTAGAATTACCCTGTACCTTTTGTTGAACTGCACTCCCTTAGCACATTGCCAAAAATGTGAGTCTTTTGTTCGACTTCTTTTTCTGTGGATTTTTTTTTTTTTTTCTTTTAATCCAAATGAAAATGCAATGGAGACAGGCCATTTCATAGCCTGTCATTCTTCCCTCTTGTTCTTTTTTCCCTCTGAAGAAGGTCAAGAGCTGGGATATCTGTATGATTGTTTAGTCTTAGGCTGAGTTATAATTGCACATCTTTTTCCAGACGATTCAAATACTTAGAATTAAATATGCCAAATGAAGCTGACGGTAAAACTATTTGGACTGCATTACTTTGTGCCTTCTTCAGATTTAGAATAGCAGGAACAATAATAGTGACGCCATTAAAAAAGTTTCTCAAGCAACAAGCAACCATCGTTTCCAAATACAGACAAAGATGGAAGTTATTTGTTGCTGATTTGAAACTTAGTGTATGAACACACCTGCAGGCACACCCAAAATGTTTGATTCAGCTTCAGCTCTTAAAATGAAGAGTCTTTTCCCAAAAGTCAGAAGGACTTTTTTTTTGAGAGCAGAGTACCATGGTATCAGATTCAGATACTCAGATAACATTTCTTTTCATTTTCTGTCAATTTAGAAGCATGTGACTTTTTTTCCTTGTGCGTTATGCTCTTGAAAGATATTAGAAATATATCCCAAGGAATATAAAGTGAACTTCCCACTAGTTGTTGCTCCTAGTGTAACATGATGAAATGTGATGAGAAATATGTGTAAATGAAATACATGGAAATTCAGCTCCCAAATTAATAACTCTGGAGAATCCAGAATTAGGACATAATGATATGTGTTGCACATCTTCATCTCTACAGACACAATGGGAATAAAGTGCATTCTATCCTCTTGCAGGAGAGTCCATGAGTCAAAGTTCAGGCTAAACCTGCTGCTGGGGCATCCCCTTGGACAGCAACCTCAAAACAAATCCTTCTGACTTATTGTCCCTACCATCAGTAAATCCATTTGTCACTAATTTGGAAAATTGAACAAAATCTTTAATTTGCAAACAAATTTTGTTTTCAGTAACTTTTAAAATTAATTTTTGCCCTTGTTTGAAGGCGAGGAGGGGGAAAAAAATTGATGAAATAGCAAAAACCTTTATGATGGGTTGACAATGCTGTATGTGGCACTTGGCTTGAGGGCCTTCTGGTGCCAGTCCATTTGGCCCTTTGGTGCCAGCTCCAACCTGCTTACTCTTGTGGTGAAAACTGAGGTGCTTTGTGATCAGTTTAATGCATTGCCTGTTATTATTTATTGGTATTAAATAAATTCCACGTAGGTCTGCATAACTGGTAAAACTTTGAATGAGAAAATAGATAATAACTGGAGTTCCTGGTCATACATCACTGAGGATGCAAAATTAGCCCTTGTGAGAACCCTCTTCCCTTCTGACTCTTAGCAAGAAAACCCATCTGCTCATTGATGAGCTGTTTTAGTATAGAAAGAATGGAGCAGCTCTGGGAAAGAAAGTGACCTTTCCCTTGTCTTGTGAAATCACTTGGTTCCTATTATACCTTTTTTTCTTTCCTTACTCATTTCTACCATGGTTTATATGAGTGCCTCTTCTACATGCCAGAGCAGCAATAGCCGTTTTAAATATGGTTGCAATTTCATGCCCCCAAATTTCCTCTGTTATCTTTAATCTTTGATCATTACAGTCCCTCAATGTAGCTTTTTGGTAAGCTGCAGTTTTTTATGTTACTGCTGTTTAGAATTAACTGGTCTGCTTCCTAAAAAGCCAAATGTTTAATCAATACATATCCTACTGTGTATAATAAATACATTTCTGCCATCACTTTTTGAAGAGAGAGTGCTTTTGATTTGAGCCAAATAGTTTACAAAATGGTGAGGGAGGGTTTTTTGTTGGTTGTTTTTTTTTTTTAATAGATGCTTAATGAAAAAAGGCCAACCGGTGGATCAGAGCATAGAAATGGTATTGAAATTCAGGGATGGAGTGGGGGGAGAAGTCTTTTACATGAGTTAGTTAATTTTGAACATTTGTTACATTAGCATTTGCTCCACTTCAGCTGATTCATTTCTTTGGATTGCGTTTGTTTGCTGGGTAATAATTTGACAACATTGCAATAAACTAAGCATTAAGAAGTGGTTTCGTGTACTGGAGTGTGCAATAGGTAGGTAAAGTTGTTGTTTGTGGCTCTTTTCCTGAACTTTGGAAGAAAAATCCCATTTTAAACCTGTAATAACGGAGGCTGATTACTTCCCATCAACTCACTGGCTTCCAGGGCAGAATTTTCTGACTGGTTATTGCGTGTACTGCTCTACTATAAAGTACAAGGTCTGTAAATTAAAGTTGGACCATAAGAGATTTAATCTGCAATTTTATAGGTCTCTAATCCAACAGTTGTTTTGTATTTCAGGCTCCAAGTATATTATCAGGATTTGGGGAAGGTTTTCTTTTTGTGCTTGAGTTATATTTATTTATTTGTTTGCAAAGTCTTTAAATTATATTGTGAATTACAGCCAGGAAAATATTGATGCTTTTTCTTCTTCCCTCCAAAACTATAGATTAGAAATGGTAAACAAAGTTGTTACACGCTGAAGAATAAAGACTTGGAACGTGCTTCAAAAGGAGTAATTTACTTGGAACTGGATGTCCTATTTAATCCGGTGAGTTGAAGTGTTTTCTCTTTGCTTATCACTGGTGTAAGAAAAGTGCGAATCTGCAAGGACGAGGGTGATCCTTTAAAATCAAGGAGCCAAGCAGGAAAAGTCCTGACCTGGTTGCATCTGACCTGGTGGGGGAGGGATGTTTGATGTGGGTGGAGAAGTATTGGGCTATCAGAGCTGCAGCCCCTCCGGGTGGAAGAGGCAAAGCAGGTGCAGTTTAGGATTGACAAATAACCCCGAGCGCCTTAGGAAGGAGGTGCCGATTGCTGTGGCCACGGTTTCAATTGCAACAGCAAAAAAGGGCTTAATGTTCATCTTATTATACATTACTTTTAACACCTACTTCTTTCCCAAAAAGCTGACCCAAGATGTTCTCTTCCCAGGGTGTTGACAGGAAAATTAATGAGGCATAGACACAGTGCGCTTAGTTTTTAGGTGGCTGAGTCAGTCTCAATCCTTTATGCCCTGCAGCCTTTTACTGAGTTTAACTCCTATTTATTAAGGCCATCATGGGCTGTGCCACAGCTCTGCTCTTGCTGAAGTGAGTCCAGCCTTGCCCGGTTTAACTTGTCTGCATTTTCCTTAGCATAGGATTATAGAATGGTTTGGGTTCAAAGGGGTCTTAAAGCTCATCTCATTCCAACCACCCAGCTATGGGAATGGACATCTTCCACTAGACTAGGTTGCTGTGAGCCCTGTCCATCTGAATGTTTCCAGAGATGGGGCATCCACCACCTCTCTGGGCAACCTGTGCCAGTGCCTCACCATCCTCGTTGTAGAAAATATGTATAAAAAGCAACTCCTGAGCCACACAGAGGCCAAAGAGATGAGAGAGACTGAAATTCCTAATCTTCCTGAACAGCACTGGTGTTATGAAACTAAAATAATGCATTTGAAACTACATGATGCTTTTTTTATAATTTTTTTTTTTTTTTTTAGATAAAAGCAAGTATTAGAACATTCAAGCCTCGAGAAAAGCGCTTTACTCAGGAGAACCGCAAATTTTCTAAAAAGGTGAAAATTGTGTCTGGGCTAAGCTTTTGCATCTCTTTTGGAGAGATTTGAATTGCTGTAGCGCAATTGCAAGAACAAAACCTACTTATGCATAAAATGCTGAACACATGTACATTCCGTGTATTTCTGTATATATTAAAAGGTTTGTTTGTGTTAACACGAAATTGCTTTCTGATCTAGCTTGCATCAGTAGTTCTGCTTCGTGCTTCAGAGTGGGGAAAATGATAGCTGTGGATTTTGCACAGTTCGCAGCACTTAAAGCTCAACAAGAGCCTTATTCCCTTCTTTGGGAAGGAAGAGATCAGGGCTGTGTTCCTTATGTAAAGATCCCATAGGATTTTTCACCATTATTCTTTTAAAAATAATTTTTGTTATTTTTAAAATAAGGATGCCCTGTAATAAGTCTAAAAGTTACTATTTATTTTTATGGATTAGTCCAAAGCATGTAGAAAAGAGGTGCAGACTACATTCTCTCTGGTCCTTTTCCTGAGACACTGATGTATTTTGAGGATTGAATGAGGATAAAAGTAGGTTTGTGTAACTGTTTTATTTAGTTGTAGCATCAAGACATGCCTTTTTTCGCTTTTTCTTTTAAGGGTTGAGGAAAATCTGGAAGGTTTGGGTATAATCAGAAAGCAGACAGGAGCTGGCGAATATATCTGAAATAGAGGCTTTATTTGTAATATGTGCCCCGGCATCCGTTTGTAGCTTAAATTATCCCTGTTTCTGAAGCAATAGTAGGATATTAGTGTGTTTGATTAAACTCCTCTTCTCCTCCCCTCCTCCCACTCAATATTTATCAGATCTTATCAAGAAATGTAGATCGTGTGAAAAAAATCACCATGGCAATATGGAATACAATACAATTCCTTTGGAGCTGCTTTCTCTGGGAGTCCACGGTAAAGAGCCTGATAGCATTTGTGGTAAGTGGATTTCTTCTTTTATTGCATGAGGCTAAGTGATATAAGATCTTGAGTGTTACCGTGCCTTCCTCTCCACCAGTGTAAAGCCCTTTATCATTTGCTGTTATTGGTATTTTATGGCTATGTGGCTGGAGGGCTGTGGGTTTCAAGGCAGCTTGGGCCACACTGGGCCTGGTGGGGATGGAAGTTAGACCTTCAGGAATAGCCTTTCTTTGCTTGGAGCAGAGGCAACTGCTCACTTGCACTGAGCACTGAGGGTGCTCATACCCATGGTGGGTGATGGACCTTGCCATCATGCAAAGGCTGTGACTGTGTGGTGACTCTAGAATTTTTAATTATTTTTAATTTGAAACTGCAACTGTGTGGTAGGAAAGGAAGGATTTGGTGGCCAAGAGGATGATGTAGGGAGATGCCTTTGATCTGGGTGACACAATGAGCTGCTGGGTGTTGTCCCTTCCATCTTCTATTGCAATGAGGCAACACTTCACTGCAGGTTGTCAATTCCTGCTATGCCTGTGTGGACATGGCCCATTGCAAATTTATTCTCTTGACTGTAATAATATACTGTTTAAAAAAAAAAAGGGAAAGGCTGGTCAGTGAGTTCTGCTGCACTCTGAAAACAAAAAGCCAAGTTCTCCACCTGCCTGTCCCGCTTTTCATCTCTCTCCTTTTTCCTCTTGGTAGTAAACACCCCATTTGCAGTTTTCTCATAATCCACTCAAGCACAAAAAGGTTTTGCCTGCTCTTTATTCTGCGGTGTGACATTTGCTTCATGCTTGAAATGTTTGGCATGCCATTAAAGGTTGCAAAATCGTTTTGTGGTGGTCTAGCATACAGAAAGAAAGTTTTTGAGTGGAGTGCTTATTAAGCAATGTAACAGACACATCTCCAAGATTTTCTCCCGCTTTTGCTGTCTGTGAATTGTAAGATGTTTAAAGGCTTTTTTAAGGAAAACACTTCAGTGTATTTGCCAGAGGATAAGTAAAGTAGACCATTCCTGATTGTAAGAAGCTCCAGAGGAAAGACAGGAGCTGTCTTCACCCTGTAGGTCAGCGGGTGGCTGACACATATGAGTGGGTAGGATGAGCAGGTCTTTTCTCTGTCATTTTATGTCTTCGTGTTCATCAAGGTTCGTTTAGATCATATTATATATATTATATATAGTTAATGGCTTGAGAGCTGGTGTGGGGCAGAGTAGTTGGTGCCTCACTGAAGTCTGTGTGGCTGTGCAAGGGCGTTCTGTGATTGTGCCCAAGGGAATTGGGTGGTCGTGAACACTGGGGCTGGAAAGGGAGGGTCCTATGTAAAATCCAATGTCTCTGTCCTACCATCACTGTACAGCAAGAATATAAGCACATATTTAAAAGATTTGCTCTTAAGAGATTTTGCACCAAAATACTTGTGAAGTTACAGCTGTGAAGTTCAGTTTTTCAGACCTTGAAAAAATTTGGAAGGGGTGGAGAGGCAGAAAAATAAGAAGGTGAGAAAGTGGGTCTACAGAAAAAGGAATTTATTCCTAGTGAAAAGGAGGATGAGAAGGTTAGAAGTTACATACTGTTAACATCTTTGCTGGATGCCATAATACTCCTGATTTCCTGAAGGAAAGTGGGTAATGGGAAAGGAATAAAAATACTCTACTCTAAGAATAATTACCACAGGCTTCTTCTACAACCCAAAATTTAAGTCTATCTGATTTTTCTCACATGGAAATAATTCAGCTCTGGCACTTAAAATGAAATGCTAATTATATATCTCTCTCTCACTATTTCCAGCGTGAATGTTCATAGTATTGAAAATACGCACACAGCATGGTAGATGCACATCCCTCCCTGCCCCAATCTCTGTGGAAAACACACTTGACATATTGGTTAAAAGATGAGAGGAGGAAGATGCACAAAGCTTCTCACTTATTTTTTAGCTGGGTTCATGAAACCCTCACTGATGGCTTCAATCCAGCCAGGCCCTCAAACCATAACGTGCCTTTTTAAAATAAATCTTTTCCTTACAAACGTTGTCCCTTGAGCTGCTGGCAATAACTGTTTTGATCATATCTTACATTTCCACATATTTTCTCTGTGATAATCCCAGATGTAGGGTGGTCCTTAAAACCTACCTCCCTCTTGTGTTGCTCTTGCTTTCTCTCTACAGGTAGCCCCTTTGCCTTCATCCAAGGGCAAATAAAGGGAGGGAGGAGGAGGAAGACAAGCAGAGAGCATAATCATGGGAGCTCTGTCCTTTAGGCAATCTGATAAAAAACATTGCCAAGAAAGAAGAAAATATTTGTGAGCTCATCAGAGGATGGCAATAGCTGAGGACACAGTATCTTACACCTTTCTGTTTTAGTCTTCATTACAGTGCCCCTCCCTCCCCATTAATGTGACAGCTCTTGTGTGTGACAAGGACATCAGCTGCTCTTTCTGGGTGTGCAAGAGAAAAAGAGGGACAGAGAAAAGGCAGGACACGGTGAATGAGAACAACACTGTCACTGTGTTTTGTCATTTATAAGATACATCATCCCAAGCTAAATTTCTTTATTAGGTTGTAATGGTGAGAGGAGACAATCCAAGAACTTGTGAGCAGATGAATTTTTTTGTGCAATGAAAATGAAATCATATTATTCATCAGCGTTCTGTGCTTTTAATCTGATGATTTTTTGTCTGAGTTAATTGCATAGGCAGAGAGGACAATGATGGGCTCTGCTCAGGGACATGTAAATCAGAATTTTTTCATGTTTAGAGGTTTGGGAAAGCACGTTGAAAGGAAGGGGTGAGATGAAAAGCTCTATTTCACTTTTGGCGATGTTTGCCCTGTGCACAAAGGGTTTGGTGCAAATTGTGTTAAACAAATTCTAGAAAACACAGGTTTTCTGGGTTCTTCAAAGTGTACCTCTCATCGATGTCCGCTATGAAAACTGGACATATGTGGTTGTGTGTGCCTGGGATATATCCTGATACTCCCAGTGTGAAAAATGTTGCCTGTAGAGTTAATAGTGTTCACGTACCAAGAGATAACTTTCAACACTTTGTGTTCTTCTCCATTGGTTCAGGATCTGGGGGGATTTGTAGATTAAGACCAAAAAGACCTCTTGTCATTCTAGTCTGTTTAATTTTGATGTAGTTTTTTTCTGTATTCAACCCAATACATTGTTTTCATTGAAACACACCTCTCAAAAAGGTGGTTATTTCGAAGATATCCAGGGACACAGTCCAGTACATCTCTGTATGGTCCTTCTTGTGTGTCTGACATGCTTCATATCCTACCTTGGACAATCTTCTACCAGTTTCCAGTGCAAATGTAGTTTTAGCCTGGTCCTAATTCTTCCTTCCTCATCACACTTTTCTCCTTGAGACACCTCTTTCATGCAGCTTTACTGGTGTCCAAAAAGCTGAAGCTGCATGTTGAAATGTGTCTGGGGGAGTGTATGCTCACAAGTCATCTTGTACATCTGTGTGATTATAAGCTGTTTTTTTTCCCCACTCATGCATATGAAAACTTGTGTTCTTACCTTTCTGATGCACATTCAAACCGAATTTTTGAACTATCCTTCTACATGCACACATTCCCTCTCTACTCTGCTCCCCCTTTGCAGGTTGTGGAAGTGAAGTCCGTATGAACCAAATCATTCTTACTGCACTCTCTGTATTTTAAAAATATTTTAAAAGTTAATTTTAGTCACAGAATGATTTTCTGTGAGGAATTATGCATCATTGCACATTGTGCTTGTGATTTTATACAACATAATTACACCTTCTATTGACAGTTTTCTCTGCATTAATGGTAATTATGCCATTTAATGAAATTACAGTAATTGCATTAAAAAATATAATCTGGTGCAAATTAAAAGGATATATTGACTGGAATTTTTACTATCATATATATTTTTTTAAAGTTTGCATGATTGTTGGAAGAGGCATTGACAGGATCAGGCAAATGATGGGAAACCAGCCACCACAGCACCTCTGGTGTGACTGGCAGTGCTCACTGCCGAATTCCTTCAGGGTCCCTGCACACTCACCCATGCCAGAATATTTCATTTTTACTGGCAGCATTTTCCACTATATCAGGTTTAGCCTTCTTGCTAATCAAGGCTGCTGCCAGGGTGGGTACAGGTGGGAGCTATTTTTCCAGCTCAGCTCTCACTGGCAGCCTGGACCAGCCAGAGAAGGAATGCAGCAGGCACAGTCAGTATTTATTTATTTAGCAGTGACATTGCAGTGTTTCTGGTAATTATTTTATGATGGGTTAGTATTGGGAGGAAAGGAAGGAATATGCGGTGATGCAGCATATGTTGGTGATGTGGAGTTTTGGGTCAAATTCACTGCAGTTATTTAATGGTGGGCAGCTGGGAAAATTACAGGTGTAGGTTTATTTTGGAGCACTTTGGGCTTCCCAAAAAGCCAGCTGATGCAAGAGTAAGGAAGCTCTAGGGGTTGTGGATGCAGCAGCAAACCCAAATTTAAGCTTTTGTGCTCCTTGCAGAAGAAGTGAGATTTTGGCACTCTTCTGCATTGACATCTCCAAAGATTTTTAAATCCAGAGAGAACTCGAGGATCCCCTATTTTTTGACACTGTCCCCTCAGGCTGTGGGAACTTGAGAGTCTGTGAAGTCACAGGGCAGGCTGGATGAAGCTGCAGATATATGCAGGGCTGTGCCAGTTTGCTTCAGGACTAATCTGGCATAATAGCAGAGAGGTAGGTCAGACTCTGCAGGCCAGGAACTTCTGGGCATCTCTGTGGAGTGTGCCATTGAACATGCTGCCACTTCAGCTTGTGATATGGCAGCTGGATTTGAGCCCAGCTAAATTCATCTCATAGAGAAGACACCAGTTGTCTTAATAGATGTGAACAATTTTTGATCCTTGTTGAGCTGGGCTATATTTATAGTAATGAACTGTGGGCAAAAGACCATTAGTTCGTTGACAGTGTCCTCTAAAATTGGTAGTAGCCTATCAGTAAGGGAAATGTTCTTTTTTTTTTTTGAAGGAAAGATGTTTGTTAACTCCAAAAGGCTTACATTTTGAACTTTCTTGGGGTAAATCTCTCATTTTGGATGTGTACAAGTGTCTCCTGCATGTTATGATTTGGCTTTCCCAAGCAAAGCACAAAATGTTCCAGCCCTGTTTGTACTGAGCATAATTCAACACTGGACATGACAACAATATATGGGTAAAACATCCAATTTAACTTCTGCCTTGTTTTGAAACAGAATGATTTCTTTAATTTTATTTTTCCCTTGATGGGAGAGGAGTTATAGATCAATAAGGGGAAATTCTTGAGATGAAATTTTCACAGGGAACATGAGAAATCTATGGAGAAAGGAGACCAGTAGCAGCTGTGAAATCCAGATATCTTAGGATATAGACCATCACCAAACATCTCTTGGACCTCTGGCCAGTCCAACAGAGGATAGGGGTTAAACTGAACTGAGACTTTTGGCTTACCAGTGGATGATAATAATTCACTCTTCCACAGGGTGGGGAAGGAAGACGTGCTCTCACGTGATCTTCCCTAAAATTTTTCTTATTTTCCCCATGGATTGTCCGCTAATTTTGAACAAGCAGTTCCCTGATACAAATGACCCTGCTATGGCTACATATGTAACTGATGAGAAAGATATAGTCTTTTTTCTCCTTATTTTTTTCTCATCCTCAAAGCTGAAGATAAAATATAAAGCATTTTTCCCAAACTGTTCGGGAGCAGCATTGAAGTCATGTTATATTAAAATGTCCCCACATTTAAAAGCTAAATAAAATGAATAGATGTAATCCTAAAGAGAGAAGAATGAGTATTCTTCAAACACTGAATAGGGAACTTGGAAAAACAAGAGACTTAAGAAAAGAAAAAAGTATTAATGCAAAAGAGATGGTCTTTACATCCGGTTTACTGTAGAGCTTTTGCTGAGGGCTGTTTTCAGCCCATTTGCAGCTTGTGTTTTGCTACAGTTTTAAAGGAGCAGTCGGCACAGGGATGAAGACAGTTTCTGTTTAAACGGGGGAGCTGTAAAATAACACTGGTACAAAAATTTGTTCTTACTAAGGCTAGGGCTGGTGCTGCAGGAGCAGCAAAAGGCAGGTTTCAGGAATCTGACCTAGTAAGTAATTCTTCAGAGCCCCTAACATTTCCTCCCCTCTTCCCCTCTGCAAATCCCCGGCAAAGGCACATCTTTGAAATCACTGTCTCGAACTCCAGTGAAAAGGCTGGATTTTGAGGTATGTTTTTATTTCGAGCTATTATACCCCAGTAAAAGCATTTTCTTAATGATGGAGGAAACGTGTATATCCTGCTTCCTCCACACTGCTCCTGGCAGTGCCTGTGAAAATGCACTGTCTCTGCAGGCAAAGCTGTCAGGAGCACGTTACCTGACACAAGCGGCTGCTCAGATGAGAAACAGGCTTCTCTAGACAATTAAAGGAGGTGGCTTTACTCTTTTTCCACCAATTTTTACATTTCTAGTATTATTCTTCTGTGGTTGAGGGGAATACAATTTAAGCTTGAGATCCCAGACTTTGCTTTGTTGCAGCAGTTAAAATTCCTGGAATAGCAACAGTGATATTGATGATGCCGAGAGACACACAGCAAAGTAAACACATGTTATTTCCAGCTCTTTCAAAAATGCAAGAACAAACAAGGACAAAGTTAATAGGGAAATAACCACTTAGAAGCTTGACAACAGGATAAACAAGATTTAAAAAGCAAAGTTTGAAGCTTTGGAGTCAGGGTGAGATGGAGCTGAGAAGAGATTAGTACAAATATCCCCTTTAACTTTGAAAAAGATGGATGGCCTTATGTTTCCAGCTCAGGAGTTTGGGGGATTTGCTTTTTGCCAGCGAAATGTTCCAAAATAAAAATAAAAGCAAAACTATGTTTTGCATCCGAGGAGTCATACTCGTTTCCTCTGGGTGTTCTTAACAAGACACTTACCCGATATAGCAATTCCCTTGATTTTGGGTTTGGGGATTTTCCTCTTAAATTAAGTCTATGCTGCGTTGGTATTTTTGAGCAGTAGTCATGCTTTCTGTGCCATGTACTCAAAACCTGAGTGCATCACATAGGAATGATTCCCTCATGGAATGGCAGAGACCTAAATCACTGCTTCTCACTCTTTAATTGCATTATGTTGTTTTTAACTGATGATAAAGCCTTTTAATACCTGGCTGTGTGTGGTAAACTCTATAGTCCCAAGTATTCAGGTAAAAGAACAGTCTTGTCACAGGATAAGCCTCTGTGTAGCTGATCAGCAGGAATGTGTGTGCAGGCATCCAGTTGAGGATTATGTCAATGAGAAAGAAATTCGGCTTTGTTATAGAAAATTAATTTATCCCTGGAAGTTGTCTGTGTTAAGATACACATATATATTTAGCTATCTGTCAGTCTCCAGAACCGGAGTGGAAATATAGTTTTCATCTCTTTGGCTATTTAATAACAGTCCACAAAGCCAAGATCAAATGTGGAAATATTTTATCTAATAATAATAATAATAAAAAAAAATCAAATGAAAAAGGGCTCTTACTGTCTCAAACCTGAACTAACTGCACCTACAAACCCTTCTGACAGCCTTTGTGCTCAAGTTGTGACCTGTTGGAGAACTCTGCTCAGTGCTTGCATTTCCAGCTAATTTGATATTGCCTTTTTTTTTATTTTTTTTGGTGGTTGAAGCTTTGTCATTTGTTTCAAAGCTGTCATTTTTATTAGTCTCCCTGGCTGATCTTTTTGGGCTCTCGTCAGGTGGTGTGTGTTCTCCATTGTCTGCCTGGTCTTGGCAAGCTGTAGGTCCTTTTATTGCCATATGACGTGGGCGTGCTTGCAGCAGTAGCCTGTAATTATACCCACCACAGGTGACAGTTACAAGAGAGCTTTGGTAATAATTTTAGCTGCCTGATCTGATGTTTATGAAGAGCAAACCCTCTTTGTGGTCTGGCTGGAGTTTGCTATATTGTTTTGTACTTTAGCAGTTTGATTTATGAAGCCCTTTTTATATTTTTCTCTTTTATTTTTCCTTAATATATAATGTCTCGTGTCTTTTGAAATTCTGAAGTTTTGTAGAGGATTATTGTTGATCTTATGCTATTTTGTAAATTTTCTGTTTATTTTTACATGCACTGTATTTATTTTGCTTTGTTCAGCACAGTAAAAAAATACCCTTGCCTGTTGCTGGTTTTATTTGTATATTTAACATTGCTGAACTCCTGTATCTAACCCCTCATTAGCAGATACACTGTGTTCTAACTGGGAGAATAATCACAGATTAGCTTTTTTTTATTTTTCGACTATTATTTAGCTGTTTTATAAAAGGTCAAATAATCTATCCATGAAGGCAGCACTGGTTCCTTTACTTCTGAAGGAATTGGAAAACTTATATATGTCAAAGGTGAATTTAGCTCATGATTCTTATTGCTACCTTACAAAACTCCATCCTGATTTTAGGAATTTGCCACACAAAAATTGTGGACAAGGCTGACATGCCCACTCCCTGAAAGCTGGCTTTTCTCTGGTTTTATTTCTTTTTGCAGTTTTAATTCTTTAGAGGAACTTCAGATTAAAACTCTTGCGCATCTTCTGAATTTTTGATTTTTATCAGAAGATCCTGATTTGTAATTCTTATCAATTGGATAGTAGGTTGGAAATCAAGAAATATTTATTTGTAACCATTTCCTAGCTTATTTCATCCAAAGGGAGATGATATTCCATATCAAGATCCAGTCATTTTCATTTTCCCAATTTGCCTGTTGCCTTTCCTGTGAAAATTCAATTTATTCATAGATTAAATATTTCATAAACAAAGATGAAATTAGTATTCTAAGTTGAATGAATGCTGCTTATGTGTGAGGCTCATTAAACAGGAGTGTGAGATGCTACTTACCCACCACTATTGGAAACAGCAGAATTTGAGAAGCTTCTTTGTAAAATTCCCAAAGTTTGGCATGGATTTTGACTGTGCAAGCTGTATGGAAAAACTCATGTGGCTCAGCCCAAACAAATAAACAAAAAAGGCTGTTAACCCATGGTATGTGTTATGAAAAAGGTATATACACCAGGAAGTAAAAATGTCATTAAAGGTAAAATTTTTTTTACTCAGTGTGCTCTTTTTTCCCGCCAGAGCCACAGGTGTATTGATTTTCTTTCAGTCAGCATCTGTTTGTGTTTGTATCATTATTCACATTACTTTGACCTCTTAGAAAGTACTTTAAAGCACTCAGTTTTACAGGAAAATTGTACACATTATCTCCCAAGTCATTACCAGTATTTGATTTTCTTTTTTATTTATTTTTTTGTTTCTAATTTTAAAAAGACAGATCATTTATTTTTAACATGGATATAAACTTAGAACAACTCTGCATTCCCTCGAAACACAGAGGAAGTTTTTATTCTTCCAACATGAGAGAATCAAGTCAAGACGTGTCTGTAGGTGGTTTAAATCACTGTAACCTCATTAACTTCAGCAAACTGATGTTCTTTAACATCAGTTGAAAATCTCCATTCTCATTTTGGGGCAGATCCTGTGTGAATAGGAGTAGCAGCTTTTCTGAGGGGATGAAAAGCCTGTAGATGGCGATGGACCCTCAGGAATGAACCAGCTCTGGCATTCAGGCTTTTGTCAGATTTTTCTGGCAGGTTTTCTTTCTTTTGCTTGAACTATTTTATTTTTAATTTAATTCACCCTTTCTCTCAGCACTAATCTAACAGTAGTTGCAGAAATCGTGACAACTGGAAGAAATTTCCTATTTGAAGGTAATACAACATTTTGGTTTTATGATGGAGACAGATGCACCTTGAAGGATTTCTCTTAAGGCATACTGATTGTTGGGCTTTTTTTGCCTTTTTTTTTAAAAAAAAAGAGTTGGATCCTTTACAAGTTCTGAAATAAAAGGGGATTAGTATAGAAGCTACAGAGCAAATACATTTTTCAAAAAGGTTGTTGTCATTTAGTTTCGCTTTTCTTCATTAGCAACTAAGATGTGCTTTAACTTAGAGGTTAATCTTAAGTAACCAGAAAGTTCTTGGGTTGTTTGAGGATAGCAGTAATAATAGAAATACTTTAAATCAGGATATGTCCCTTCAATTATTTTTTTTTTTAGTATTGAAAGGGAAATAAAACCGGAGCAACGGGATGATTGCAAAATCCCAGAAATCTGATTTAAAAAAAAATCTATACTGTTAATTGTGAATAAATTTAACTACTACCACAGTAAAGTGTTACACTCCCAAAAGCATCAGTAGAGTTTTGATTGCTTCCCCCACAATTTCGTGAAAATTAAATCTTGTATTCTTAATTGTGGTATATGCTCTGCAGTCAAGCTTAGCTGGTTTCTTTTTGTGGGTTTCTTTTTCCTCCCCCCAAAAGTAGTGCTGTGATTTTTGAGAAGTGTTAATAAATATTTAAAACATGTAGTGTTTTGTACCAGTCTAATATACTGATTTATTTTACCCTTACAACTACCCATATAAAGCCAGCATGTTTACTGAGAGATGAGTGTCATAGGTGAGCTAAGTCTTCACTAGAACAGCCTTTATCTACTCTGCCAGCTCAGGTTCAGAACTTTACTTGCTTTTTGGGAGAAGTCGCTGTCTTCTGTACTTTCCTTCAGCTTTCATCTTTTAATGGAAGAGAAGAGCAGCACAGCTCTGTATCAAAGGCAATTGTCAGCTTTCATTAGATGCATTCTATTGTTTGTTCAGATTAGAAATAACTGCATTACACTTTGACTTTGAAGGCTTGTTTGTTTTTAAATATACTGGGTATATGTGACCTTTTTGTCATTTGTGATGCACTTGGCTTGACAAATTTGAGATACACATTTAAACAGCAGCCAAACCTATTTGTAACACAGGTACTTCAAAAAAGGCACTTTTTGTAGGTCTAGAAAATGAAAACAAAATCCTGTTGCTAATAAAAAGCATTAATAGATGAATATAAAGTATTTTTAGCTAGTACTCTACCTCAAATACATTGCATAGGGATGCTCAGTGTGTCTGCAGCTCCCAGTATTTAGGAGTGAGTGGGAATCCAGTCAGCTGGTTTTATCACCCCATTATGTATTGGCCATATGAGATGTGGCCTCTGTCAGAACATGACAGCAAGAAAGTCTAATTCCATTAAAAAATTGCACTAAGCAAATTTTCCTAAAATGTTTAGAATATTAAATGGGAAATGCATAATTGATACAGCGATATTAGCTTTTTTTNGCCTGCATTGCAATGAAAGCAATTCCTGCTTTCTCTTTTAAAAGTTTTATGAATACTAACAGAGGCAGTGGTCCTTTAGTGCCCAGTGAATCCTGTCCTACACACTGATACCTATAGCAACACACACGGAGTAAGGATGAGATCAAATGCTCTGGTTAAAAAGCCTTAGGGAAGCATTATGTGTCTGAGGTCTGATCTATTGTCTGGGAGGTCGGAGAGTGTTAATGCACTCTGCAAAGATTAGACTCCCTCTCTAATTGCTCCAACACTTCCTTAAAGGATTTAAACAGTCAGGAAAGGTGATGCTCCTTGTCAATTTTTGTCTTCTGACAGCTGTTGAAGTTTATCTGTCTTTCCACAGAGACCACTAGATCACGCAAACCAGGCAGTGGCAGAAGCACAGACCCTGAATTAGGACCGAGAGTAACAAATGCCACTATTTACAACTTCATTATTTCAGC
>WEIV01020315.1:0-45378 GCA_013390005.1 Calyptomena viridis
GGAATTCCAATCCAGGGACCAATAAACTGGCAGACCAGACATCAGGCACTTCTCAGGCGTACCTTCATCAGTCAAGGAGGTGCACACAAGTCCTCACGCACCTGTGGCCTTTTCTCTGCTACTTTTTTGATACACAATTAATTTTCTGTATCTTTTACTGTGCAATTCTCACAGCGAAGTCTAATATACTAGACCAAATCCCTACAATTTTCATCATCCTTAGCACTTAGGATTCCCATTCTTAGCCATTGATAAAAATACATCTGATAAAAATACATCTGATAAAAATACTCAGTGAACTTGGTGTTTCAATTCCCTGCTCCATCATCATGGAAGTCATCAGTTTGGCTCAAAAAAAATTATTCTGCAAGTCAAGAACATGTTTATAAGCCAGGACAAATTCAAAATGAAGGTTGAAATTTTCTCAAGGGAAAGTTAAGTCAGTAAGGGGAGGCAGGGGGAGGCAGACTCTAGAATTTTGTATTTTTTGCAATTGGCGTATTAGGGGGAAAAGCAACAACTAAAAAAAACCCAAACAACACAGTTCAAAGTACTCCCAAAATTCAAGTCTCTGTCCTAAATATGTTTTGGAAATATTTCCCCCTTATTCACCTTTACCATTTAAAAAAAAAATCTTTCAAGCAAACAGTCTAAGTCTAAACATTAGTTTGGATTTGCTATTAACAGCCATCCGATCTGTACAACAGGCTGGTTCCACTTAACTGAGGGCAAAGATGTAATCTCCACTTTACCCACCAGTTATCCTCAAAATTGTGTACCTTTTTTTCAGCTAAGGGTACCTGTCCCTGGCTAGGTTTATCCTGCTGTTCCACAGACTATATTTGTAATAGAAGGACTTTCCACCCAAGGCAATGGGCAGACAGTTTGCCTTGCAATTGAAATTATTACAGAGAGAAGCAAACCTTGAAAGGTTACATGTATCAAGACAAGTGCTGAATTCACACTATTGGTCGTGTTTTTCACTCTAAAGAAATAAGAGAAACCGAGCAGATCCCATAAAGTTTAGTTCTACAGCTCAACAAGAAGGAGAAGGGTTGTGTGCTAAGTCCCTGAGTCAGATGCAGTGATGGATTGCAAAGACATTTTAAAGTATTTCAGCTTCTTACCTATGTCTTTGCAGTATACAGGTAATAAAGAAGGCCCCCACAAAAATTTAAAAAAAACCCCAACCAAACAAAAACATCCTATTAGGAAGCTATTTAAAAGAGAAGATACTAAAGAACTCAGGTTGTTTCCATTTAAGCTACTTGCAAGAGAAGCATTGATTTGGTCTATTTTGAAGTTGGCTGCTGTCGCTAACAAAAGTGTCAATTTTTCCCCCCTTCCTCCCCCTTCCCTTTTTTAAAAAAGAACATTTCTGATGAATTCTGCAAAATAAGAGCAGTCCCAAGCAATTAAAAGAGTCTCATTAATAAGCTCTGCAGACCATGAACTACATTGAGAAAAAAGAGAGAATTTTGTAAACACATTGATAAAAAATGCAACAACTAGAGACAAAATCATTACTCCTGAGATGGCATAAAGTTTGGCAAAAGCTCAGTTTGAGGGACAAGGGAGGCTCACTTCAGGCTCAGAAGCAAGTCCACCAGGTTCAGTGTGGACCTTTAGCCATCCAAAAGTTTGCAATGTCAAAAGCAATAAAGAGGACTAAAGGAAACAGAATATTTAGCATGGCATACTGCCTGTACCTCTCTTTGTACACATAAGCCCAATGCCATTGAACTCAAGGCTGCAGTACTGCTTCACCTGCTGAGGATACACATTGCCTCAGCATCCCCACTGTAAGTAAAACATAAGGAAATTGGAAGGGGCTAGGATACATCTTGTGTAAGATAATGCAGGAAAATGAGGCAAACTGTTAGAGCAGCTCGACATTTTGTCATCATAAATTTTGGCATGTGCATGGGTCTAGTCCCTGTGCTATCTCTGCTCTCTAGTGCTGATCCAATGAGCATGGGCAGAGTTCAGATTTTTAGAAGTTTGGATGCATTTTCTTTTTGGTCAGGAGAAAGAAATCAGAGGGCATCATATGAGAAATCCATGCCTTTTTTTATTTGGGCATCACAGAGGTCCTACCTGGTGAGTAATAGACATGTGCTACTTGTTCTGGATCACAAGAACACAATACAAGTTGTAACTATCATTTTATCTTAGTTTCCACTACAATAATTTATGAATCATTTTGATATCTTGAACTTGGCTCTAAATTCCTATAAGAAGTTCACAAACTCTGTAAAAAATCCTGATCAATTCTCTTTTCCGTTCCCCCAGATACACACCTACCAATTTCTGCAGATTTTTGAAGATGTTTTGGCTAGCATGTCCTTAGATATTTCCAAATATTTTAATGAAGAAACTGTGGAGATATTCTCATGTTCAGCTATTATCCTGGCACAATCACCTTTGCAGGAATCTGATCTTGTCAATTCATATACAAGACGTAAAACTCAATTATAAAGAGCAGCTTGTGCACACAGCTATTTAGTATATGACAAAAAGCCCAGATTGTGTACAGGAAACTTATCACACTTCCCGCACCTAGCATGCAAATGTCAGCAGTGTGTAAGCTTTTTGGAGAACACATGCATCAAAAGCAGAGAGGGAAGGAGAGGGGAGAGAAATACAAATATGTTACTGGCTCTTGTTTTAATGAGTCTGACTAGCCTCAAAACAGTTTACAAAGTAACATTTTACTGGTATTTTCAGTTTGACTAATCCCCCACGAAAAATAAATAGCAGGATTTATTTTATTTGTCAAGATGAAACTGTTAACTCATGCTTCTCTGTAACAGGATTGTTCATCAGCAACGCCCAGGATTGGTATTTGGGCACTGTGAGATGCATTCTGGTCATATACACAAAACTTCACCTGGAATAACACAGACACTTAGTCTATCCCCTCCTGTGTCACCATTTATTATTCCTTCTGCTTCTGTGCCAGACCATACACATACATAGTTGAACAAAAGATACTACAGGCATCAATACAGTAAAATACAGGTTTGTGGCTTTATTCTCTACACTTGTTCTTCTGTTCAGCAAGCCTGCAAGAAATACTACAGTAACAGATGTTTCTATTTGTCAAAATTTGGTTTAAGTTGCTGACACCAAGTTTTAAATGTCATCTTTTAAGGTCTGCACAGGCTGTCATCATAGATCCTCTGGTCATTGAAGTCAAGTTGTGAAAATTCTCATCTTGAAGAGCTGACAGAGAACAACATTTTGCTTTTTATCTAATATTCTTTACCCACTCTTATATGTGAATATTTGGGAAAAAAAAAATCCAACTACTGTTACAGACTCCACTATCCACCCCCCAAAAATATATATCTAAAAGTCAAGGTGATTGAATGGAAGTCCAGTTCAAAGCCTCCTGCTGCAGAGTACCTGTATCTCACATGTTATCTCACACCATCCCCATGAACATTTCAGTTTTTCAAAACTGATCACACATATTCAAAGTTCAGGAAGCAGTTTTTACCTTTCCCTTAGCCAGGGGGGGAAAAAAAAAAAAAAAAAAAAAAAAGCTTATTCACTTAGAAATCGAAAGAGAAAAACAACAGACTGAAAGAACCTGAGGGGGATAAAATAATTTTGGTAAGAACAAAGAAATCCACGGGGAGCCCAGAACTGCTGACTGAGTACAAAGAGAGATAATAAAGATCTCCACCGTTTATGCCCTAAAGTAGAGGACCTTAGAACTTCACCAAGAGGTTTCCAAATCCTGTAAAACGTCTCAGAATTTCCTATTAAAGTGCATAGCACTAACAAAGGTCACTAATGAAGTGCTGGCATTTATAAAGTTGTTTTGGATGCAAACTATGCATTGACACCACTAAAAATCTAACATAAAACTCTGACCTTGATCTAGTTTTCGTATATTCTTGTGTACTGCGCTCTATTTACCATACCATGAGATACAAAAGATATAAGAAGGATAGGAAAAGTAACTTTTCAATGTTCAACTCCATTTCTCTGCAAGAAAAGCAAATTATATACTTTTGGGATTCAGTTCTCCAAGTGCTTATTTTTAAGTGCAACAGAGGCATTTCACTCTACAGGGGACTCTGCTGAGGTACAAAGTTTTCTCTCTTGTAACTCCCTGCATTACAAGAAACTGAGTCTGTAAAACAAGGCTATGAAACATACAAGCATCAGCATTTGAGACTGGAAAAAAAAAATACTAAACATTGATTTATGGGACCAGAAGAGACATGAAGAGACTAGAAGAGACTTCCTTACTGCAGTCACACTGGCACTTAACACGTGGTTAAGAACAAGGTAAACCAAGTCTGACATCCTCCGTCAGACACTCTTCTCACAGGCTTGTTAAATGTGTCCAGCTCTCTAGAGAGCAGAACATCACTTCCTGAAGAAAAGGACGTGCTGAAACTTTTAGGCCTGACAGTTCAGTGACAGTTTCTGCAGGTGGTATGCACAAACAGCAAACTCCTCCCAAGAGTCACAGGTTTCTATCAGTTCTTCCTTGCAACACTTCAAGGCCAGCAGTAGTAACAGAGAAGTCAAAGAGTAAACATCCAGAATGGAAACAGTAGCATCCGAGGAAGAAATGTACAGTTAAAGTATGGAAAGTTGACAGTTGCAGAGTGTGCTGGTTTTGGTGTGGGTAGAGTTAATTTTCTTTAGAGTGGCTGGTATAGTATGGGGTTTTGCTTTGGATTTGTGCTGAACACAGGATTGATAATATAGAGATGTTTTTGTTATTGCTGAGAAGGGCTTACACAGAGCCAAGGCTTTCTCTGCTTTTTGTACTGCCACTCTGGCAAGGAAGTTAGAGATGCATGGGAGGTTGGGTGAAGACACGTCCAGACGAGATGACTCAAAATGACCCAAGGGATATTCCAGATCATATGACATCAGGATCAGCATATAAAGTGGGGGGGAAGAAGGAGGAAGGGGGGAGAGGTTTGAAGTGATGGCATTTGTCTTCCCAAGTAATTGTTACATGTGATGGAGCCTTGCTCTCCTGGAGATGTCTGAATACCTGCCTGCCCATGGGAAGCAGGGAATTGATTCCTTGTTTTGCTTTGCTTGTGTGCATGGCCTTTGCTTTCCCTATTAAACTGTCTTTGTCTTAACCCACAACTTTTCTACCTTTTACTCTTCTGATTCTCTCCCCAGTTCTACTGGCAGGGAGTGAGCGAGTGGCTGCATGGGGCTTGGCTGCTGGCTGGGGTTAAATCACAACACAGAGTCTGTTGCTTTCTTCTCTCCACAAAAAGAATTAGTGCTAATTCCTCTGAGAGCATAGATTTATTCACGTCTCCTAAGACTGACAATTTAGCCTAAGACAGCTGGCAAAACTAAGTCGAATTTCAGTTGATTTTCTCTATATTCACATATAACCATTGCGAGGAGGAAGAATTTGCACACTGAAAAGAATTCTTATTAGAGAAAAGGAAGACAGTATGGTGTAACTGAACCTCTGCAAGCTGAATTAAGTCCATGCAGGTATGCTCTCAAACCTTGCTGGTGGGGAGAAAAACTCCAGGCAGAAATTGTGTGCAAATATAGACTGTAAATATTTCCAATCAGATACCCAAATACTTTGTTTTGCTTAGATTTCCTGAATCTTTTCTCTTTGAGAAACTTAAATTTGCTCTCTGTGGTAGAGTTCATAGCTGCTAGGTATTTCCATCTGCTCTTTTCCCTTTATCTGAGATTCGAACACATCCAAGTGGCACAAGGACCATTTGCTTCCCCACAGTTTCTGGCAACCAGAACCTCATAGTGCCAGCCAGACAACTCTGCAGTAAAACCGGGGGCAGAAGTGACACTGAAGTGACCAAGCATCAAATTACCTTTCATCTTTGCCTGTCCTGCAGAATTTTTCCTCCTGCCCAGTAGCCATGCCCAATCTTGATATTCTTATCTTCTGTTATCAATGAAGAAAGCAATCAATAAATTTGTACTAGAAGCACAAACACCAAGATTACAAAATAAAAATGCTGCCAACCCAAAAGCATGACCAGTTGGAACACGTGGAGAAGTCTGAAAATTACCTTTATTTCTGCCTCTATTCTCTAAAGGTAGGAAGGTAAGGTTTGTGATGTTTGAAAAAGACTCTCTTCCAGCAATTCTCTCCACCAAATTCCTGCCATGTCTCCCAGCTCTTCCCCTCTCATTTTGCACACACGCAGAGCAGCTGAGGCTTTTGTTTCTCTACATCAGCACTAAGTCTAATTCAATGCAGTGAACTTGCCAAAATAGAAATCACAAACTATGTTCCCATTATTTGTAATGTATATCAGATGCTCTCCAGCTGTGACCCATCACAAGCCATGAGGAAGTCCAGCACCAGGTTGCTGCAGTAGTAGCCTGAACAACCTCCTCTCTTACACAAGCAAAATTTATGACCTCTGCTACCAATGGCTCATTTGAGTTTTATGGAGCAGTGAAACTTGCTCCATAGGCCTAAGATTTATCTGTCACTAAGTTCTTAGGTCAACACTGTTTTGAAATGGATTAAAATTCCCCAGGTAAAGGAGAGCTAGAAGTAATCCTGTTACTTGCATGAAAAGCACACAGTAAAGCACATAAAATGCCTAGATATTGGGACACCACTCCAAAAGTAAATTTAACTCCTTCAGGGAACACAAGATCAATGCCATTATTTATAGACAACAGTCTCATTTACAGTAACTTTCTGCAACAAAAGAAAGTTAAAGAAGATTTACTTTAATTCCCTATGCCAATTTGACTTTAGGCAAAAGAAAACAAAAACAAACTGTGGGCTTTTCTATATACAACAAATACCTTATATTTGCTTCATGCTGTAGTTAACCGGAATGTGAGACTCTGTTCCTAGCAGCAGAAATCAGACACTACTCAGCCTCTGCATAAAGTTGACATCAGCATCAAGTGTAACATGATAAGTAATATATGCCTGAGGCACACTGTGAGACAAACTCAGACAACACCAATTCCTGACTATGCTGGAAACTTCAGGTTTACTTGCTGTTGTTGATACAACTCAGCACGTAACAGTGAGATAGCACAAGTCACTGTGGCAGATGGAAGGAGGAAGAGATTATGATCAGCCTCTATCCTCCTCTGTACACCTTACTACAAACTGGACAGAGCACAGGGCAGAAACTCCCCAAACCCACTTGTCTGGTCACCTCTCCTTTGCCACACAAAGGCAGTTATTGCCTTGTACCCATCTAATAAAGCAAGGATAAACAATAATGACCTCCTGTTATGGTTTGACTCTGGTTAAATGCTGAGAGTCCACACATAGATCCAAAATTTCCCAGAGAAGGAAAAAAACTTCAACTTTTGTGATAAGGATTCCAAGCAACTGTTTATTAACTATTTCACAAGCAAAACAGGCTGTAACTTAGAACATTAAGTATTAACTACTACTAAATATTAAGTATTCACTACTGCTACTACTACTAAAATCAGAGCTTAAGAGTTTAAGAGTGAGAAGTTTGATGGATGTTACAGACACCTTTCTCCCCCCCACCCCTCCCTTTTAAGATCCTTCACCTTCCCCCAACAGCTCGGGAAGGCAGGTGTGTGTGTGGGCAGGGGGTTACAATCAGAGGTTTTCTTTGCTGCTGTTCAAGAGAGAGAGAGAGTCCCATCTTAGCTTTCCTCGTGGGGTCTTCTCCATGGAAACAGTCTGTTGCAAACTGCTTCTTAGTGGATTTGTTACTAACANCCTAGCCCCCCCCAGCTAATAAAAAACTCTGGCTGCTTAAAACCACAACACCTCCCTTAGTAAAATACTTTTAAATACACAATTGTAAATTCTATACTTTATGGTGTGAGTTTGTTTGGTTTTGTGACTTTTGTGGGTTTTGTTGTTGTCTTGGGTCTTTTTGTAGTGGTGGTTAGATTTTTTTTTTTACAAAAAAGCCACATAGAGGGCTCCTCTACCTGGATTACATTATTAAGAACTGATTACACATACAAGACCCAAACTGAGAAAGAGCACATGCATTTACTCTCTGACTGAAAACCCTTTTCTCTGAAATCAGTTAGTGTGTACCACAGGGGCTTGGATGCAGCAAACAGCCAAGCATCATCTCTAACTTCAGTTTCAAGATACAGTAGCAAGAGAGTTCCCAGTAACTTCAGGAATAACAACATTATGCTTTAGTACAGATATGTCACATCTCAGGGAGATCCCCCATGGCTCAGCTACCTGTCACTCAAGGAATCATCAGAAGTGCACAGCCACCATGCTGTGAAGTTGGAGGCTAAACAAATTCTTCAAAATCCCTGCTTATACATATAAAAAGTTCTATATTAAAAAGTTCTGAGGACACTCTCAGCCCTCATGAAACTGGTGAGTTAACAGCAAATCCAGCAAACAGTTTAATTTAGTTACTTAAAAGGAAGCAGCCAGTCCTAAAATTTGCCTGTGCCTGATGTAGATACGCCAACATTTAGGTCATCCTCATCTTCCTGACTCACAAAATTTTCAATATGTGACTGTTCCTTGTTCAAGAGCCACAGCTTCTCTTTATGAAGCCCATTAAAAGTGAGTATATACTACACTATGAATATCTTTCAGTTAGGACGGGTGAACTAATAACTTTGCAGAGCTCCCTGAAGATCCAAACAACTGTACTCATTTCACAGCTCACTGATTTTTAGAAGCATTAGAGAGTTCTGGAAATAGAATGACAATACTTATTACATTTGCTCTATCTCATGGTCAGCAAGTTCTTCTTATGGCCTAATGTGAAAACAACCCTTATGGATCATCAGCTTATAGGAACTGAATAAGCAGTTCTGAATAACTAAAAGATACTGCTTTTCCATGTTTTCCCTTTCCCCCTTTTAACTCCTAAAGTGCTCTTTACATTAGCATCTAAAAGGAGTTTGCAAAATCACATCACTTCTGTTTGACTACAGATATTTTTTATATAATCTGACTTGGATTTCCAGTAAGATCCCCCTCTTACACAGAGCAGCCTAGTGCACAACAGGTAACCTGTGAACACTGAATAAGTTTAACTTGTGCCACATCACAAGAACAAACTGTTTAATAGCACATGGGCTCAAAACAGACTCCCTTGAGTTTCCTTGAAGCTTTAGAAGCCCAGCAAAGTCAGTTGGATTCCTTGGGAGGGTTAAAAACTCTCTGAATGAAAGCCCTCCTGCAATGACTGGCCATAAGGAGCAGAAGGGGCTGGAACAAAGCATTCTGCAAAACAGATGGTGCCCAAAGGACAACAGCAAGTACTCACTGCAGAGCAGTACAGCAAGTAAACACTTGTCCCCCTCCATGCTGGAATGTTTACAGTTTCCTCATATTTTGATGTACAAAACAAAGCTACAATCCTTGTATGCTCATGTTTACACTTTGTCCCTTTCACAGCCACAGGCCTTCTCTCACATGATTTTCACCGAATCCCAGAATTAACGAGGTTGGAAAAGACATTTGAGATTATCAAGTCCAACTCATGACCCAACACCATCTCACCAATTAAACCATGGCACTCAATGCCACATCCATTTTTTTTGTAAACACTTCCAGGGATGGTGACTCCACCACCTCCCTGGGCAGCCCATTCCAATGGCCAGTCACTCCTTCTGTGAAGAATTTTTCCCTGTCATCAAGCCTAAACTTCCCCTGGTGCAGTTTAAGACTGTGTCCTCTCATTCTGTCACTGGTCTCTTGGGAGAAGTGACTGACCCCCATCCAGCTACACCCTCCTGCCAGGGAGTTGTGGAGAGTGACAAGGTGTCCCTGAGCCTCCTCCTCTCCAGGCTGAACACCCCCAGCTCCTTCAGCTGCTCTCCACAGGGCTTGTGTTCCAGACACCTCACCAGCCTTGTTGTCCTTCTGTGAACATATTCAACATCTCAACATCTTTCCTAAATTGAGGGGCCCAGAATTGGTCATAGCACTCACCAATGCGCAGTACAGGGGAAGAATCACTTCCCTGCTCCTGCTGCCACACTGTTCCTGATCCAGGCCAGGATGTGTGCCTACCTGGGCACACTGTGGCTCATGTTCAGGTCTCTGTCCCTCAGCACCCCCAGGTCCCTTTGTGCCTGGTGCTCTGCAGCCCCTCTGTCCCAGCCTGTGCTGCTGCAGGGGGTTGTTGTGGCCAAAGTGTAGAACCCAGCACTTAGACTTGTTAAATCTCATGTCATTGGATTCTGTCCATCTCTCCAGCCTGGCCAGGTCCCTCTGCAGAGCCCTCCTACTGTCTAACAGATTGACTTGCTCCCAACTTGGTGTCATCTGCAAACTTGCTAATGGTGGACTTGACCCCTTCATCCACATCATAGGTAAAGATATTGAACAGGACTGGGCCCAGCACTGGTCCCTGTGGACAACACTAGTGACAGGCCCCAGTTGGATGTGTCCCCATCCCCAGCACTCTCTGGGCCATCAGCCAGTTCTTCCCCCAGCCCAGAGTGCTGCTGTCCAAGCCCTGGGCTGCAGCTTTTCCAGGAGCATCCCATGGGAGACAAAGGTGTTAAAGGCTTTGCTGAAGTCCAGGTAGACACATCCACAGCCTTCCCCTCATCCACCAGGTGGGTCATCTGGTCATAAAAGGAGATCAGGTTGGTCAGGCAGGACCTGCCCGTCCTAAATCTGTGCTGGCTTGCTCTGATCCCTCGGCCATGCCGTAGATGCTGTGTGACTGCACTCCAGATGATCTGTTCCATAATCTTGCCTGGCACCAAGGTCAGGCAGCTGACAGGCCTGTAATTTACTGGATCCTCCTTCTGGCCCTTCTTGTGGATGGAAAAAACACAGCTTTGATGTTCTGGATGTTTACTGCTTGTTCAATGATACAGCACAGCACAGCTGAGCACTCATTCCAGCAGGATGGGCACACATCCTGGCAGAATGAGCACTTTTTGTTCCATTGGCACTCTAGGGAGAAAATAACTCCTCTGAAATATTTATTTTAATTCTCTTTAACTTGTCTAATAGCTCCTTGCAGTTCCAGAGGTTGATAATTCTAAGTGCAGCCACTTCACTAACTTACAGACATGGCAATATCTTCCAAGTTGAAGCCTTGTTCATTTTCTAACAAATTATGGGAAATTATCCCTCAAATGAAATGTATTTTGGCCTTATCAAAAGGATTTAATACCTTGGAATAAAATAAGTGGGAAACAAGACGGTGAAAATAAACTTATGCAGATTCAAAATAGAGTATTTGAAGTTCGGAAATGCCTTTTCTGACATTATGTCTTCCCTTTTTCTTCCCCCAGTTAAAGCCAGGGATAAAACATTAAAACAGCACCTCAAGCAAAGCTTATCAAGCTCCCTGAAAAATTTTTTATCTTGGCTAAAACTAGAATTTGCAAAAGGATCATAGATCAGTGGAGGTTACTGTCTTTAGCTCTGGGTCACCCTAACTGGCCTCAGTTTGTGCGACCACCAATACCCTGAGCACTCTCAGATATTCAGTCTTTCCAGCAGTGATCCCACACTCACTGTCTGGGTCAGCATCAGGCAAGGAGGAACTGTGCAGCATCAGTTATGCAACTTACCAATAAACAGCAAATTATTGGCCCTGTGAGAGCCACAGTGATATCAAGTAAGTACCAGATTGTTCAATTTCTCCTCCATCCCTCAAGCTGCAAAAAAAATAAAATATTCTATGTGACTTTAAGAAGACAAAGGCTGTTTTAGACTTTGAGTTACAGAATTACAGTTTACAATACAACAAACATCTGGGTTGCCATTGATAGAGCTACAATGCATACATGTCAATTGGTACAGGTCAGTGGCACATGGAAATATCCCAAGGGTAGAAGTGGATATCAATACAGCACCTCCCTTTAGCACACTCACGTTATTTTTGTGGGCTAGTTCTTAAACAGCCAGAGGCCACCTAAACTTGTGCATCTGCAGTGTATGTGAGAGGAAACAAATCATGCAAAAAGCAGTGTGTAGCACCAGACTTGGAGCATAGCTTCTGTCTGTTCAAATGAACCATCAGTGCACCTCAAACTGGGCCAAAGCACTCTACCACCACTGAAGAAACCCCCTTCCACTGAAGAAACTCTTACAAATGTTATGTATATTTTTGCTCTGGAATCCACAAGTTTTGTGCTAATTTTGCAGTAGAACTCCTCAGTGCACCATTTAGAAATTGATCAGTGAGTATTAACCATTAGGGTTAAAAAGAACAGATTGGAGAAGACATTCAATCTCAAGATTCATGAATTTAATTCAGCAGGGCTTACCTTGTTTTCTACTTTGACTCCTGAATCACACAGCTTAAAAATAACTTCTAATAAATTCCTCATTAAAAGCATCCTTTTCCTTGAGCCAGCAGAGCCTGCGTCTTTGAAATATCCAGTCTTGATTTTGAAGTATCAAAAAATAACAGAAAACTCCACTCAATCAGATCCTGTCTTTTTTCCAGCCTTCAAATTCTTTATTCTTTGAATTTAACTACATCACTTCTCAAATATTAAAAAATTACTATGATCATAAACCTTTGTGATCTAGATGACAGTCACAGGCTCCTCTTAGCTGTAAAATTCTACCAGACAGTTATCTAAATCTGAGTTAGCTTTGTTGCTCTTTTCTGTATCAGTAATAATAGAAAAGGTCCTTAGAGATTTATCTGTTATCTTGAGACAGCATAAACACTCTGAGCACATTACCTTCAAATCTTCTACCAAAAGCAAGTTTAGAAGAGCAGCTTAAGCCAAAACAGCTAATTATCTGATACCTAAAGCAGGGAGGGAGGGCAGAATATCCTACCCTTGTTTGCAGGTACTCTCTTAATGAGCCTAGTGGATGAACTAATTTAAATTCCTTTAGTCTCCCAATAAGAGAATTTTCCTCTCTCCAAAAAAGAAATATAAAATTATTTAAACTCTTTTCTGAAGCTCTATGCTAAGTTGTTGGCTGGAGGAACATGTTGGACACTAATACATCTATGGCATGATCGATGCTTTGTTGTTGTCTAGCCAAAAGTAAAATTTTAGCAACTATTGCATCCAAACTCACTGAAACTAGTGGCACCAAAGCATTCACACACAGCTGGTAACAGCTTAGGTATTAAGAATTTAGAATCTGTACCATTGGTCATTGATACATTCAATTCCTTAAATCTTATCCAAAAGATCTGTCAGATTTCTAAACTAAAAAAGAGTACAAAAAAGAGTAGGGCCATAGCTTAAATCCATCAGGATGTGTGGTAAATGGGCTCTAGGGTATGAGAAAATTTGATCTAAGTATTTCCTTGTTTCCTTGAATCTCCAAAAGGACAGTGCTCTTTCATACCTTACCATTTATGGTTACAAAAGGCTTTGTAATAGGGGAACTAAGTTAGGAGTTCCACCACAGCAAAGAAAAAAATAATAAAAATTCCTTTTAGCTCTGAGCTCCATTACTATCCCAAGTCTGTCATGTAACTGAAGGGGTTTTTTCACCAGAGAAAGCAGCATTTCATCAAAACCTGTGAGTATATTTCTAAGCTACCATTTCTCCTTGGGAGCATGAAACAGCTTTGGGTTCTGAAAAGTACAGTGTTTTGGGAAGCAATAGGCTTTGTAAATTTGCAGCACTATAGAGGACAGATAACTTTTATGTGGCACGTGGGCTAAGTTGTTCTCTCTTTTGTAACTGGATGCAAACTGATCATTCTTCATAACTGTTAGCAAAGAGAACAGTGATATTTTTACAAATTAAAAGTAGGGAGTTCATACAAGATCATAGCTTTTATTCATTCTAGTGGTAAATACACCTTTACTCTTACGAGTTTCACAGCTTTGGGTGTTGAGCATTACTTTACACGTTGTGCTTACCTACCTCTAAGTTAGAGATGAAACAGGCACTTTAAATCTTCTGGGCTTCCCTAAAATTTGCTCTTAAAATGATTCCTTTTGTGCAGCCTTGTACAGCACTGAATCATTCAGAACTGCTGAACTAAACAAGAAACTTCTACTTTTTTCCCCCCCATTTCTTTTATTGTTTTTAAGAACCACTGTGTTTAAAAGCTAACAGAATTAGTCTTAAACAATGGCACATCTCTTTAAACAAACAAACAAAAAAGCTGATTTCTTTAATTCATTCTGGTGGCACATCAAGTAAACAGTTCAGTAATAAAGTAAAATGATACAGCATATTTCATAAAATAAACATAGTTGTGTCATGTTACACAGTCAAAATATTGCTGTTTCAGGTTTCCAAGACAATTACATGAGAATCTTCTTTTCTGTGCACTTTTTCATCGAGGTTCAGCATCACCTTATTCTGTAGCATGCAGTATGTGTGGCCTCAGATGCACAGAAAACTTACTAAGTAATGGTTTCTTATCAATTTGCAATGAACAAAACCAGTGTTCTCTGGCCCAAGCACCCCTGGTACCAGTAAGAAATGCCTATAACTGCTGGAGGAGGAAATAGAGGGCAGGGAGAGGAAGAGAAAGTGACAACAGTGGCTTCAGCCTGTTGTAACTGGTGGAAATGGATGAGTATAGGATTGGAACAGGAAAGAAGAATCTAAGCAATGTTGAAATACTCATGAATACTGGTAAGCAAGTATGAGTGATCAAACTAACTCTACTCAAAGACAGTAGTAAATATGTAAATATGAGCTCTGTCCCAGTAACATAACCAGTACTGAGCTCATACTTACAGATCTAAAACTTCTGCTTTCTGGTTCCCAGCCAATGCACTTGCCCAATAAACTGTCACCAAATACTATGCTTCTCTTATAAACCCAGAAAAGCTGGCAATTTTTATGTTGTCCATATAAGGTGTTTTAAGAATAAAACAAGGTGACTATTAAGCTGGAACCTGATAGGAAAAAAAACAAATGGATATCTTGTATGTAGAGGCAGTCGAGGCCAAAGGATCCAGGCCTGTTTAAAAGTCCTCATTACTTTAGATATGTGCATCACTTTTCTTGGTATGAAACTGCGTTAGAACTTGATGCAATACATAAATACTCACTGGAAATTCACCATACAGTGTGGAATAATCCAGCTCAAAAAAACAAACAAACAAACAAACAAGACCAGCTCACTGTTAATGTTTATTCCCAACTTAATTTTAAGTGAGGGATTTAGCAGCCTTTCTTCTGCAAGTGAGATGAATTCATCAGTGCTACTCATACCTTACCCAAGTCAAGAGCAGCCTGGAATAGCTCTAGAGAGAGGTCCCATCCAAACTCACAGAGGTCACTGCACTGGAAACTCCTCAAAAGATGGGGAAGACAAGGAGGCAGAGACTTCCCACCAAGTATGAAACATGTCTCTAGTCAAAACAGGGGACTATTCCAAACCTGAGCAGATGGCATCCCTCATATTATCACCAGCAGTTCTCAATGCAGTGATTATACAATGAAATTGTGCAGCTAATATACTGTATAATTTAAGTAGATTGAAGAAAATTAGGCAGAGGGAACATTATGAACACATTTGCAGTTTATACGTTCCTGATAAGTATGAAGGCACCCCACAAAATGTTCAGCACAAAAATACATTTAAATTTTCTCTTGAAGGCCCCACTTTGTACACTTCAACATCTCCCAGTTCAAATTTGCTTAGAATTCCTGGGCCAATCAAGTCTTCTGCAGTGCTTCATTTTCAAAGATTTAATGGTTGTGTCAGAGGAAACACTAAATCAGCTCTTTCAACACTCCTTGTAATATGCAGAGACAGAGCTAGGAGACAGAGAAGATTTTTTAATCTGAAAAAATGAACCTTTTAAACAATGAGAAAAGTCCAAATAAATATGCTTTTCTATATGCATGCAGCCTTGATCTGTCTTGAGACCTAGAAAATGAAGGATTTTAAGCAGAAGAGCATAGGAATATTTATGTAAGAAAGAGAAAAAATGCACAAATTCTTTGCTGTTTAGTGTTTCCTCTTAAATTTTTTCTGCACATGCAGGAAATAGTGTTATAGATTTTTCTGATCTTCTGCATTTGAAAGCAGAAAAAAAGTGCACCAGGAAATGTGTATTGCAGTTTAGGGACCATGTTTACAGCTAACTTGGTTCAGCAACATGACAATGACCTGAACATCCCTAATTTACAGTGCCTGAAGACTTTGCTGGTTAGTTTTTGTATCTATAGGCACTCAGTGAGATATTTTTAGATGAACCTTTCTTGTTTTCTTGTGCATAATTTAAATGTCCTTATTCACTTCGGGTCAGAGCAGATATGTGAACTGGGGGAGCAGAGGCAAACAGGATCACTTAGTAGCCCATGTAGAGAGATAGGGTCAGACCATCTGGCTGGTGCCAGAATGGGGAACAACACTGCACTTCATGTTGGGAAAACCCTTGGGCACTTGAGAAAAATTTCCAGTTTACACATATAAGTTCTTTTTTCGTCTTAAAGAGGTGCTATGGCAGACTTAGATTATTAGAAGAATGAGCTTAGTGGTACTTCTGCTGCATGTATGTCTGACATTCAAGCAGACTGTTGGGGCAATTATATTTCTTATTAATTCTTTGGTTAATAGTCCCCCAGTTCTTGTTTTCCATGTAACAATAGGATTATTATCCTGCTGTTTCTCAGCATAACTGGGACAGCTCTGTAAACATATTGGTTCATCTAAAACTCAATACATTTACCAGTACTAGGCCACTAGAAGTTTCCAACAAATCACAGTGGTAGTATCAATCTTTCATTTTCTCATGCAGAAAATTCAAGACTAATCATTGTTACTGTATGTAAGAATTTCTTGCTAACAACACAGATTTTCACTCATCTGTCATTAGCTTCCCACTGTGCTATAAGGACCTGGCTACTCTGGTACCACATGGTCTCAGGGCCTGTGTTCCAGGACCAATGATGTTCCTTTATTCCACTTCCCCCTCTGACCAAGCTCCACAATAGGTAAAGTCACTTTAATATCAATTGGTCTCAAGGTTCTGTGTTGCATGATATTCCAATATTCTAAATATTTTTTTAATTCTTTGCAGTTTATAAGTTTTATTTTCAATTTTCCACTCAACAAACTAAAAGAAGCAACAGAAGTTTCCAAAGAACAGTCACTACTGACATTTACCCTGCAAGTTTCTTTGCTACACGTGCCTTTCCTCATGGTTATACACAAGTATGCAGTCACAGCACAACCTTGCTGGCAATATTTGATGCCACACATTCTATTTATAGCCATGTAAAACACAATACAGACTTACTTAAAGGCACTAGCTCACATTTTGCATTAAACTCAAATTCCAGTAAACAGGGAAGGTTCATTTTATGGCAATTTTTGAACTGAGATGCTTCTTACAATGTCAGTGAATTATACATGATCATCAGAAAAATGGTTCCCCTAAAAATGCTGTATGCAAAATTCACAGTGGATGCTGATTTTTATTTAAAGTGAAATTAAATATGGAATTGGACAAAATTTCATATTCTAACAATAACTCCTTTGATTTCTAGGGACACATAAGAACAGGCTTTAACTTTGACACTGCGTACTAGCAATTTCAAAATAGGTACTTTAAATATGTAACTAACCCCAGGTTATGCTAAACAACCTACCTGTTTTACTGCCCACAGATGTCTATATTTTATTGCTAATTGTACTAGCAGTCAGGTGTTATAGCAGTCTAAAACCAGCAACATGTCCATGTTCAAGTACCTTTTTCCTTTGATCATTAAACAGTGAAAGTGAGGCACTTTTACCAGTGAAAGCCAGAACAGGAAAGCAATTTTCAGATTCTCTTTATCAAATCTTTAGGAAGATAATTTAAAACACTCTTTGGCAAAGCACTGGAGGGGGCTAATGCCAGTCACTCATGAGTTTGGGTTCAGACAGCTCTGCTGAAGTGTTCCCCCAGTGTTACACCAACACTCCTTGGACACCAGGTTTGGAGCATCCCTGAATGGACAAGGCCAAACAAACATGCAGAAGTCAGAACTGGAAATCTCAAATGCTATATTTAAATTATTTCAGTTCTTTTGAAATAGGACAGCTACATTTGAGACTACTTCAGAATAAAAGGCATCATGTAAAAAGGGTTCCATTCCAGGAAGATTTTCCCTTCATGCAGCCTTTACCAGTACACAACACAACATAAGAAAGAACACAGTAACTTTTTTTAAATTCTAGTTTTTGCAAAAATGGGACTGTCCCTTCATGGAATACATTGTATTTCAGAAATTGTTATACAACCACAATAACTGTCATGTTTTCCGTCTCCTTTCTGTATTTTATTTTGTACTAAAAAGAGGTTGTTCAAGTTTCACAAGCAGATCATGTTGGGAAAGAAGTTGGTGACTGCACAGAAGAGAGGGGAGACCAGAGCCCTGTGCCTGGGACTGGGAATGGTTGCATGCTCCATGATGATGTACTTCTTTATTGGGATCACCATTGTGCCATTCTACACTAACAGGTAATAACAGCCATTTGTTTATGAAAAAAAGCTATTCTTTTTCCTGTCATCATCAAATACAATTATTACAACAGTGATAAAATATGTGTTAGTACATTGTACAATAAATAAACAATGTGGTCTCAAAGAGCTCATAAGGATTTAAGAGAGAAGAAAAGAGAAAAAAAGTGAACCAAGAAGTCATGAGGCACTTACAAGTGATCACAAGAAAGAGGAAATGATGCTCTTCAGGGCTAACCAGAGCAGACTAAAATAAAACATTTACTGTGAAAACATGTAAAATCAAAAAAATAACCATGCTTATCAAAGCTTGACAATGAAAAGCCAAGTCTTACATAAATAAAAACAGTTTAAAAAAGCTTTTCACTTGCAGGAGAGTCTTGTGTTTAATAAAACTATTAAAACTTGAGCAACAGAAGTCATGGTAAAATTGTTCACTCGAGAATCTGTATCTTATTTCCAAATCAACCATTGTAAGAAACTAGCACCTTCTAGAAGCCAAGGTACCACAGAAAATGTTGCAGAATACAATGAATGCTGAAGGAGTTACCATTACCAACACTTTTATTTAGTTTTGCAAGTTGTGCCTCCACACACAAAATCAATTTGCAGAAAATAAAAGTAAAAAGACAAAGAGTGCAGCTCACTTGTTCATACTTGCAGATTTTGATAGCGAAAGCAAGAACATCCACTTCATTCTCCTAGAGTACCTTGAATCTCAAAACTGTTCGAAACCCATTATCTTTAAAACAGAGTAATTCACATATATTTTATTTATTTTCCAACCTCCAGATTACATTACAAAAGACAGATGCATGTAAAAAGGTTAGTTTCATAAGAACTGGAACTTCTTCACTTTTTTTGTCACCAAAGTGTAGTACTATGAGTAAAATTTTACTGTGTTATAAATAACAGAAGAGTAACTCTTAAGAAAACAGGATATGCAACAGAAAAGAAAAAAAATTCCAGACAAAATTCTGCGACTTATTCATGCAAAAGGCCCATGCAATAAGGAAAAGAGGGAGGGGGGAAAACCATGTGAACTGATCTGTGTTCTGAAGCTTATTGAATGAAATCAGTCAAAATATTTCTGAGACATCAAGCATACTGCATTCCAAATATTTACTACCAAACATTAAAATCCTTAGCAATTTTTTTTTCTTGATCAACACTTGAAGTCAGTTAAAGATAGGAAGGACAGAATCTAACTGCCAAACGTAGAATGCATAACAAACAATAGCAACAACAAAAAAAATGCTTTCCCTGCACTTCTTCCCTATGGCAGCCCTTCCCCCAGTGCAGCCATGGATTCGAGGTGGGCACAGTTCACTGCAGCAGGATGGAGCAGCCAAGAACTCCAGCCATGCCACCACACACAGATGCATCTCCACATGCAACTTTCATCAGATGTTACTAAGGAGCTTAAAAGCAATACCTTTTGTTTTGTTTTTGTAGTGTTTGGACAACAGAAACTGTGTGCAAGGTACTGAAAGTCAACATCAAGGACAAAGTTCTCTGCCCAAACAGTGAAGGCTCAGATGATGAGGACATCTTTCCTTATCCCTGTCTACAGGTGTGGGTTAATCTGACAGCCTTAGGACAGGAGGTTATGCTGTACCAGACTGAAGATACACTGGAAAGAAATCCTAAGGTGATGGTTTTTAAACCAAGCAGCAAATAAGAGCAGGAGTTGCTTGTCTTTAACGTGTTAATGCCTGGTCTTAGAACGAGGCATTTTTAAAACACACCAGAAATTACATAGTTTTGGATTTTATTCCAAACATTACATCGAACATTTAGTTAATACTTGTTAAGGAATTACACCAACATAAATATAAAACATTTATGAACATTGTAAAATATTTAAATATCTGAGTGAAAGACCAATTGGAACAAACAGTTTATAAGTTGTGATTTCCTCAGCTCCTTGTAAAATTATCACGTAAGAGACCTGAAGTTAAAACTGTCCAAAGTAAGCACAAAAATGCCAATTTACTTGCATTTGATGTACATGATATGAAGCAGGGAACAAAGAATGCAGAGAAAATGGCAGAGAGAAGTAAAAAATCAGTGATTTTGGAAGATGATCACACAGAAAACTCATTTGTCTTGGTGTAGTCTGCAACAGTTTTCTGGACTCATGGAGAAGGGCAGTGGCACTGTAGGAAGCACCTGTGTAAGGCAGAGATGCTGGGTATTGTGGTAGAGGCCCCTTAGTCAGTCATTTTAGGGATCTATTCCCCAGAGGATGAGTGCATGAGTGGAATAGAAACATGGATTCACAGTATTCATTTGGCTTTAGAGGCCTGTGAAAGATAAGAGAAGGGGAAAATGAAAAGTGTCATCCTGCAGTGTTTCTACTTGGGAATCAGCAGAGTGTTCAATGTTTTTGGGCTTGCTCCCTTAGAGGTTTCTTACAGCAACCCAGTCCCAAGGAAGGTACAGGGTCAGCCCAGTTCCAAACCCACAAGTACTTCAGAGGCTGCCTCAACAACTCTTTTGAGGGGGCAAATACTTTCAGTATACAGAACACGGAAAGACTACAAGTGCAAAGAGTTAGTTTCACACAGTACAAACCTAATAGCATAAAACACTTAAGATGAAGAGAACTTTTCTAGTTAAAGCCTATCTTTATAGTGACTATCTCAGGGAAAGTTACATGCAATAAAGCAGCAAAGCAGAAATTATCCACTGTAGATGGAAACAAGACTTGTTCACTGCAAAAGGAGGCAATTTGTTGATTTCTTACCTACTTGCATTACTGCAACTTTTCAGGTCAGAAACCATCCTCTCTTCTGCTTTGGTCAGTTTCCAGTTTAATGTACCTAACCATTATTTGATATCCAAAATAATATTGCAGAAAAAAAAGATTAACAAAAGAAAAAAAAGTGATTCAGTCTAATAGTATTTCTGCTGAAGACTAAGTAATTCTGCATTCTGTGTTACAAGGACAAGTAGGAAGCTCCCAATGGCCGTGCTTCAGTATTTTTCTATTAGTTCCAGCTAGTAGAAGGCACACAGTGAAACAACAAGCCAGTGCGAATTTCTGCACAGCTACCACTTTCCTGCTGTTTCAGTGCCTAGAAACTCTGTTAGGAATTGGGGCTTGGCACTGTAACAATGAAGTGACATTCTCAAAGATTGCAGGGTTTATTCAATACATGTGATATTGGTTTTCAACAACATAGCTTCAATCTGTAAATCTGCAAACTGGGGGCATAGACATGCTGGTGGAAACAGGGAAGCATAGCAAATGGGTTATGGACATAAGGAAACTAAGACAACCTCCATGGATGCCAAACACAGAAGATTTTGTTAGTACTGGCATTACTTATTTCCTCAATCTGATTTAATTACAAACTTTGTAGTAGAGTATTCATTGTAACGGATCACCTTGATTTCTTATTCCAGTGCTCATATGTCCCAGACAAGTCGGAGAACTCTAAAGAAGTCAAAGCACGAATAGAAACAATTGCAAGCAATTTCAAAAAATACCACACTTTCCTGTGTTACTATGACCCAGGAGGAATGCAGACCAATGTCATTTTAAGCAGACTTTATCCCCCAAAAGGTCTTCTCTTTGCTTTCCTCTGGCCTACACTCATGTTTACCGGTGGATGTCTGATTATTGTTTTGGTAAAAATTAGTCAGTATGTTTCTGTTCTTTCTGCTTGGCAGTAGAAAATAAATATCTAGCATAGATTGTTGCAAGACATTAAAATGCCTTTGTTCTGCCTGTTATTGGCATTCTGTGAGTCTTAATATACCAGGTGTTGATCCAAGGGCAGGCATTCCAAAAACTGAATGGCACCCACTATGGCAATCCATTTTACAAGGACAAAATATGATTCCCAGAAATGCCTGAAAATACTTCATAAGCATACAGACCAAGCTACTATCTATTATTTCCTTGGGCTTTATGATGTAGAGCTGCTTTACAGAGCTACAATTTAAGTTTACTACTAAACCCTTGTTCTACATTTTAGACAGGGTGCTAGTTTTCTGTTTGGTTAAGATCAGTTGATGCCAGATCCATATACATCATCATTGGCAAAGACACCCTTTTTACACTTATACATCAATGCAGTATATACTCATGGCATAACTCTTCTTGTTTGTCAAGAAAGGCAGCTTTGTAAAAAAGCTTAAAAAAGATGTTTGCTTTCATGGATTTCTCTGCTTTTGGGAAAGAGGGAGAAAACCACTAAAAATATACACAGAGACTTTACAAAATTTACACTCTAATCATCTAACACCAATTGTATATAAAGAAATATATGCATAAAGGACAGTGTATGGTAAAGAAACTTATACTAGAAGTTTTTGTATTTAACTCAGATTTTAGTCTTGCTTTTTCTGAAACAAGTATACCACTCAAGGAAGGCTACCTGCCTGCCATTTGCATAGATTATAAAACTGTTAAGAAAATGAAGTTAAGACAAAATAAATATTATTATGAAGTAGTGTCCTGGCCAGAACTGGGCCAGGGCTAGTTTTTGCTGTAGGCAGGAGGGGTCATGGCCAAGACCCTGAGGTTTACACCACCTCATTGTCATTTTTCAGGGATGAGGAAGGACTCCCTTCTAGGTCAGGTAATGAGGGCAGAGGAAGCAGTTGGGTGTTGTTGTGGGGAGAACTCGGTGTGGATCATTTGTTGCTCACGTGTGGATCATTTGTTTTTTGTACACTCTCTTATTAGTATTGTTGCTGTCACTGTTCATTGTTTTACTTCATTGCTTTTTCCAGTAAATTGTTCTTATCTCAGCCCATGATCTTTACCTTTTGTGCCTCCTATTCTCCTCTCCAACCACTGCAAGGGGGAGGGAGAGCAAGCCAGTGGCCATGGTTTGGAGTGTTTCAGTGGGAACTCTAAAATAGGGAATATCATTCTTAAACCATGAGAAGTAGAAAACGTCTGTGATGTCTTACTAAATACAGCAAGCTAATGTAACCATAGAAGCTTATATGCCCATCATAAAGATATTTCACAAAAGAGATATTTTTGTTTCCAGTGCCAAGACTTCTAGGAATGCTGTGATGCACGTATAGAGACATTCTCTATTCTCTGAAATTAACTCTATTTCTCTCAGCCAAATTTCAAATTGCAACTGGACACAGGAGGAACACGAGATACTTCCCATATACTGTATTTGACTGGCATTTGGAACACAACTAGTACAAGATTTTTTCATCACACAGTTGATGAATGACTAGCAGCTATCATTCAAAGGAAAGTATCAGGGCTTAGATATGAATTTAAATTCATGAAATTATAGTGGGAAAAGTTATTCCTATAATGTGGTACAATTCTATATTGTTTATTGTGAGAAAGGCTGAAATATTCACCCATTACTTGTGTTTTCTAACATTACTAATGGAACAGTGTCAGAGTTTTCTTTTCATCATGATCCACAAATAAAAAGTAGACCAGGATAGTATGAAATAGCAGTTATTAACCTCATGAACACTCATTCAACATTCAAAATATAGTTGATTATCTATTAGAAATGTACAAAAGAAAAAATCATCTTCTCTAGTGTTTATGGTTCAGAACATGTAAAGCAGAGGCTGTTAAAAGGAAAAAAAGTTAAACTTCAAGAATTAATATAGGAGGAGAACTATGTTCACAAGTAGGAAAGTATTTACATCTTCATCAACACTTTTTCAAAAAGCATCTCAAGTTGTGTGTATATACAATTCTAACCTCTCTCATTAAGAAAAGCAAAAGTCCAGCTGGCAAGAGGAAGGACTAATCTGTTAGTACATAAGAAGCTGAGGCAGGAGTGTAGTAACAGCTTAAAAGTAAGCAAACAGGTAGGATACTAATTTACTTCTAATTTCATTTTTTAGCTGTTTAAAGAGTCTCCAGATTGCAAAGCAGAACTTGGTCACTAGTACTTTACACTCAGTCCAGCAAGTTGGCAGCCCTGTCACCTTGCTCGCCTCCTAATTCAGCAGAGATCACTGAAGGTGGGATATTGCTGGCAGTCTCTGTGGCCCCACTCGCTCAGGAGTCAGTGACTTGTGTTCGAAGAACAGAAACTCTCTGCAGAGCTCAGAACTCAGTATGTGTGGCTGATGCTGCAGGTTAATTTCTGCCTGAGCATGTGAAGAAGTGAGGCTGTGACTGAACATGGCCTGATTCTTGTAATTGGACAAGGAGAAACTGATCTCCAGGTCATTGGGTGATTAATGCAAACAACATAGTGTCTTATATAGCTGTAACTGCATAGGAAGAAGAAGGCAGACATGTTTCTGACTTCTTAGAGAGCAGACCCTCTGTCTGGCTGTGACATCTGGCTGGGCAGAGAGACATGTCCAGGCCTAGCTAGACATACTGTCTGGGGGCATGGACACAGAGTCTGCTAGGAAGGTAAGCTATGCTTAGAACTAGGTTTAGATGCAGTAGAGATAGTTTAGCATAGAATTAGGCTGTAGAATGCCGGCACACAAATAGTTAAATAAACACCTGAGAAACTTCATGACATCTAGCCTTCTCATCATATTTTCTGCCTCTCGGACCCCTGAAACGCTACAAGCATGAAGCATGAAAACCAGGAGTAACCACTTCCAACTCTGCCCTTGCCTTCCCAAGACCACCCTCTAAAGCCACATCCTCATCTCCCTACTCATAGTTATCCCTGATAATAACAGATCAAAATCTGTTGAGTGCAAACCATGTGTCCAGACTTACCTCCTCCAAAAATAAAGCCATATGAAATTAGTTATTTCCCTCCAACATGTACACATTGCAAGTACCTTAAGAAAAACCTTACACAAATTTTGTTCTCTAATAAAGTAAAATTTCCTATTTGAACAGGAAATATTCCAAGTAAAAATAGACAGTGCAGAGGGAAAACAACACACAAATTGGGAAACTCCAATGTTCTGGAATCTTGCCAAACACAGCTTTCTCTTTTGCCCAAAAGAAATGGGGGATTTAAATGTACAAAGCCAAATATTCTATTACAGGAAACAAAATGTATAGACACCGTAGAGGCCTGTTCTTGTTTTAAAATAATGCTTTGATCATGTATATAGTACTGATTATTTTCTACATTTTTGCAAGTTTAATGTTAAAATCAAATATTCTTTTCCCTTCACACTTTCACTTTCTCTTAATGTCAAAACTAAGTGTTTTACAGTGTGCAAGGTTGATTAATTACTCTTTTGAACTTTTGTGAACAGCTTTCTATTCTTTTTTCATTTATAAAAGTTATAATTCACTAGAGAGTGAAGTTTTAATAGCATACGCTATACTTTTTACAGCAGCACACAAGGAAGGAATATAGCCTTTAGGTGTTTCTGTTTGATTGGGTTTTTTTAATATTGTTGGATGATACCATCAAATCTACAATAAATCTGATGAAAAATGCAATTTTTCTGAGATCCAGCAGAACATTTCTTATGAGAATGTAACAGGTTGGCCTTGGCTGGGCACCAAGTACCTGGACAGTCTCTCCCCCCTTCCCTTTACCAATAAGATGACAGCAACTCGTGGGTGTTAAGACAAGGCAGTATAATACAAGTGAAAAAAGATTTGTGTGCGCAGGAAGCAAAGCAAAGGAGAATCTAATCTCTACTTCCCATTCAACGAAGGTCAGCTCACGTCCTGAGAAGCAGGGCCCTACGCGTTGGTTGTCCCTTCAGCAGGCAGCCATCGGAGACAACCCCGTGCCCCCAGCCCTGCTGTTCTTTTATATCTGAGCTGGCGTCATATGGACTGGAATATCCCTTTGGTCAGACCTGCTCGTGTCCCCTCTGCCTCTCCCTCACAGCAGTCAGAACAGTGGAGTGTTATCTCCTAGCACTGCTAAGGCTGCTGGGGCTCAGATAGACCCAGTACAGTGCTGCCATACAGGCAGTGACTGTTGCAGTTACACAATTCACTTTCTCAAGGCAGAGTAGATGATCAAGGTATATATTAAGCAAAAAGCCTCCTGCCAGCAGAAGAGAAGCAGCAGATGAAATTCATATTTGAAATCTGGTTAACTACACATAGTTTTCACCAGCATTGATGCTTAGAATAGTGCTTGAGTCAACTGGAATATGTAAGGATCACAGAGAGAACATGGACCAGTTTTTAGACCCTGATGAATATTTTAGTTGTACAGACCCTGTATATATCTATATGAATAATGGTGTTTTCCTGAATCTATTAAAAGTCCTGTTTTTCAGGTGCTGGGCACTTTCAGGAGTAGCATTTCTTCTTGATGCCAAATAAGGCTTTGATATGGTGATCCTGTTGGACCATGAAAAAGAACACAAGATCCAGCACTTCTAGGCAAAAAAAACCCCCTCAAGCCTCATCACCAAAAAAAAAAAAAACAAAATTGCAAAAGGTTGTAAAGTGAAGCTTGCCCCAAAAATGGGAAGCTGTTTTTTTGGATGAGTGAGATTCAACTTTCATCACCTTGTGACAAGATAATCATTCTCCAACTTTGATGAGGTAGCATCAATGGCAATTGAGGAGGAACCTATGAGACACTGACTTGCTAAGAAGACACCTGTGAGTCACCAGCATGTCCTTACCATACCTAAACAATAGCACATACTTTCTGACTACCTCTGACAATTTTGATTTTAGTATCCTGCTAACTGGTGCTATTTTTACCTGGTTACCTGGTCCTCAAAGCAGCAACAGGGCAGTTATGGAGGAGACTCTGATCCTCAAGGATTCCTCACTCATTTCATAAACCTGCAGCACTTGACAACAAAATATCTTCCAACTGAGTAACTTAGACTTTGTTCTTAGTTTAGGGGATATGAGGGGGGCCAAGGGAAGGGTTTGATTGGGTTGTTCATTTGGGTTTAGTTTTTTTAATTTCTTTGGGGGCGTTTTGTTTGTTTGGTCTTTTTAATAAGAAAATTAGGAAAAACAACATAACCAATTTGGGACCTCTAGACTATTCACTATTCAAAAGCCACACAAAATAATTCAGATATTTTACTTTTGGCAATTTTGATAATATAAAGAAAATAGTATTTATGGTTAACTAGGTACCTCTAAATTTACAGCCTGTCTTGAAGTTAGAAAATACTCAAATACAGGAAGAATAATTATAGGATTGATGGGAGGTAGTTATCCTTTGTCAGAGAGTTGGAGTTGTTTGGCCTGGAGAAGAGAAAAGGAGGCCTTAGAGGAGAGAACTTAGACCCCCTTCCAGTGCCTAAAGGGGCTCCTAGTTGGCTGGAGAGGGACTTTGGACAATGGCCTGGAGTGAGAAGACAAGGGGTAATGGCTTCAAACTGACAGAGGGCAGGGTTAAATGGGATATTAGAAAGAAATTCTTCCCTGTGAGGGTGGTGAGACCCTGGCACAGGTTCTACAGAGAAGCTGTGGCTGCCCCATCCCTGGAAGTATTCAAGGCCAGGTTGGATGGGGCTTGGAGCCACCTGGACTGGTGGAAGGTGTCACTGCCCCGGTAGGGAGGTGGAATAAGATGATCTGAAAGGTCCCTTCTAACCCAAACTGTTCTGTGATTCTATTTTCTTACCTCTGATAATTCCAGGCAGATTTTCAGAAAGTCTCAGCATGCTAAATATGTTATTCTGCATTCAGTGCCTAAAGCAAGTAAGGAGAGCACCTGAAAACACTCCAACTTCAGCAAAAAGATAGCACAATTTAAATTACAGATGGGGGACCAGGGAGAGAGCTTTTTCTCAGGCTCCATCTCTTCTGTAAAGTATCACACTTAGAACAAGATGACCTGAATGAAGTAAATATAGGCTGTTTAGTCAAACCAAACTCTGGGACATTCTTATATAAATTCTTTGCATAGTGTCTAAATAATTTCATTCATATGCTTTAAAATCTAATGAGACAGTACAATCTATCCAAGAGATATCTCTCAAAAAAGCTCAAATATAGAGGCTGAGCACAAGAACAGTGTTTGATGCAGCCACTAGATTATAGCTTGCTAAACCAGTGTATAATTTTCTCTCTGCTGGAACATTTCAAAACGTTGGACATGCTTATTTGTAATTTGAATAAAGAAGGAAATTTTGACTTCTTTTAGGAGATGACTCTCAATAGTCACATGACTCCTAAATCATCAGGCCTGTCAGCCTCAGCATCCTGAAACCATAGCACCAGAATTTAAGCCTAGTCTACAGAAAATAATGACCATTTCTTGCAAAGTCTTCAAACTTGAATTACCCTCCAATTTGTGAGCAAACCCAAAAGAACATAAAGCTTGTCCCTACTGCTGCTTCTAAAATACAAAGCTAGGATTAAACAGATAAACAATGCGAGTAAATAAACTATCTGACCTGTCAGGTTTTGGCACCACAGTTTTTGCCATTAGTGCAGCATTGGGTTTTTTAAAGAGTATAAAGATACTGTTGTGTGAGGAAAGGTTTGAAGCCTTTACTTAAACATACTGTTGAGTTTTTTCTATGATTGGAGTAGTGAAACCAGCACATTTTTATCCATATCTGTCAATAGTTGAAAAACGAGGGAGTTAAAACTGCAAAATCTAGATGTCTGGCTAACCAAGGAAGACTTGAAGTCCAAAAGATGAGGGAATTGAAATGATTCACTGTGACATGGAGATTACAGAGATTCTTCTTTCTACACCTCCAACAACAAACCTTTTGCCTTGGACTTGACATGGAAGAATCACTAGCTCTTTAAAGAGATGGTTTTTTTGAGGAGGTTTTGTTATTTTTAAGCCTTCCATAAATGCATGTTTATCAGACAGTGTGTCATGAAAAGGGAAGGTTTTGAACCAAACCTTGAAAAGGGGGGATTTCTCTCTCTACCCTTAAAAAAAATTGTTTGACTGCCAGAGCTCCAGTAATCGGAAACCCTTTATTGACCTGAGCAGTCTGATAGCATTTCTTATGTGAGAAAGCTTCGCTTTATCAGATTCACCATTCAGCAGGTATATCCAATACTCCTTTTAAGGGGAGCTTTCACTAGCAGACTGGGGACCCCTCAGCAGATCTCCCCAAAGTATTATTTTGTGATTGATGAAACTCCCAGGACCTTTCTATAAGGATTTACTCTAAACAGTTTACAAAATAACGCCTTTTATTGAAATAAATCTGTGACAAAGTGGGAGTTCAAAGTAGTCGAGGATAACTTCTGTCTACAATAACACTTTCAAGCTAAGTAATAACAATGTAAGACAAAGCAGAAGCACAAACTATAAAACAGACAATCTATTACAAATAAAGCAAAGCAGACTTTAAACTTCTGAAGCAAACAATTAGCACATGCATAGGTTACTCACCTGACATCCCAATAATGAGGGGGAGAAGAGGATCAACTCATCAGCTAATCCCAGCTACAAGATGGAAATAAAGCTTCTCCCAAATTCTACCAATTTGTAACAGCTTTATATATTTTCTTTCTATAGTCAAATTCTAAATTTGGGGAGTAGTGAGATAAGGGTTTCATTGTTCATTACTGGATACTGACTCAGGTCAACAGTCCCATGCAACTCCTGCATAGAAGATTGATCAGTGATATCTCCATATTGCTGCATTCTTCCAGTTGCAGGTGTTTAACCTGTGTTTAGGGAACCTCATGACCTTATGCTGTCTGGGGAAACAGCAGTCATGGTCTCCTTTCCCCCTCTCAGAAAACAGGCAGCAGGTGCTTTCTCTGCCATTCTTAACTTCTGTTGTTTATCCACTACTCCCCTCACAATGTGACAAAAGAAATTAATCCTATATGAAAAATTTTATTCAGAATACAATTTATTCAGAATGTCACACTGAAGCAGCTGCATAAAGATACACATTCATAGAAGCTTTAAAATAGTTTATAAAATCTTTCCACAGATAAAATTTGAAAAATAATTCCTTTTATAACTACTGATATTCCCCACTGTAGCCACTGAAATGGTTCTTCATGCCTCACTAGTGGACAGGAAATAATTCATTTCCTGAATTTCTGGACTGCTTTCAGTAAAGAAATGAAATAACATCGATGAATAGAATTTTCAAGGGTGTTCAATTACGGCACAATCGAACAAATTGCCTGAACTTGAAATATGTATAATTTACTCTTCAGAAGTAGCACATTAATGTGGAGACTCAACACACTAAGTAAATTCAAGTACACCTCTAAGAAAATAATTTGGCATACTTTATGCAATGTTGAGGCATATTAGCTGGACTGAGAACAAGACAACATTGCCCAACCATCTGTAATGGTTCCTGGCAATTTCTACTCTGTGAAGTTGTAACAGTGCTGTACTCGGGAGTCTTTTCCAGAACATGCTACCAGCATCCCTCAAGCAAATGCTCAGCACAAGCTTAGGAACTGACTTATTCAATGTGGCTTTATTCCCCCCAAAATGGCCACCCAAAGGCCACCACTGCATTTTCTGAATCAATACAGTTCTTTTAAGACTGGTCTATTGCCTCCGCTTTATGCACGGGACCTCTAAGGTTTGATCTTAGTGTAGCAGAGCACATTAGGTTTTATGGTGGTAGTTTTTTTGGTTTGTTTCTTCAAGGAAAAGAAAAGAAAAAGGGAACCTTTCAGGCAAGGTGAGATAAAATATATATCTCTTGTCACATAATAGGCATCTCAGTAGTCCATAGAACCATCCTATGCTTCTATTTCCAGTCACGTGTTGTGAAGTAATTCAGCAGGACATCAGGATGATTGACAGAGCCACAACTTGCTCCTTGAGTGAGCCACAGCCGGTGGCAGGTTACAAACTGGGTACCTTACACATAAGAGAATCCCAGACAGCACTACATAACCCAGATAGCACTACATAAACACATGGTTGTCAGCATAGGACACCTACTGAAGCTCTCATCTTCCTCAGCCACTTAAAAAGGGAAAAAAAAAAAAAAAAAGAATAATAAGCAAGGAGCTCCTGTAGTCTCACATCCTCTTTAAAAGTTCAATGAAAGCAATTATATAAGAAGTCTGATGCCCCACTGGTTCTTCACTGAAAAGCAGGATTTTTTAACAGTTATGAATAACAACCTACAGTAGCTGTTTTGGAACAAGATTAGCAACATGTGTGTTCTATTATTTCATATTCTTAAAATTAACACTCTTTAGGTTCACAGTTGTATAGAATTTATCTACATGGAAATGCAGCAAATCACCCCTTCAGTGACATAAAGTCTCTCAGACAGTGTCAAGAGCAAGTATTTTATACAGCTTTAAAACTTCAAGACTTTACAGGAAGGTAGTATAAAAAAAAATTGAATTTAAAGACTAAAAGGGGTGACACTTCGTGATCTTGAATCACAGCACTGTAAAGCTATTGCTTATGCCATTTAAGATTAGGAAAAATTTCTCAGAGGATAGAAGTTAATTCAAAAGAAACAATTATTAATTAAAGAAGAAGCATCAACAGATAAAGTTAGATTCTCTTGCCCCCATGTTTTCAACACAATCCGATTCCATTTCAAAACCAGACACTGACATCTGATTGAAGTAGTCTGAACTAAAAGATCAGAAAATTAAGAATTTATCTGACTGTGAAAGATGAAGATATAAATTCCATCTCTAAGAATTAACAAATGCTTTTTCCAGCATTCAAGAACTCAGTGACTAAAAGACACAAAATTAATTCCATGAGACCATTCCCACGTGTCTCACTGTAGCTGAGAGAAACATTTCTGTATAGAAGACCAATAATATTTAGCAGTCTACATCTGCTTTGTGTTTCCTAGTAGCTGGAAACATAAGCCACACCAGTGTCCATCTAGGCAGCTACTGCAGCACAATGGTGCTTTCCAAGTCCTACATATGCAGGAACATCCGGTAAAGATGGAAGTAACTTTGCAACAGAGTAACAGCTCAAAAACAAAGCAACACATTTACTTTGAGGAATGTAACAATGTAACAAACACAAAAACCCTCTCAAACATTGAACAAGAAAACAAAACGCTTCTCCACTCCAAGCAAACACAAGAAACTTCAACAACCAAACCAAAACCATAAACCCACCAGACACCTCACCAGATGCTCCACACAATCCCTGATAAATTGCAGACAAGGAAAGGTTAGGAAAAGGATGGAAAAATATCAGAATAAAATTATCACTAGTACACTAATCAGATAAAAGCACTCTGAAAAGCTAGTTGTACGAGCTCAGACAATATCTAACCTCCCTAACTGAACAATACTAATGTTTGTATGATAGTGAATATTAACATTTATTCTATAAAGTTGTACACGGCTACCATGTTCCTAATCCCAAGTTCTGTCAATTTTACCTCAGCAACTGTAAAAAACCTGAGTTCCTCAGCTGCAACCACCTAACTAGAGAAATATAGCATCATTTCAGATTCAGCTGGTAGAAGATCTGAGTAACATAATTACTTTTTTTTTTGGTGGACTTTAAATGGCTATTTCAATGATATTTCCTTACTTTGATTATGAACTGTCAGATACTGTAGTTTCAAAACAAAATGTAATAAAGCAACACCAGTCCTCTTTTTAACATTCCTGCTAGGAAATTTTGCAAATGAACACACAATCTGGGTGGTTTTGTTTGGTTTGTTGCAGTTTTTTTCATGTTTGATGATTGAGAAAACAAAGCTGATTAGCTAAGGAGGGGAATATTGTCATTTAAGTGGGCAGAGAATGGTGAAAAAGAAATAATTTCAAAGTTAGCTCATATCTCTAACAGTTGTGTGTTTCCCCCTAATTTATTCTATTATCTTTCTGTTCAAGGAAGTTAGGTTGGTTGGCCTAGACATTTGCTTTTCCCCACACCATGTCACAGATACAGTAGATTTTGCTTCTTTCCTTGTGGCAATAAATTCAGTGAAGTAACAAGTCACATAAACTGCTTTTTGAAGACTAAAGCAAGAATCATCCTTGAGCCGCTCAATACTTATGATCTTTTTCTGTTGTCTTTCTCATTTCCACTGTATTTTCGTAATTTTTTATTGCAACCTCTTAAATCCCCTTGCCAGTTGAAATAGTTCACCTTGCCCTTTTTGCTGTTATCCCAACACACTTCCACTATTTCATTGGTCTCTTAGAGCATTTATCTTACTGTACAACCAGGATCACTGCCTGCTCTTTGCATCAGCATGCAGCTTTCTAAATATTATCATCCCAGAAGATTACATATCAGCTGCCAAAATCTCTTTTGCAAAGCTGTTCATTCTCATTCTGTTACTACTCTCCTTTCTTTCATGTCAGATGGCGAACTCTTGTCATTTAACAAATTACTTCACCTTACTGCCACTATCCCTCAAGTGCATCCTAAAATCATGCAGTTGTGAAGAAAGACGAGGAGAGGAAAGCTGTCACCACCCATCAATTTGATTCTTACAATTTAGATGTCCATTGGTCGGAGTCATGGTTGCATATCTTGATATCTCCAAGGTGGAGGAAGCCCATGAAACAAAGTTCAATGGGTTCAGGTGGGATTATCCAGGTGCCTCCCCTGATGGAAAGGGCAAAGTTTTACACTGTCTGATGGATCATATGCAGTCCTCTGGTGGAAGGCCCCAGAAATGAGTCTGCAGGTGTTTCAGTGATAGTTGGTGGTCACAGATGCCACCTGTCCCAAAACTTGGGGTGATCTTTGTTTGACTGGTGGTATGCACATGAACATGTGCTTCCTTTCACACAGTTTGACACAGTGGGAATTTTTGTCCAGATGTGCTAACCAGATCTCACCTCTGCCAGGCCTGTCACAAATTCCTCCCTTCTGTGCTTATGTCAAGTTCCTGCTGTAGAATAGTATCTTATGTCAAATTCCTTATGTAGCCTTAATAGTGTTTGGACCAGCAACTGTGCCCTTTAACTCTTTACAACTAGTCAGCTCCCTTCACCAAAAGCTGTACGCATGCTATCTGTTAAATAAATACATGAAATTTACAAAGCCCAGTAATAAAAAGGCAGACATTAGCTTTCATTTCTCAAATCAGTTCTTGCTGGGTGGAACCCCACACAGTTTATTTCTTAATTTATTCTGAAAAGCAGCCTGTAACAAGCCATCCTGACATGCGTGTATTGGGTGCTCTTCACAGCATAAGTGCTGTTGTTAAATGGCTTCCTATGTACCAAACTGTTCACAATCAATATTTCCAAGGTGTAAACTTGAAAGTCCTTCAGCTCAATGTTAAGTGTACATTGCAAAATACTCTTATTGTGATAGAAGGTAAACTTCAGAAGAAAGAGAATTGCTGCAAACTAGAATATAGCCTATGTAATCTGACACTATTTCAAGCTTCTTTTTAATAGAGTCATTTAGAAATAGGGCTCTTAAAAATTATTACTAATATAAATAATTGCATATAGCATCAAATAAGGAACAAAATATGTCAAGAGGGAAATTGGAATAATTTCTCTGTCCTGTACAACTTGAAGTGTTTGCTATTTGCATAATAGGAAAACAACAGCACTTTTATATAGAACACTGCATACTGCTTTTTGCACTCACTGGACAGTGCAGGAATAGCAATGAGCTTCCATTCAGAAGCACAGCTCCATCCTGCCCAAAAATCTAGAATAAGACTTCTTTCACCTTCATCCCCAAGGGACTCAGTCTGGAATTCATCAAATAGTAGCAACTGGTTTTAAAAAGTAAGATTTGCCTTCTGTGAAAAGGCAGATCCTCAATACCTTAAGCTGCAACAAAATGTCCTGGTCAATGGTGGGGATACTGAGAGAGAAGTTTGCTTTTCCTCTCTTCTATCACCTGTTACCATGCTCCAGGAAAGCCAGACAACAGGCCCACTAGTACACTGCAGCTGCCAGGCCAAGAGGCAAGCAGGCTCTTTAACAGCACACAGTGCGGCACATAACCCAGCCATTAGCACAGGCTGCCCAATGCCTCCCAGCAGGCAGAGGGGTTTTCAGTAACCCCACTGAGCATATTAGGGTTTTTACAAGAGCCTTGCATTTTCAGCATTTCATTTTGGATGATGAGGATGTTGTGCTCAAAGTTTATTTCCAAGTTTAATGAATTTGATAAACATTTTGTTCCTTGACTTCATTAGCTGTTCAAATCTTCTTGTTGCAATAGAGCCTAGGAACCATATGCACAGACAAAAAAGGCTCAACCATTGGAAAGATTAGCATAACAAACTTTTTATTCTCTGTTAGGGTTTTATTCTCTATTAGGGTCACTGTGGAAGTGACTTTTCATACATAACTTGATGTTGAAAGTTCTTTTATTGATTGAACCCTCAATCTGCTCAGAAGTATGCCTCGGTTCAAAGATGTGGCAGGGAGCTAGAGGTCTCAAAGACCACCACACTGCCCTTCCAAAGTCTCCATAGACATATGGAGTGCTGCAGTCATGAACCTCCCCTGCAGCAGTTTGAAAGGGCTGTATTACCTGGTCGAACCCATTCAAAAGTTACTTTGATCTGAAAATGGAACATTACTGCAACTGACACACAATGACAGATCTCAGGGGAGGATCACAGCTACACCACAGTCAGCATATTTTAGCCCAACATACCTATATACTCCTATGTGAATCCACTAAGTCTGCAAATTTTTTCATATATGATTCCTTCTGCACCTGTAATGAAATTAGTTCAACAGCTAAGCTGCTTCAGATGTACAGTCTCTACTAAATAACCTGGCTGTTTGTGGTATTTTTGGTTTTCTTATTTGTTAAATATATTTTTTGAGCTGACTCAAATCTAAATGCAGAATCTTATATGAAGGCTTGTCACCAGTATTTGTAATAGTCCCTTTAAGTCTTTCAATCCATTAAAAAAAAATCTGAATTACAGTGTAAACAAACATAGCATCTCCATCTGTGATGGATAAAGTCATTACAATACTTCACACATTTAAAGGAAGGAAAAAAAAGACAGGTTTCTCTCATTTCTCAACCTGAGTAAATTATGATAGATATTAAAAAGAAAAAAGATCTCATTTGTGTTTCTATTACGGCCATTATGGAACTTTGTCTTCAAATACAGATTATGCTCAACTTAAACAGGAAGAAACACTTCCTGGGAAGAAACCGTCAGAGAAATTGGCTGAAGTTTTAACTCAAAATCTGCTAGGTGAGAGAACAGCACCAAAGCAGGAATTTCAACGCAAAACACTTGTAGTCATGCCTAAAAGCAAAACAAAAAAATCCAAAATAAAACAAATTAAAAAAAACCAAACCCATATCAGATCTCTAAAAGGATTGTAACTCTGGAATTAGGTGAGAGCACCAAGTTCTCCTTCAATGCCAAATCAACCTCTCCCTCAAACTGAAGCGAATCCTGAGCAAATGGGCTGTCTAATCAGCCCAGGGCCCTGATGTACTCTTGTACCTTGCACAGCTCCAGTGAGAGCAGTCTAGGGTAGGCGCGATACACACTTTTCCTTAACTGATGTAAGGGAAAGCTGGTTCTTAACATACAGGCAACAACTTAAAAACAACCAATACTCATTACAATTCAGCACTGTATCTTCCCTGTCCAGTAGCATGAGATAGGCTTTCCTGTAAAGCCTTCTTACCAAATAAATTCTGTGCAGGGGCACAGTAACACTAATAAAAAGTCATTCAAATGAATGTTTTCAACAGACAGCTTTCTTGGCTTTCTTGCATTATATTACTGGAAATCCAGCAAGAAGCAATGACAAAAGTTAATGAACTAATGAATGGAAAAGGGAAACAAACATAGGTTGATATGAAGTTTAAGCTACTGATAAAAAATGACATTTGCCATTGATGACATTTCAAACACAAGGACTGAAAATAATGAGGAAATTATTGTCCACGTTTTACCTGTAAGGGAGCAACCAAAACATTTTGTACACAGACAACTTAAAACTGAGCTATTCTTTAGTTATTCTTTAGTTATTCTCTAGTTATTATTTGGTTATTTATTATTTAGTTGTTATTCTTTAGTTATGACAAGGTCTCTTCCATTAAAATGTAAATACCAGCACCTAAATTTTTCATTTCCCTAACATCCTCCTCCAATATTTTGAAACTAGAATATCCATTTTAGAATTCTAACAGCATGAACATCTCATACAATTGTAACACTGATATTAAAAATGAAAAACTTTTATATTGTGCAAGCTGAAAAGCTCTGAGGATATGATGCAGTATTTTCATTATGCCATAACACAGCAGCAAACAAGAAAGTAAAAGCGTAACCAATTGTGATGACTCACTTGAAACCAGGAACTGCTTTTTGTGATTCCATCTCATGCTGCTGCTCTCATAAAAAAAAAAAAAAAGCCTACTTCAATTCCAATACAAAAAACAGAATGGAAAAGTCTGCATTACTATGCTTTCATGCACATAAGGTAGTTAATTTAAGCTGAAAAAATATTTTTGCACAAATTACTTCAGAAGACAGTGTAAAGGTAACTTACCTTTATTGTCTTAGAGTTCACTAGGGCTACTAATTCACTCCAGTTGTTGGCCTATAAAAACTGCATTCCCCTCCTGAATTTGGAGCAACAAACATGCTTTCAGAGGATAAAAATCCTCTGAAAAGATGCTGCACATAATTTCTTTTGGCATGGGCAGGTTTGGGTTTTTTTGTGCTGATTTTGCTGTTGTTGTTTAAAAAACACAGGGGAGCTCTTTGATCTGTGTAACACATTGCTTGACATTAGTGTAACAGTGTACCAGAGAAAAGATGCATGTTTGTAAAGTTGTACCACTACAACTGCTTATATAGAGTATTTGCTTGGCTTCTCTGTGCCTTTTCAAGTCTGCCGTAAGGGGTAACTGTGGAGGAATGGTTAGCTGAAAGGGGGCACGTATGGTTAGCTGAAAGGGGGCATGCAGACCTGATGCTGCTGAGAGAGGTCACGTAGACAGGGGACAGCTACGTGCAACTGATATATTTGCAAGACAAAGGGAACTTGAGGAAAGACAAAGAGAAGTTGAGAAAGATGTGGGGCAAGGACATTAGATATTAACAATTATATAAAATAGGATAGATAAAAAATAGAAGTCAGCAGAATAACTAGTGAACAAAAGCCACATAGAAAACTTAGAAGGAGGGGTAAATAATTTTAAAAGCAACCAATAATGAGCTTTATTTTTGCATTATGTATGAGCTTAATTATGTAAGGTATAAATGTAGCTGCTTGCTAATAAAGACGAGTCTTGCTGATCAATCGTATCAATTGCCGCATTTCTCCCGCCGTTTACAACAGGTAACTAGAGGTGCAACCAATATGATTGATAGATCAAGCTGCCAACTTTATTGCGCACCTGTAATTCCTTAAATACACATTTTTCTAATTATGCATACTACACAATAGCTAATTGGTCACACATCAGAAGGCTCTATTAGCATAACCAAACCTCTTGTTTACCCCCATTTTCTCAGTCTTTAACTACAACATCCCGCCCGGAATCGTTGTTTTGGCTCAGTCAAGGACGCTGTTCTTATCTTGCATTTTCCCAGCACTTTCTCAGTACTTTCCCAGCACGTAATCTGTGGCTCTTTGCTGCATACGTGATGCACTCGCTTGCTCATTATGGTGTCTGGCCTAGCAAGGAGTTTGCTTACAGAGCCCTGTAAAAGACCCAAATCATCCAGCCATTCTTCAACAACAGTCCTTTCTCTTTCTTGGTCTCTTACGCAACTTCATTCTTTACTTTCTAATACAGCAAAGTCATTACAGCATAGTCTGTCATGTAGAGTCCATACGACTTTTACTTTGGCTGGCTGGTAAACCTGGACCAGTTAACACGCCGTTCCACTGTGAAGAGTGAAAACCAGAAAGATTACAAGAAAGTGCAATTTGCACCCTAATAAGTGTCACAATTGTGCTACATTATGAAATGGAAGATGTTTATGCTACCAGATGATCAAACCAAGAAGTGTACCAGTAGTCTGTTGATAACTATTAGTATTATTAGTATTAGAAGCAAAAAGCAATGAGAATACCAAGAGATACCGCTGTGTATAAGTGCAGAATACGAGTCCCTTGCAACATAGGGCTTGCAGGGAGAAAGGCTTAGCAAATGCCAACCACAAGTTTTCAGTCAATATTTTCCCGATAATTTCTTTCTTTTTTAAAAAAAATGAGAGCTGTACATTATCTTGTTTTAAGAAAAAAAATGCCTGAAAAACATAGGCTGCCATTAGCTGTCTTTCCCAAGAAGTCTTAAACTAAGGGCAAGGTACCTTGTCATGAAAGGGGCAGTAATACTCTCTCATGTCTTAGTTCTGTCCTGTTCTGTCAGCAGCCCACTCTGCTGCCCCACACCTGCTGGTAGCCAGGTTTTTGGACATGTCTTAGGCTGGATAATGTTTCTGGCTGCTGCATAGCATTTGTGTTCTCTCCTCCAGTAGTCTGATGCCAGGAGGTTTGTCCTTGTGTAAGCCTATATGGCTTACAGAGAGAAGGGAAAAGAGAAAGTTAGGTGCACACTACATTCACCTTTGAAAGCAAACTAGCTTTCAAAGCTCCAGTTACAGGCTCCTACAAAATCCACATTTATTTCGTTACAACTGCCTGCTCCCCCACCAGCTTTGAATGCTACCCGGTAAACACTATCTTTATAAGTCCTTGAAAACACATTTGGTTTTTTTGGCCCCCAGAGCCAAGAAGCTTATATTATGTAGACAAGGTTACATTTTGGTATTATTTTGTTGAAGCTACATATTTAAAATCAGCTTATTTTTCAAAACTTGTTTAGCTACTTGGATAAGTGAAAAGAAATTTTTCCAAAAGTCTTAAGGCTACTAACAAAAGTCAATATTTATAAGGGAGGTGTGGAACGATGGATAGGGTTAAAAATTAGAGAACGTGAATTAGAGGGTAAAAAATAGCTGCTGTTCCCTGGGCAGAACAGTCAGCTTGACCCAGAGGTTCCCCAAACACTTATAAACACCTGCTATGGGGGATGCAATGGAGAGGAGAGTAATGTGGAGGTACAGCATCTTCCTTCCACAGACATCCTGCAGGCAGGAAAACATCGTGATGCTTTGAAGTTCAAAGACCATACTGCATCTGCCCACCAAAGGAGATGCCAAAGACGACTACTCAATTAAGCACTTGAGTGACTAGAGTCACTCAAATCATCTAAACCCTAAAGAAATAGTATACAAGTAAGCTGGAAGTATAGGGACTTGGAAGGAAGGTTTGCACTGACACTGCTGGGAAAGTCGACAGACTGAACCTGCCATCCCCACACTCATTGGGATGTCTATTTAGTAAGAACCATATTCTACGCATGTTAAATGCTGCTTCAGCACTAGAGCTTATGCTGGCTATATATTAGTATTAGAACTTGTATTTGTGTTTGCTTTGTGGTATTGGTAGATTTGCTTTAGACATACTTTTGCATCTAGATGCTATCACCAATGACTTATGAACCTGTCACGATTTGTATTAAGAAAAAGTGTTTTCTGTATACTGTTAGAGTTAGTACCTATAAGGTGCAGACAGCTGCGGGCAGTGGATAACACATTGGGAAGGCTCACTGAGGGATCTCCCTTCTCTATTGGCTCAGCTTCTCCCCCAGAAAGGGCAGTTGGAACATACATTCTGATTTTGTGAATCTATTCGATGAAGGTCACCCCCTTAAGGGACACTGATAGACTAATCACATGAAAAGAGTTTGGGATGCCCGGGGGCATTGACAGAGAAATGAGTTACAACGGGTTGAGAGAACCTCCCCTATTGAAGGGTCAAGCAAAACCATACCTTTCACGCAACTGGAGGAAGCACTTTTTACTGAGCTCAATTATATTACTGCACTAATGGAAATCAATTTAGCTTAATTCTCTGCATTTACAGCTCTGTATTCATGCCAAACATTGTGAAATAAATGTTTTCTTAACGTAAGGTGGTTTCAAGAAGCTATTGCAAGTAAATGCAGATTTTTCTTCTTGGTTTGTGCAACGCATAGCATTCCTATGAGAACATTAGCAAGTTCCTCCTCAAGAGGAATGGGTAAGCTTGCAAGTCCTATTTGTGCGTACACTACTAGTCATTTGGATTGTTTTGAGTTATCTGACTGCCAGCTACTCAGTGTTTTATATATGCACTAGTACTATATACAGGTATTTGTTACCAAGAGGTTACTATAAACATTTGTCATAATGTGCTAATGTAATACATATTTAAACTTGATTAGAGATATCTTTTTAGGAAGTAGGATGGGGGTTGAAAATCTGTACTGTATTACAGCACTGCTCCAGCCTTACAGAAGGATAACACTGGGAATAGACAAGACACCAACTGCAGAATTATATACAGGTAAAAGCAAAAAACACATCGAGAACACTAATAAAAGTATCTCAAAATTCTAGTACAACTTGGTAAATAAAAGTGTAAGAATTAAGCTAAAATTTAAAATCCTTACAGAAATAATTACCAGGAAGTCTTAACAAGAACAATGTCATACAATCTCCCTCTGAAATTCACTTTCTACTGATTTTCTGATTCCCAAGTGACTTCCACATCAGACTCTAAGAAGTGAATATTTGTTTTGAGGCAAGAAGATAACTGGACCCCTCTAGCAGTTCAGTACACAAATAAGGTGCTTATTCATTCAACTGCACACAGCTAGTGCTTTGTGGTGGAGTTAAAGTGTGACAAATACATAATGAACTAGACTGTCTGAAAACAAGGTATGTTCTGCCTTAAAGAGGGTATCAGAAGTGGATCCCTGAAAAAGAGTTGCTTTTAGATGGGTTACAGTATTTGGAAAAAGTTGTTAAGAGGTTTTTTCCTTACTCTTTTGATCTGAAGGCTACATTGGGAAACTCTGAAATGAAAAGGGTACTCAACCTGAAAGAACAGATAGAGTATAGTTATTTATGGTTTAGTTAATTTTATTTGCTTTCAGAACTAATATTTTGTCTTAGCTTTAGCCTAGAGAGGACCATTTGATACAACCAAGTTGAGGAAATTGCCATTTTTGTGCTATGCGACGAGGGAAACTTTTTTTCCATTTCTCAAGTTTTAGTTTTATTTTCATCAGTGAACTGATGAAGAGTAGCATGGGGCTAAATTATAGCTTAACAACTGGAGCAGAAAAAGGTGAAAGGGGGTAATAGGTGGAAAAGATACCATTAAGTACTTCAGCAAACCGGAACATTTCTGTTTACAGCAAGACAGGATTTACTGCGTTTATCAGAATGTGGCAGTAAGTGGCAGGCAGTCAAAGACACTTTGGGCCACTTCACCACTTCATATAGTGTGAGGAAGAGTATTACTGTTAATAGGATTTTGCTCTCACTAAGCATTATAAAGCATTGTAAAAGTTAAACAAGCATTTGGCTAGGTGTTTGTAGGAGGTTCAACAAACGCAGCAGGGGGTCTGTAACAGGGCATTGTGTGGTGTAGATCCTTGTGACAAGGACCAGGGGGGTGGGAGCCGACCAGTCAAGAGAAGAAGTAAAGAAATCATGAACCTGGACTTCGACCCCCCAGAGCAACCGTCCAGAGCAACCACACGTGCCCAAAGGGGAGAGGGAGAGGAATGGACTCATGTAAATAAGTTATGAATATGCAACAAGTGGACATTATAAAGGAACCTGTAAACCAAGGTAAAATCATGCCTTTGGCTTTAGTCATGTGCCCAGCACTGTATTCTTTGCTCCACTGACTTTGTCCCCAGTAAAATTTTTAAAATTACATGGGCTCATTTCTCACATATATCTTAACGTATCCTGGCTGGAAGGCAAAGAAAACTGACTAAGCTCTTCAGTCTCTGTCAGCTGTGGCCCTTAAAAGCAGCACTTAAGTTCATGAGCAAGGACAAAGGATCCAACACCTAAACATATTTTGCTCAACAGGAAGTTCTGTATGCTGTTCTTCAGATTTCCTCCACATACATTAGGTCAGTATCTCTGGCTTTCATCTTACAAGCAACAGTAAGGACTGCAAATCTAAAGTTCATTTTATATAACCACTAGGAGAGACACATGACAAACTATTCCACACTCATTCGTTAAAAGGCAGAGGGTATATGACATGTACAAGGATGTTTTTCCTTTCAAGCTATAAAACAAAGGCTATCTTAAAAATAAAACAAAAAACCTCATACATATAAATTAAAGAATGTCTTGTTCAGCATGAACACAGCACACTGCATCCTTTTCTGCAGCTCCTCACTGGACTTCTGTGACTATTTTCACCTAATTTGGACCATTTAAACCAACCCGAAGGGTTGTGAATTTACCACAAAAATTTTGCCTGCATTTTATAATTTTAAAGTGCAATTCACCGGTTTATTTCATCTAAGAAAACACACAACTATTTTTCACAATAATCTAGAAACTCCTCAAACATATTACATTCCTTCTCTTTCTAAGATATTTAAGAAACATTCTGCAGTCTGGCCATATGAAATTATTTACTTAGAGAGAGAACTAGTTTTCAAATATCCCCTGACATCTATCCATTGAGACCTAATGGTGGACAAAAGATACTAAAATACTTTAAAGGAATGAACACTTAAAGAAATTATGCTGCCCTTTTCAAATGCAAATCCAAGATTCATGTACTTGGGTTATTTGTTGTTGTAGTGCACTAAATAGTTAGCTTGTTTTATATTGCACCAGGGTGGTATGTCATATTTGCACACAAAAATAGTTTTATTATATTTGCACATGGTATGTTCTGTCCCCCCCTTTCTGGTTTCTGGTGTTGGTATCCTCCAGTAAGTCCCTCCCTACACCCCACCCTCTTAGTCGTTTCCCATTGGTTGTGGTTCCCCTCCCACTTTCCCCCCACCCATCTTTCCTGGGGCTTAAAATCGCTCCACATGGCTTGACCGCTCTCTCTTTTTATTCGGTTAATTGGGTTCTACAATAAAAACTGTGGGACTGCGGTCCCAAGAAGAGCGCCTCTGTATTTTGCTTTCTGTCCATTATCAGGGTAACTCCCCAGGGTGATTTGGCCCCAGAGCGAGGAACCGCGATAATTTATGTAAACCACTATGAGTACACAGAGCAATTTTCTTGGAAAACAGATCCGAAACCACACAACAGACACACTGTGTGTCAAATTCATTGTTGAATTAACTCCTCTGAAAGGAGGAGTTAATTGTTCAGATGACTATATATCCTCTTAAACACCTCACCCAGTCGAATAAAAATGTAATAAATATCCTTTGAGCTCCATGATGAAGAGACAAATAACCATAAAAGTGGAGGGGGCAGCTGCTTGTCTGAGGGAAATTCATCTGCACGAACAGTAGCAAAGAACTCATGGCTCACAAAATGAGTTGCTTGCCATGTCACAGTCATTAAAACAACAACAACAAAAGACTCTCAGATAGAAGTCCTGAGCAGCAAAGCTCACTACAGATTCTAAGACAACTAGGTCAAAAAACTGAAAATTGATTATGAGTCAAGTGAGGCTTACTGCAGTTGCCATAGGTCATACTTCTGCCCCAGTATTGAGTCATTAAGTGCAAAGCAAATATTTCTACATAATGGAAAAAGATGCCCTTCCATAAAATTATCTTACTTTCTGATTCCTTGTAAATGGATTTATCCCCCAACTAGTAAAATTCAATAGGATTTAGAAAGCCAGTGTTGTAGGGGGGTGGCTAAAAGTGCCAAAATAAAGAAATACCAAAATGAACATTCTTAAATAATTCTTACTGTTTTATGCCTGACAAGAGACTTTTGGCATATGTAAACTAACAAAGAGAAACCACAAGAAGAACTTTTGCCTAAGGTTTTGTTTCATAGAAGTTGTTCCAGGCTCTCATTCTTCCAAGGGAAGATTACTCCTTTATGTAGCTTGTATAAATTTTTTAGAAAATCCATATGATTAAAGTGATATATATCCTATGTACGAGCCTTGTTAAAAATCATGTAGCTAAAATAAATAATTGTGTTACTAAGTAAGCCCACTTTGTGCACCTCGACCCTGGTATAAGCTGAAGCAAATGTATATTTCCTGATAAGAACAGAAAGGCAAACTTAACCAACCAAGTCAGCTCTTCAGGAAGTCCAGAGTTTGGAACAACAAACTACAGCTTTAACAAGCTGGTGCAGAGAGAGAGTTCACTGAAAGGACACCCTGGAATCTATTAAAAAGACCCTGGAATCTATTAAAAAGACCACTACTCACAGCACCAGGAGGCACAGAGCAAGTGCAGAACTGATAAAAGCTAATTATAATATGAAGCA
>WEIV01020315.1:45586-74514 GCA_013390005.1 Calyptomena viridis
CTCCAGCACTTTCTGCTCCAGTGTGAAAAAAATCTTCCAGTCTTTCCACAGGTGTGAATATGAATCTTTGCTCCTATGATCCCCCACAGATTGCTGGAGCCCTATTTCAGTGTTTAAGGCATCTTCTCTTTCTCCTCTCTTTGACCTTGGTGTTAATCAAACTTCCCACTCGCCTTTCTCTTAAGCCGCCATGATGTTCTGCTTAGTTTTTTTTCTTCTCCTTCTTAAATATGTTATCACAGAGGTGTTAGCAGTCGACCTTCAGCTAGCTTAGAGCAGAAAAAAACTCCAGCAGCTTCTTAAAGAAGCTTCTCTCATAGCCCCCCCCCCAGCTAATAAAAAACTCTGGCTACTTAAAACCACAACAGCATATCTCCGACTGATATAAGGAAGTCACGTGGACCTGCCAGCACACATGGCTTTGAGAAATGATTCCACATGTGTCCCAGCTGGAATAAAACATACCTCTCTTTCAATTTTGAATTGTGAGAGTCATTCCGCGAGTCATTACAAAAAACCCCAAGGTGTTTTTCACATTACCTGAAGTTATCCAGTCTGCAGATGATGTGCTATGGAAAATCCAAACCAAGCTATAACAGAAGATATCAAGTTCATTCTGTCTCTCCTTGCATACATTGCATCTCAATTTTCACATTACAATATTGTCACATACTAAGTGCATAGCAGAACTGAGTAAGTCTGAAGATGGACTAAACAATTATGATCCTACAAAAGCATTTCAAAATGCTAAATTAGGCTCTGTAAGACTGGCAGCAGAGAGTGACTCTGAAATAAACAGATAAACACAAGCTTTGAGCAGGCTCCAGGGCTCCACACACCATACTTGCTTTGAAGAACTACTTCCTACAGATCTACATTACCATATCCCACTTATAGTCTGATTTGACTACCTCATCCAAAACAATCCCTGATTTAAACAATATTTCCTTACTTGTGCTATTAGCTACATGATAGTTAGATGCAATAGTATTTAATAAGCATTTAAGGCTTAATTTCCCTCTCCCCCAACTTCCTAAAAAATAATTAAAAAAAAAAGCTAACACATTTATTGTTAATAGGAATCTTAGCTCTGTGCTCCCTCTCCCTTCCTTGAAAAAAGTTTATTTGCACTGTAAAATAAGTTTGTCTAATACTTTAATTTCTTCCTCTTATAAAGACAAATGCACAGCTTGTTTACCATAGCTGCCTTCAAAAGACAGTCTGTGGTCTTCATGTTTTACCTCATCATGGAATACTGTGAATACGTTCAGCTTGTAATGGTGATTTTTCACAAGTAGTGTTCATAAAGCAAATGCTTCTCCTATTTTCCTGTATTTATGAGAAGACAGAAATCTCACAAAGAGCAGAATTATTTCTAAGATGAAGATAGGGCACTGCACAAGGTATTAACCAGAAATACAAATGCCAATCCCTGAAGCAAACAGCATTTCTTCCAGTTTCTGAAGGAGTTATTAGCATCACTACAACTGCATGAGGGAGACCTTTTGAAAACTGAAAAGACCATGGTTATCACAGCTCACGCTGCTACCAATCCAGTAACAATCTTAACTTACACATCTGCAGCATATATTGCGTTTATACAATGCTTTTATTCATTGAATCACAAATTGCTTCTCATCAAACAAGGAATAAAATTTCTTTCGGGACATCAACATAAACACAAAATTCAACAATTGGGGAAGCTTGGAAACATTTTCAGAACCAAGTCAAAACCCCCTGACATTTAGTAGCTTCCCTAAAACACATAAGAAAGAGCTGCTAGTCCCTATATTTGTAGAATGTATCATGTATAGGATTAAAAAAATACTGAAAAAAATCAAAATATAACAGCACATAGAATTTAAGTAGGAAATTTTTAAGTCTATTTCACTTTTTATCTCTTTGTCAACTTCAAGCTTAATTATCTTCCTTTTGGTTTTGTGTTTGAAAATGTACTTTCAATTTTTGTTGGCCTCTTAGACTGAATCTAGATGGTTCTTATTCAGGTTTTATTAACAGTCTGCTGCAATTTTACTACTTCAATGTGGTTTGACAAGAGCCATATTTTATAGTATTAGACTATGACTTTTTGATGTAGAGCATGTCATGCTTATTCTTCTAAAGTAACATATCTGTCTCTACCAAAGCGTTATGAAAATCTCACACACCTTTTGTTTCCAGTTTATTCCAGGAGCACTGTGCAACTGTTGAAATGTTGGCAAATTATCAGAGGCTTGTGGCATAAAGATTCATGGACTCTGATCAGACGATCCAGGATCGAAGACAATTTATTGAGTATTACAACAAGCTTTATATACCCTACAGCTTAGCTCAGTAGTTTTCCACTAAGTTATGCTACATCGTCTCAGTGCAATGGCACAAGTGCCTATTAACTAATAATTAGAGTTCTTGCAACAATCTCCAAGGTGCAGTATCTCTTTCTATATCGTGCAGTTCCAGTTCTTTTAGGCTTCTTTATGTTCTCTATGGTGCTTGCCCATGAGCTTGATAATATCCTGTTCCCTAAGTACAGACAGTTCATTGGCAGATTTCCACAGAGGCTGATGATTATGAAAATATCATTAGCTTCACTGTGCAGTAGTAATAATGCTAACCACAAAGAGCCATGAATATGAAAGTTAAAAACCAGACTATTCCTAAGAATTGCTATGAATGATTTTGCTATTCTTTGAGAGACAGATGATACATTGTGTTTGTAATTTACTCTGTTTATTTTCACTGAAGCAGAGTCTCAAATTGCTAAGTAACATAACTATTCACAAACATGAATTGATGGTTAGTGTGCATATTTCAATAGATAATCTATTCAGATTTCAAGATTTTAATCTAATGATTTCTCCTCCAGTTCCTCTCATCTCACAGTAACACAAGGAACTAAGAGTGTGAACTTGTTTAACTATACACAAAGCTTGCAGGGTTCCCCTGGACTTCCCTAGAGGACATCTAAGTGATACCAGAAACAAGATAACAGGGCCCACAGTTCTCTTTCATAAGCACCATTAGCACTTCATACGAATAACAAAAATTATTGTCTATTTGTCAGCTAGTGGGAAGAGTAAAAAACACGTGTTAAGAGCACTTATTTCACTGGAATACTCCCTCAGCATTACTCTCCATCATCATTTTTCCAACCGAACATACCAAAACACTTAAAAGAATTTTAATTTTTATATTATATGAATATATAATATTTATATATTATATAAATATAAAATATTTTATATTTATTTTATAATAATATATCTAAAATATTAATATATGTATTGTATATTATAATATAATAGTATTTAATTATATGTAATTATAATATATAAACAGTTTCTGAATATAGACCTGGAGAGTTAAACTGATATGCTCTGCATTTTTCAAACATATTCCAAGTAGAAATATCACAGTTTTTATACCCAATATCACTACCTTAGTTGGCAGAAGAGAACCTGGTTTGTCCACTGGTATGATATCTGACTCCACACAAGATTCCACCATATTCCTGGCATTCAGATGCAAACACACAAATGCTTACTGCAAAACATAAATTAAAAAAACCTTTCTGAAGAATTTCCCAGAGGATAAGGAAATGGTTTCACGTTTTGTTGGTTTTTGAATAGGTAATATTACATACTTATCTTTTGTGACTACACCATTGCAAACAATTAAGTTTTTAATAAATTTCTAGCAGCTACATACAGCCATATGTTTGCACAGACATTAGTTCCTTGAGGCAGAGGTTTATAAAAAGTTTTAAAAGGTAGACTAGAGCTTTATCACTTCCTCTCATTCTCAACTCTTAAAATCCGTCTTGCTCCTGATGACAGAAGTTCAATGTGTGTACATATGTTCAGATTACTCAAGTAGTACCGCCTTTGTGAAAAAGATAGCTTTATTTGCTGTTCATTTTTTATAGACATACTAACATGTGTAACATGCCAAACAGAAGTGTATTTTGCTTAGTGTCTCAAAGATCAATCAATATAGAGAAAATATAACTAGATATGCTGGCATTTAAAAAAAAAAACAAACCAAACAAACCAAAAATGCAAAACTAAAACAAACCAAAAAACCACAGTCACATCATGCAAAAGTTCCCATCAGTCATGCAATTAAATCAGAGAGCTTCACTGTGTACAGTTAGGATACTGAAAGATGAAGCGTCAGTAGTTGCAGACTCTTCTCTAAGTGAAAACGCTTATTCTGGCCTCAGAGCAGCAGTCCCTCTCTAACAGCATTTTACATACAGAAACTCTCACTTTTCAGGATGATTTGGAGAAGCTTGACCGCATGGACAAGATCTAAATCCACTCTGTAAAAGCATATCTGTAAAAGCATATCTGTAAAAGCATGTGTTCTGTAACCACTTTCCTTATAAAAGAGCATTTAAAACACTCAAAAAAGTATAATAAAGAGAGAACTGATACATCAACTCACTCTGAATCAGAGCCCCCTGAATTGAAGCTTCTCTAAACTTGAAGGCAGTAGCTGTAATTTCAAGGGGTAAAGGCAGGCTATGAGGCCACACATATGTCACACAGGTTCAGGAACCCTGGCATTACTTGAACAACTGTAATGAACCTTCTTGTGTCTTTAGGGCATCTACCGACATTTACCCTACTCTCGCATTTTCAGAGGCTAGAGTCTTGAGGATAAAACTAATGCAGTGTCAGTATGCTCCAAAGGCACAAGATTAACTTCCACTGAGAGGACATAGAGCCTGAGAATGACTAAGAGGGACTATGCACTTTCCTTACCATCTCACATAACATCTCAGAAGACTATCTGTAATTTGGTTTCACAAAGAAGCATCAAAACAGACCATACAGCTGTAGAGCACTCAGAATACTTTAATTCTGGGGGAGGCTGTGGGGAGAGCAAGATATTTGAAGACTTTATCACTGCAGTGGAACAGATAATTAAGTAATTAAAACTATGAAAAGTGGACAAGTTACAAGTTCTAGGTGAATTGCCTTGCATAACAGAAATGGGAGAAGCAAGAAAACAGAAATTAGTGCCTTTGGTGAGTGCCTTTGGCAAGCATCTTAACAGACCATCTAAAAGAGGGGCAGTTTGGGAACAAACGTGAAAGGGTAGTTGATTGGCAGAAGTTTATCTGCTTTTGCAAAGGAATATAATTGGTCCCTAAAATAATCTCACTTTACTTGTGTTCATAATTAGAACACATCAGTAGAAATCCAAGTAGTCTTATTCCAACTTAATTTTTGGCAAATCAGCAAGGCCCTCCTGTACTAGGTTTTTAATGGTATTAGCAATATCTTCATACTCACACAGGCTTCTTGTTTAATCATTCTTCTTAATAGAAAACCTTCCACAAACTTCTTGCCACGCTTTCTTGCTTCTAGGCAATGGAAGATGCCAACTCACTTACTACACACCACCATTTCACATATCACAGTAAAGGTAATGTGAAGGAACACCCAAATTTCCCACAAAACCTTCCCAAAGGCAATTTTGGTGAAGAGGGTGCTGCTCACACACTGTCCATCACCATAAAAACTCGCTTCCAGAAGCCTCTTCTACACTCTTCCCTGGAGGTGCTGGACTCCCAACCAAGCCAAGAAAGAGAATAAGGGGTTATTTTGCTCATACCAGTGAAGGGGGCAGGCTTCTCCAGGCATGTTTTCTTCAATGCATACCTCTCACTATCTTGGTGGAGGAGGCCTTCTCCTCCCAGCAAAATTTGCTAGTCCAGCTCTGCAGAAGTATCAGCTATGAATTCTTGGCTTACAGCCTCAGAAACTTCCTGCAGATGTAAATCAAGGCATATCAACCAGGCTGGTGACCACAGAGTGGTATCAGGTGTGCCTATTCCCTTACTGCCCACTGCAGGGAGAGACTCTAGTCTCCTCACACCTTGTTGCAAGAGTAAAGACTTTGTGGCTGCAACTCAATCTCATTTTACTATTGTAAATAACCAAGAGGAAAGAAGAATGTTATTATTAAGACAAGCAGTGTGGAGTAAAGTCAGAAGTCAAAATAGAATAAGATTTGCAGGGGAAGGAGCTGCTGTTATTTCCTAGTGGCAAAAGAGACTCCAGATGCCATTTCCTGGATAACAAAGGTCACACTGTCCCACAAAGGTTCCCTAAACACTGATAAGCACCTCTGCACAGAAGAATGGGGCACCACTGCAAGCCACGTACAGGATGGGAATGTGGTGGCTCCTTTGTTCTGTGCCAGTTATCCATCAAGAAACAACTGATGCCTGCCACAACACCCAAATGTAGCACTTCTGACTACAGTCATTCAAAACTCCACCTAAACATAAAAAATTGTATATAAAGAGGTTGCAAATGAGGAGAAATTGTGGAAGTTTTCCACCACACTGCTGGGGCAGCTGACAAGCTGAACCTCCCTTCTGCACTGCATATAGGGACTCCTGTATGGGTAAGCAGTAACCTCTGAGTGTGCTAAGAGACTAGAACTTGCTTTTGCTTCATAATATTTTTAGTAGACTATTTTGCTTTCAAACTTGTGCTTATGCTTTGTCTTATACTGTTCAAAGGTGTCTTTGCAGACAGACCCTATCACAGACTACCATGAACCCTCACTTGTCACAATTTGTGTTAGTAAAATGTGTTATTTCGTAACTGTTAGAATGATTCTGTTACAAAGCTGCTAACAGTTTTCCTCGATGGTGGAATAACACATTGGGAAGACAAGCTGAGGGTCCCCTCCTTTGTTGACTATGCCCCCCCAAAAGGGTAAATTGAACACATCCTCCAATTGGTGAATCTGTTTGGTGAGGGTGCCCCCCCCGCCCCCACCCCGATATGGGACACTGGCAGACTGGCTGGGCATTAAAGGGTTTCAATTTCCCAGGGACAGTCAAATGAATTATTAAGTGTCNCTCCAGATGCCATTTCCTGGATAACAAAGGTCACACTGTCCCACAAAGGTTCCCTAAACACTGATAAGCACCTCTGCACAGAAGAATGGGGCACCACTGCAAGCCACGTACAGGATGGGAATGTGGTGGCTCCTTTGTTCTGTGCCAGTTATCCATCAAGAAACAACTGATGCCTGCCACAACACCCAAATGTAGCACTTCTGACTACAGTCATTCAAAACTCCACCTAAACATAAAAAATTGTATATAAAGAGGTTGCAAATGAGGAGAAATTGTGGAAGTTTTCCACCACACTGCTGGGGCAGCTGACAAGCTGAACCTCCCTTCTGCACTGCATATAGGGACTCCTGTATGGGTAAGCAGTAACCTCTGAGTGTGCTAAGAGACTAGAACTTGCTTTTGCTTCATAATATTTTTAGTAGACTATTTTGCTTTCAAACTTGTGCTTATGCTTTGTCTTATACTGTTCAAAGGTGTCTTTGCAGACAGACCCTATCACAGACTACCATGAACCCTCACTTGTCACAATTTGTGTTAGTAAAATGTGTTATTTCGTAACTGTTAGAATGATTCTGTTACAAAGCTGCTAACAGTTTTCCTCGATGGTGGAATAACACATTGGGAAGACAAGCTGAGGGTCCCCTCCTTTGTTGACTATGCCCCCCCAAAAGGGTAAATTGAACACATCCTCCAATTGGTGAATCTGTTTGGTGAGGGTGCCCCCCCCGCCCCCACCCCGATATGGGACACTGGCAGACTGGCTGGGCATTAAAGGGTTTCAATTTCCCAGGGACAGTCAAATGAATTATTAAGTGTCAGGAGACTCTTGCCTTTCGAAGGATCAGGAAAAACCACTCTCTTTTTTAGACATTTTAAAAAGCAGAAGCCATAGAGTAGAGCTAAGTATTTCGTCTTATTGAACTGTGCAGTGTCTCCCAATGTAATAACCTTCAGAAGGACAGAAGCATAAGAACAGAGTAAAACTTGTACCTAGTAAAGGATTTTCCTTGTAGAAGATATTTAAAGTAAAAATAAAACCCCCCACAATAAAAAGAATGAAAGGAATTAGGCAAGAGTGTGATGAAAAACACAGGTGATAATGCCTGAATATGTAAAAGCACGTACATGGTGTAAGTTAAAAAAATAATAAGGGATATACAACACTTTATATTTCTTAGCTTTACATGTAGAAGTTCTAGTAAAAGAAGTACTAAACAATAAGCTCTGGGATAAACGTACAAATGTCAACACTTTTTTTTTCNGTGATAATGCCTGAATATGTAAAAGCACGTACATGGTGTAAGTTAAAAAAATAATAAGGGATATACAACACTTTATATTTCTTAGCTTTACATGTAGAAGTTCTAGTAAAAGAAGTACTAAACAATAAGCTCTGGGATAAACGTACAAATGTCAACACTTTTTTTTTCTTTTAAATTCAACACTCATGAGCAATATTTTTTTCTTTTTTCCTTTCTAGTCATGAGTTTCGTAGGTAATCATATGGAAACATTTATTCTAATTATAGCAGGTCTTTGATGCCTATGGAACAAACTAATTCATATAGTTTATTCCTTCCTGAGTCTAGTTCTCCCAGTTCAAAACACAAACAGCTGAATGGGGGAAAAAAGTTTATGAGAGTTTTAAATTATTTTTTAATTATTTGGCTCCCTACATTTCATAGGAAGCCACTCTTATCTCATCCAAACACCTTGAAATGAGACATTGCCATGAGAAAGAAATGGATAAAACTGTGCAATACCATTGTATTGGCTGCAAAGAAAATGATAGTGCAATGCTGACATATTTCAGAAGAAGGAGGGATGGGGGAAGCAGGTCTTGGAAAATTTATACTTTATTTTAGCTCTTCACATAGTGCTATTCTACTACCAGTCTCACATGTTCATCTATCTCATTGCCAAAGCAAAGGCAACTCTGGTAGTCTCATCTTATTATTGTATTTATTATGTCAGGCAACATAAGGGTTGCTTGAAAACTCCCCATAAGATGAACTGCTCTAGATGAGCATGTGTGGAAACACTACTAGAATACAATTTTCCTCGTCTTCAGTGGAGTTTGAACAAAAAGCATAAAATTTATCATCAATGACTTGTGAATATAGCATACTTGTGAATATACAGAATACAGTATTCTATTATCTCCTGAAAAAAAAAGCACAAAGTACACCAAATTCATTGCACTGACATGCTGTGGAAGGCAAGGACTTGCACACAGCATCCTACCACTTTTTTTCATGTTCATGACAATGAGTAATTTATTTTTCTCTCTTGTTTCTAATATTAAGAGAGACATCTTAGCATTAATAGCAAATTAGAACCAACATCAAACAGCTCTTTTCTATGACAGACTTTTATAAAATTTTCATCTTTTCTCTGCTGATGTTTGACAGCCTACAGATGATGTGGAAGAAAGTAGAAGATGAATAATTAAATACACAAAGATGCAATTTTAAATCAGTCTTGATTTTAAAAGCAACCAACCTGTCCAGTATTCTTAATGTGAAACAGACATTTTCTAGTGCAGATTTCTTTTGCAAGCCAGCAAGGTTAATATGAGAAAGCTGTCTAAGAACTACATTTCTTTTCTAGACAGATTGAATAAATTTCCCCAGTTTCTGCTCAACTAAGCTGCACTTAACAGTTCCTGGNAAAAACACAGGTGATAATGCCTGAATATGTAAAAGCACGTACATGGGGTAAGTTAAAAAAATAATAAGGGATATACAACACTTTATATTTCTTAGCTTTACATGTAGAAGTTCTAGTAAAAGAAGTACTAAACAATAAGCTCTGGGATAAACGTACAAATGTCAACACTTTTTTTTTCTTTTAAATTCAACACTCATGAGCAATATTTTTTTCTTTTTTCCTTTCTAGTCATGAGTTTCGTAGGTAATCATATGGAAACATTTATTCTAATTATAGCAGGTCTTTGATGCCTATGGAACAAACTAATTCATATAGTTTATTCCTTCCTGAGTCTAGTTCTCCCAGTTCAAAACACAAACAGCTGAATGGGGGAAAAAAGTTTATGAGAGTTTTAAATTATTTTTTAATTATTTGGCTCCCTACATTTCATAGGAAGCCACTCTTATCTCATCCAAACACCTTGAAATGAGACATTGCCATGAGAAAGAAATGGATAAAACTGTGCAATACCATTGTATTGGCTGCAAAGAAAATGATAGTGCAATGCTGACATATTTCAGAAGAAGGAGGGATGGGGGAAGCAGGTCTTGGAAAATTTATACTTTATTTTAGCTCTTCACATAGTGCTATTCTACTACCAGTCTCACATGTTCATCTATCTCATTGCCAAAGCAAAGGCAACTCTGGTAGTCTCATCTTATTATTGTATTTATTATGTCAGGCAACATAAGGGTTGCTTGAAAACTCCCCATAAGATGAACTGCTCTAGATGAGCATGTGTGGAAACACTACTAGAATACAATTTTCCTCGTCTTCAGTGGAGTTTGAACAAAAAGCATAAAATTTATCATCAATGACTTGTGAATATAGCATACTTGTGAATATACAGAATACAGTATTCTATTATCTCCTGAAAAAAAAAGCACAAAGTACACCAAATTCATTGCACTGACATGCTGTGGAAGGCAAGGACTTGCACACAGCATCCTACCACTTTTTTTTTGTGTTCATGACAATGAGTAATTTATTTTTCTCTCTTGTTTCTAATATTAAGAGAGACATCTTAGCATTAATAGCAAATTAGAACCAACATCAAACAGCTCTTTTCTATGACAGACTTTTATAAAATTTTCATCTTTTCTCTGCTGATGTTTGACAGCCTACAGATGATGTGGAAGAAAGTAGAAGATGAATAATTAAATACACAAAGATGCAATTTTAAATCAGTCTTGATTTTAAAAGCAACCAACCTGTCCAGTATTCTTAATGTGAAACAGACATTTTCTAGTGCAGATTTCTTTTGCAAGCCAGCAAGGTTAATATGAGAAAGCTGTCTAAGAACTACATTTCTTTTCTAGACAGATTGAATAAATTTCCCCAGTTTCTGCTCAACTAAGCTGCACTTAACAGTTCCTGGCACCTTTACATTTGCTATTTTAAAAGCCACCTCACACTGCTTTATTTTATCTCAATAACTTAAACATTAAAGCTCATGCTAGAGCATATGTGCTCCAGACAGCCAACAGAGCCACATACATCCAAGAATTCTAAACTTATCTGAAAAATAAGTGCTTCTTTTTTTGCTCCTGGACTGTGACCACATTAAAATAAGATTCGGACTGTGCATTTAAAAAATAAAAAGAAACAACAACAAAAACTGCATCATAACAGAGAGTTTTCAGCCTTATAGAAATATCTCTGCTAATTACTTAGCCTGAACTCTCTTATCAATTCCCAAAACCACACCCCCTCCAACCAAACACACAAACCTTGTAGACACTTGACCTTCACCTAAGGACTGACCACATTTCAACAGGCAAGCAGCATTCAAGCATAATATTATTTTCTATTGTCAAGTGTTCCCAAACAGATCACTAATACTCATATAATTAACTGCTATATAATTAACTCATAACTGCTGAGAAGTGTGCTGAGAAGTATCATGATGAAGAAAATGACCAAAAAATGTAACATAACTTACCTCGGTGCACCAACACAGAAACTACTAGATGTACAAAGAAGAATAAAGGGGTTTTTTTTGTTGTTGTTTGATTTTAGTAAAGAGGACAGTTTGGTACTCTTCCACCTGCACATGGGAACGCACACAGGGTGTAAGTGACAAGAAAAACTTAGATAAACAAAAGGTACTCAAATGTATACAGGAAGCAGTGACCTAGATTTTGAACCAAGGTACACACATGCTTCAAAACAGCAGAGACACTAAAGTAGAAAATGTCATAGAGAAGTACCAATTACTGACAGTTATGAAGTCTTTAAATTTTTTAAGCTGTATATCAATTGCTTTCAGAAACACATTTCTGAACACATTGAAATAACTCACTACAGTTGCAAATCACAGCAGATTGACAAGTACAGGTTACAAACTACGCAATTTAGAAACAATTACATAAGGCTTTAGAGCAGACCTTCAATCTTCACTACACATGGTAACTTCTTTCAGAGAAGCCAGTTCCCAGAATTAAACCAGAACACCTCTGAAGAGACAATAATAAATCCTATCAGAAGCCTCCTTAAAGTCTATAAATCTCCCACAGAGCTAATAGCACAGAATAGTATGAACTAAAATGTTTCCCCTTACCTTTGCTCAGAGTGCCTGTGATGAGCTTAAAAATAGTCTGGGCAAATTTGACAATCCCATGCTTGCATCTCTTTGAACAGCCACTCATGGTTCAGATGGATAGAGAAACTCTCCTCTCTTACAAAGTCCAGAAATAACAAAAACAAAAAAAAGTCCTTTACAAAGTTGGGATGATATGTCATGCAAAGCACAGAACTCAGCTCTTATGCAGCAACCCCCAGGCTCTGCACCGAGGTTTGCTGCTCTGAAGCTGCTAGGAAGGATTGCAATGGAGCAACGTGCATTGTCTTCTAATGAAAGGTACAGTTCTCCCTGTCAGCCTCTCGATCAGGACTGCACACATCCGCTGCGATGCCCTAATAGAAGCTGCTAAGTACAAGAACACTTCAGCCCATCAGGTGAGGAGGAGGGTTTGCCTCACCATGCTGTGCCCCATTTCAGGGTTGCCACGATAAGCAATGCAGCAGGAAATGCTGGAGTCAGCTGCTGCTGACTGCTGCAAACAAAAGAAGCTGCTGCTTGAAGACCGTTTACTCTTTTCCAGCTAATTTCATTTAAGTTGTCAATTTTACTCTCATGAGGCTCATGGAATCTCGAAAATAACACCTTTCTTTTCATTCTATCAACACTGTAGTTACACTTTGCATGTAGAAGACTACAGAGCATTCCTTTGTATAAGCTACTAGAAATAGAAAAAAGAAGCTGCAACCAGCAAAAAAATCTCTTTCAATTTTAACAGCTTAGATGCAGCTGAGATAGTGATTTGCTCAGCACTTGGCCTTCTGAAGCCGTCTGGCCTCAGGCTTACCCCTCTGCAGCACCACACTTCACTTTTCGCCCACTTCCTCAGGTCGTGCTGGTCCAGTGCTCACAAGGCTCCCCATACTGCGCTGGAAGTTATCCCCTAGCAACAACTGCAGCTCTGGCTTCTCCAGTTGAGTCAGTTACTACTGCGTGCCTGGAATACTCTGAATAAAAAGACTTGATGCGTCCAATAGTAAAGAGGATATACCTCAGACCCACCCGAAAGCTGGACTCAGGCATCTTTAGCTTTAATTCATGCTAACCTCCTCTCAGGTGTTTTTAAACAATCCCCCAAATGCACTATTTGTTTGTCCCGGTTATAAGGTTACCTCGGGTTTCTGCTCACACTTAGCTGCCACCCATTAGATTATTTCATCAGCTCTCTCTAACAAAGTGACCTGGAGCCAGCCATCACCTCCGAGCAGCAACAGCTGAGTACTGCCAATACAGAGGGATAGGCGCAGCAGCTTTGCACTTCAGGGAACAGCGATATACCCTTCATTCAGGGAGCAATAAATGCTTTACAGGAAAGCTTGCATCCCTTAGGCAAAACTCAGGGCTTTGCCAAATGGCTCACTTTGCTGTGAGACAGGTGACTGTCTGTCCCTCCCGGCTGGCAGTGCCCTTCTCCTTATCCTCTCCTCATGGAGGCATCCCTGCGCTGTCCCACTTCCTTCCCTTTCCTGCGCCGCTGCTCACCTTCTCCACCTCCTCTTCCTCCTCAAGTAGAGAGCTTTCCGCCGCCTCATTTTACCTCAGAAAAATTATCTTTGGCACCTAAAAAACTTGCTGGGGCTGTCATCTCTGTGCTGAGCCGTCAGGCACCGGACGTTTTGCTGCCCCCTCACTTCCACCCAGTTGCCTCTGATCAGAGAAATTAACACTTTTACATATTATACCCTATCACTTATATTGCTTGGCTTATGTATGTATCAGCTTTAGCTTATATAAATTGTAGTAATTAATGCTAAAATCTGCAGCCTTTTAGTTAAGGAAAACTATACAAACAGGAACCAGCTTGCCTGCTTCCTCAAGAAATAGAATATGAAGCCAGAAGACAGGAATAGGCTTGTCACCATAAATATATGGAGACTATAGAGTAGCTGGAAGACAGGAACAGACCTGTCACCATAAATATATAGAGACTATAGCTTTGATGGAAAAACAGGAACAAATCTGCTTCCACTGATAGAAATTGGTCAACTACAAAAATTGATGAAGTAAGTAAAAGAAGATGTTAATCATAAGAGGCAAACTGAGTTCAAAAGGACAACCTGAGGAAGACTTCTTACTTCGGTCTTGAGACCACTGAAGCCCCCTGCCCAGGGGTGGAACTTGGGCGGAGACTGGGAGGAGACTGGGAGGAGACTCATGCTAATGAAGCTTCAGGAAATTATTTGCATTAACCACCCCTACCCTCAGATACTTAATGAATATGTATGTTTCCTGTACACTTCCTTGATGAATATATATGGTTAAATGGCATATAAGGGCTGCTGTAAAGCCAAGGTAGGCAGGTTTGGTGGGAATACCCCCTCTGGCCTCTGTTAGCAATGTTGCTAATAAAACATACCTACTTCAATGCTCCCCAGAGTTTTGAGATTTGTTTCCATATTTTGATTCTTTTGAATCAATGGCCCCACATCCCTAGGACCAAAGCAAAAATGGGTCATCTTCCCACTGCGCCAGCTCCATATGGCCTAAGGGAATAAAGAAAACACTGTGGTAAACATATCCCCACGGTTCAACACCCTCCTCAACTAGACAAAAACAATAGGGAAAACATCTGCAAAGCAAGACCTGAAAGGCTATTTAGTCCAGAAGGAGCCATGCTGCTGAGATGCTGGCATGCGTGCAGGGTCTGTTGGTAGTAGACAGCAAGCAGCAGCAGAGTGCAGAGCCTCTTTTTGCCCCACACGCGGCTGGCAAAAAGCAGATGTAGCCATCTGCAGTGGCCAGCAAAAAGCCATTAGCAATTGCACAAGTGACAGCAGTGGCAGGCATCAGCAATTGCACAAAACCCATGGGCAGTTTGTGGGCCCAGAAGCATGTGGCCCCGTGGCGGCTCTCTTTAAACTGGGACTCTGTGGCAACAGTGGTGAAATTTTTCAGATTAGGGGCAGCTCTAACAACGTCTGGGAGTTGTGAAGTGGCTCTGACCTGTGGCGATGCAGCTACCTCTCCTTAGCCCAGGGGAAGGAAAATGGCTGAGGTTCCATTTTCATCTGCTACAAGTGGGAGTGGGAGCTTCAGACAAAGTTTAATAGAGAAGCCCTCCTATTGAGTCACTGTTTTGCCAGGAGATGAGGGTCAGCACAAGAAACACAGACACTAGCTTTAAAGAACAAGTGAATAAATGTACTATAGTGCAAAACCACAAAGAGTTAGAACAGAAGCACAGGATTACAAAAGGATAAGGTTAGCAATGCACCTAATTATTACTAAAAGAGTGTCTATAGTGATTAAGAAAGATACAGCATCAGTTACTCTTTAATATGTTGCCATCATCCAGACCTGCTTAGGTGCAGCTGGAATACAATCATAGCCCCAGACTTTGTCAATGGTTTAAGTCTAAGAAATTATAGAGGTGTAATTGAACTTCTGTATAAATTTGTCCTGATGGATTAAAGATAGCAAATAGGGTATATTTATATAAAATTAATTATTTAGGATGACAAATGATTAGACAAAATATCTTAATCAGAACTATTTACTACACAGTATAGAATGTAAAACTACCAGTACAGTATAAGATAGGATAGTGCACTGTATCAAAGCAATTATGTTAAAGCTAGCAAAATAAGAAATAATATTTTGTAGACATTGATGTAACTCACTCATATGAACAAACAAGGACATATGTCTTTCTCTTAACCCCTAGAAATATCCTCGAGGGGCATCCCCTGCTGTACTGGGTCTGTCTGAGCCCATAGCAGCCTTCATAGTGCTGTGCTCTGTAGATAACAAGCCACTGTTTTGACTGCTGTGAGCACAGCATCATGCAAGGGCAAGATTTTGGGAGGGGACACAAGCAGGCCAGCTGAGCCAGACTGACCAAAGCGGTATTCCATACTATGTGACATCAGCTCAGATAGGAAAGGAGCAGGAGGGTTGGGGCATTCACTGTTTCCAATGGCTGACTGCTAAAAAAAACCCCCAAATGTGCTGAAGCCTTGCTTCTCATGACGTGGCCTGACATCATTGCAAATGGGAAGAAGAGATTAGACTTTCTTCTTTGCTTTTTGTGCACTCAAGCCTTTGCTTATAATAAACTGCCTCACCTCAAAACCCACAAGTTGTTTCCACCTTATTCCCTTGCCCCTGCCTGGCTGGGAAAAAGGGAGGGGCAATAGAGAGACCATTTGGGCACTTGGCATCCAGCCAAAGTCAACCCATTACAGTCTTTTTGGGCACACAAGTGGGGTGAGATAAAGGCAGTTATATATACACATATAGTGTATGCTATAGAAATAGGAGCTGTTGAGCAGTAAGCTTCTGTGTGAGACAGTTTGCTGGCAGCAGTATTTAGCAAGCAGTGTGTGGCCGCAGCTGTAGGCTAATTTTGGCCTGAGCGTGTGAAGAAGTGAGGCTGTGACTGAACATGGCCTGATTCTTGTAATTGGACAAGGAGAAACTGATCTCCAGGTCATTGGGTGATTAATATAAACAATATAGTGTCTTATATAGCTGTAACTGCATAGGAAGAAGAAGGCAGACTTCTTGCAGACTTCTTAGAGAGCAGACCCTCTGCCTGGCTGTGACATCTGGCCAGGCAGAGAGACGTGTCCAGGCCCAGCTAGACATACTGTCTGGGGGCATGGACATAGAGTCTGCTAGGAAGGTAAGCTATGTTTAGAATTAGGTTTAGATGCAGTAGAGATAGTTTAGCTTAGGATTAGGCTGTAGAATGCCGGCACACAAATAGTTAAATAAACACCTGAGAAACTTCATGACATCTAGCCTTCTCATCATATTTTCTGCATCTCGGACCCCTGCAACTCAACAGCGGTGCTTATCGCTTTGTTTGGGAACACACTGATATAAACAATGAGTATTTGCTGATTGCCTTGCTATGCAGAGTGCGTTGTGTGCTGGGGACAATAGAGAAATGTATCCTTTCCCCCCTTTTTTCAAAAACTGGATCTCCTGTGCAGGGCCCTTTACTTTATTTTACTTCATTTGATGGCAAAACCAGCTTTGAGAAGGATTTTGATTATTTCCTTCCCTTTCTCAAAAACTTCTTCTTCTGTTTTGCCCCACACAATGATATCATCCATATATTGAAGGTGTTACGGAACTTTCCCCTGTTCCAGTGTGGTCTGGGTAGTTGATTCCAGTATGGCGGGGCTGTGTTTCCACCCCTGGGGTAGTTGATTCCAGTAATACTGGATATCTTTCCAAGTGAAGGCAAACTGTGGTCTGCCGCTGTTGCCAGAGGGATCGCAAAGAACGCATTAGCGATGTCAATGGTAGTGTACCACTTGGCTGCTTTTGACTCCAGCTCATATAGAAGTTCCAACACTCAGAGAGGGCATGACTTCATTCAGGCCGAGATAGTCCACTGTCAGCCTCCACTCTCCATTAGACTTTCTCACCAGCAATATGAGGCTGTTAGAGGGTGAGTGGGTCCTGCTGATCACTCCTTGGCTCTCCGGCTGATGAATTAGCTCATGGATGGGAATTAGGGAGTCTCAGTTGTGCAATATTGCCATCAGTGCTCAAGGGAGGATGTCCACACCCCAAAAAGGGTTACTTTAGAAGAACCTACTGTACGAAAGTGGATGGACTTCTGTAGTGTGAAGTGATTGACTGCCAGTAATCTGTCTCTGGTTGCCTTGTGATCAGGATGTTAACTCCGGGTTGGTGAGTGTATTGGTTACAGACAGATATTGGGGCAGGAACTCTGCTAAAGTGAACTCCCCCCAACCTTTAATACCCATCAAATAAAGAGAGACAAAATTTGAGGAGGTGTAAGTGAAAAAATAATGGTTAACTGACACGGGAATAGTAGCAAAAACAACAATGTTGCGATAACTTGCTAGCATATCTGCCTAAATCCTAAATTGGAGAAAAACAATAAACTTGGTTCAACCTTGGAAGAAGCCTTATGCTGTTAACAAGTGCATGAATGTTTTTGATGAGTGTTCTAATTTAGGACCAAAGCAACCTTGGAGTGCTTTTGAGAAAGAAAGTAAAAGCTAAGAGCATGGGAGCCAAAAATTGTTTGGGGAAGCTGATTGGCTTTGGTGTCTAATTGGCAGGAGGATAGGAGAAACTAAGCTTTCTTGCAATATATACAAGAAATTATGACATGTATCAATAAACAGGACCATGCTAGAGAGAGAGGAGAAGATGAGAGAACATGGAGGAACAAGTCAGAGTTCCCAAAATTAAGCGCTGTGTGTGAGCCTTCTTTTCATCGCCAGTATGCTCTTGTCAAAATCCCCGACAACAATACCAACAGAACAGTTCAAAACAACAACAGAGAGAAACGCTTCTAGTCTCCCTCCCTGTCTTTTGAACTCTCTTTTGCATACAGACAAAGACAATGATCAACACATGTTTCCTTTCCACCCTTTGTCCACCCTAGGAAAACAAAGATCAAAAGTAAAACCATGGGAAAGAGGGGGCAAAGCAAACCGTTGTTCATTCGAATCAGGATCATTCTGCTGAAATGCCAACTCAGTGATGGCAGTGTGAGTGCAGGGACTCTCACTCTGCCTGTGGCACCAGACGCTCCAAGTGGTGATGGACTGCAGCAGCAGCTGCAGGCCCCACCCAGGCTTCTTCAATCTCATCATGGCATAGTGAGGAACCAGCTACTGGCTTTGCTGCAGTCCCAGCAGCAGGATCGGTCACCAGTGGCAAAGCAACAACTCTTGCTTGCTACAGTTCTGGTGGTGAAGAGTGGTTGCTGGCAGCAGCTGAGACTCCTAGAGAAACTCTGACCTGTGGCAAACCCCCTTCTTAAACTTTCCCCACCAGATGGTGGAGTGGCCCCTTCTGATAATGTAATGGTATAAATATTCATTGCTATGGCTCCATCCCCTGGCTCGTAAACGTAACAAAAAGCCAGACTGGTTTTAGCATAATTCAACACAAAAAGCAGCATATGATGCCCCCTACCAGCCCACCACTAATAGCCTTGCAAACAGAGCAAGCTGCTTCACCACATTCCCAGGGCAGTGTCCTGCAACATTACCCACGGGTCTTAAAGAGACCACCAAACATGACACAGAGGGTGCACAGTTTGGTCATCCCAACTTAATGATAAGTTCCTCTTTCTATACCTGTAACTACAACACCATGGGAAGCAGGGAATTAACACCTTGTTTTCCTTTGCTTTTGCTTTCCTTATTAAACTGTCTTTATCTCAATCCATGAGTTTTCTGGTTTTTACTCTTCCAGTTTGATTTTCTTCTTGATCCTGCTCGTGAGGGAGTGAGCAAGTGATTGCATGGGGCTTGGCTGTTGGCTGTGGTTAAACCATGACAGGCTGCAAAACCTTTTCCCTGAAGTACAGGCATATATATACAGAATGCACATAAACTGAGTTACAATTCTGACTTTTTTCCAGAAGCAGCCCTTGACACCTTGAAGGTAACTCCAAGCAAGTGGCTCATCTCTGTCTGTGGAAAACTACACTGACTTCCCTGGAATTTGTGCAGACAGAACTTTTCCCAGCAGAGGAGGCTTAGAACAGAGCATAGATCCTTTTTGCCAATCAAAGCCCAGTACTTGCCATGCAAGCTTCCTGCAGAATGGCTGAAGTTCCTGCACTCATAATATTCCAGCCCTGGACTTCTCTTGAGGGAGTTTGTCACTTTTGCTGAAATATACTGGTAATACCATAATTCAGACTGGGATGAGACTGAATATTTTTTCTAATTTTTGAATTATTTGAAGACATGCAAGATCTAAAGCAAAAGGATGCTACACCCTGAAAATTACATAGAACTTCTATTGAAAAAAAAAAAGAAAGAAACCAAATAACAAGTCTAGACACTGTTTACAGCTTGACAGTTTCCTGGTTCTGAGGATTTAGCAAACACTCAAGGGACATGCCATAGCTTTCATTATGTCTGTGAGATTAAAAACAGCAGGAGAAGCAGAGCCACACACAGGCTTTAAAGAATATATTTCACAGGGAAGTGAATTCTGCTCAGTTGATGATTTAACATATGAAATGCATGCTTGCTGCCGTACTTCCAGCAGTGATGTGATGTCAATATTTCAATGAGGTCATGCTTAACTATCACCTTAGTCCTGAATTCTCAGGGTAGTTGTGCTACAAGGTTAGACATGATCTTCCTTTGTTCTGTCAATCACAGTTTGCTTAACCATAACTAAGGACAGAGATACAACTTAGCAAATACAAAGCTGCTCAGAGAGCAAGCTGCATATACTGAACATATACTGTAGTCAGCTTCTAAAACTGGAAGTGGAGAAAGAGTGATAATGATCTTGCACATAAGTTAGTGGGAGCTGAAGGCTGCTGCCCCAGAAAGACATCCACCATCCAGAAAAATTGAAGGAAAACTTCCAGAAAGGAAGAGATGTTGTTCTTATAACGAAGTATGTTAAGCTCCTAATCTCCATGAGTAAGTCAGCCTTGGCAGAGGTCATTACAGAGGACTAACTTAGGAAAAAAAAAGAAGTTAAACCATACTTCCCTTCACTTTAGCAAGAACTTGTCAAAGTGTTCTCCAGCCTCATAGGATGTGAGTGTTTCCATTAAATCAATGACTCCTATTACGCCTCCTAATTCCAATGACATGGAATTATGCACATATTCATTTTTATTTTATAATAATATGAGAGCATGTATGAGCTTGAGCTGTCCTTGAATGAAGGAGGAATGCAAAGGCTAATATGTTAGCTGTGCTTCAGTGAATTGGTAGGACAGGTTAGGGGAAAAAAAAAAAACAACACTGATGAGAACATCAGTTGGAAGAACTACTACAGCAGTAAGGATAGCATAGCTCCTTCCAGAGGCATTATGTCATGAGGTTTCCAAAATTACATTTCCTTAGCATTTTAGTTTCGGGGAAAATTAGAACTATTACTTTCGACAAGCCCCTATTCCTCACATACTAGTTTTTCCCTTGACCTTGAATTAGTTCACTCATGTATTCATTGGTCTGGACTTGGTATATACCTTGAGGTATTGCAGTGATTTCCTCAGACAGAATTGATTGAAAATATTCTTTCAATTTTTTTTCTCATTATGAAATGGATCTAATAACATATACCTATATTACGTATTTTTGACATCCCAAAAATCGATTTGCCTCTGTATGATAAGGTTTAATTATTTGGCACTCAACAGTTTTATGACAAACTATCTTTAGCTTGGTGCCGGCATTGCAAAGCAAGGCACCTCCAGACAGTCTTCTTAAGCCAGTAATCTGGTACTACTTTTTGCAGCCTTTCCATTCTTGAAGTGTAGGTGTGTTGATTTATGCAGCAGACATTGAACTTTTCAGAAACAAGCAACAGAGACTATATATTTTTACATTATAATGAGCTGTAACAATTTGTTCTAGTTTGGAGTTTGGAAACTTAAATTCTGGTGATGGCACAAAGGCTGTACAAAGTCTTATATAAAATAAGTCAGTCAGGATAGGGAAGCACAGGTTGTGCTTCCTAACTGAACTCCTTTTACCTTCATCAATTTTTTCTTCTTTTTTTTTTTTTTTTTTGCTTTAGGCACAAAATGGGTGCTGAAGCTTTTCAACAAACAGTTAAGCCCTTTCCCAATTAAATCTCTATTAAAGTTATTGAAACTCACCTACAATTTTGAAGTAATCATTCTTCAGTTAAATGTAAGGAATAGCTATATAAAATGAATGTTTCAGCTGACTAAAAAAAAAAAGAGAAACAAGAAAGACTGTACACAACAACCCAAAAAATCCTATTTGATCCAAACATAGTTTTCATGACTCCTAAGCTTTTTCTGTTTTCCCTCCAAAGTTGATATGCCTGCCTCCTTTAGCAATCTTATAGGATAACAGTTTCCAAGTAAAAAATTAAAGGGTTTTTTTGTTGTGTTTTTTTTTCGGGAGGCGGAGTGGTGTTTTGGTTTGGTTTGACTTTTGTGAGATTAAAGAAGTTACTTCTTTAATGTAAAGTGAACTCTCATGGAAATAATCTCTTGAGTTAAAAACTGCAATATGTATAAATATCTGTCTGATTTTGGGACTAAGTTTATACCCTTTGAATTAAATTTTTGACAGATATAAGTTTATGTACATGGACCCAAACATGGCTGTTAATGTCCTGATTCTGATAATGATTAAATGGCAAATCTCTAATAGATGAAAAGCTATAAATGGCTTTTAGACACAACCTTTTGAAGAAGTATGTCATAGCTGCCCTGTGAAGAACTTTGAGAATCTTTTGATACAGAGCAATAAAACTCAATACAGGCTATAATAATTTGGTTACATAACTTGTGAATTTGTAGGCACCTTTGAAAAGTTCTTGTAAGTTGCTCTGACTCTTGCAAGTTCCACTAATAAAAAGATGAATTATACTTCTATTGCTATCTTGTTTAAAATTCATCAATCAGCAAAACACAGAGTAGACATAATGTCCTCTAATCAGGCATTAACTACACATGTATGGCTACAGTATAATTGAAAGAGTTTGTAAGTTACTCTCAGGTGAAATCTGTTCATTTGGGAAAATCCACAAATGTTTGTAAATATCCACGTTTGGGAGTTCAGATTCACTTAAAAAAAAATAGAAAACTCAGTCAATTATAAGGGTATCTTCATAAAAAAGACTATTCAAACTGGCTTTCTGCAAGATCCTTTTGAAGTAGGTGTTCTTCTCAATTACAGTGCTTTAGGAAAATGCCTTCTTCCCCTAGTTTGTTCGTTCAGGCTTTTTCTCATTATAAACCTTCCCACCTTACCACCTTGTAATGGGAATTATGATAGATTGACAAAACAAAGATCAAGACAAAGAACAAGGAGCCTACTTATAGGAAAAGACTGACCAAATTGAACCATAATTTTCCATGACTTCTAGCTATGGAATCCAGGAATTTAAAACTTCCCCACCCCCCCACACCTGAAACACGTAAGATTTGTAAGCACTTTAGAAGTTTCAGCAGTCAAAAGGAGATTAAATAATTAATCTTCCCGACTTTATTGTTTGTGCATGCATACGTGAGTGCCACACTCGCCAACAATGAAAAGTGCCTCCTGAATTTCTGCATAATACAGACTACAGAACTTGTTTAGCTCACTGAGTCAAGCTTTTGTGACTGAGTAATAGAAATCTCACCTTAGCCCTTGTCATGGTTTGTTTGCAAGGTAAAACATCCTTTTTTGTTTAAAGCAGGACAAAGGGTGGGGAGGGGGTGTCCATGTTTGCACGGCACTGGGGCCACTGGCGTCCACGCCTCCAGCCCAGGCCCCCCCAGCTCAATGAGACTATGTGCCACCGGCCCCCCAGCATCATGCTTCCAGACCGGCATGGTGGGATCCCCGCGCTGCCGAAAGCCCCATGTTCCCCAAAGCACTGGGACCCCGGCAGAGTCACAAGCCTAAACCGCAGAGCACCCAGGTCCACGTGGCCAGGGCCAGCCCACCGATCTGGATATGGAACGTTGCCCAGAAACCCCTGTGACATCATCGAGCCCCGCCCTGCCCCCAAAGGTATTTAAGGGCTGCACAGCTCTGGACATGCAGAGGGTGCTGCTCTCCCAGGAGGAAGGAGCTCCCTGGATCTCTCTCTCTTTCCAGGAGGAGGCAACGGACACAGATGAGGAAAAGACGACGGACATGGATGAGGAGAGGATGATGGACACGGACAAGGAGAAGGGAAATCCCGATGCCAGCCCAGGCCTCCTGTGCCTCCTGCGCCTCCTGCACATGGATCCCAAGCTGCCTCAGGCTGACATCGAGACATGCACTGCAAGGATGCAAAACAAATTAATTCCCTTTCAAAGAGCTCACGTGAGCTTCCAGCACACTTTAGGAGCTGTTGCTTGTAAGGTTCCACAGTGGCAGAAAGGCCAAGGTCATCAACTCCAACCAAAGAAAATTGTGGGAATTTCTGTCTCCAAAAAAACATATCAGTGGTGCTGTGAGAAACAGAGCCCACGCCTGTTTCTCTTTAGAAGGAATTTATTCATGGACAAAGGCAGCAAAGCAAAGCGGCACCCGGTGTGTAAGAGAGTTAGAACACACTTTGCTCAGGGAGTTTTTGGTTTTTATACAGTCTAGGGTTTACACATTCCTAAATTTTAACATATTCATTACCTCATTTTCATTTCCCATGCCTTTCTAGAGCATGCTCATTTTCTCTAGGCGGGCCTTTTAATTTCCTTTATCAGGTAAAAACATTTTAGGGTACTCCTTGAATTTGTTCATCTTCCCAACTTAGCTGGGCTCACACCCTTGGCAGTCACCTTTTCTCTCTTTCTACTTCTTTTGTTCTCAGTTGGGCTCATACTCCTGGAGTCTACTATCTTTTTCAACTTCTTTTCTTCTTAGCTGGACTTACGCTCCTGGAGTCTGTTAGCATTATTTCAACTCTGTTTCTTCTTAGCTGGTCTCGTTCTTCTCGGGTTTTGGGCTGGTTATCTAAACTCACACTCTTAATCTCTTTGGGACCATTTTTACTTTCAAACTATATTCTTATAACCAAAAGAGGCACATATCTACAAGAAAACATTCATGTGTCTTAACCACAAGAGGTATATATGTGTACAACATTCAAAAACTTAACCAGGAAAGCTTACAGGAGTATTCCTATGAAAAAGTCAGTTTAAACAATATTCATAGAAAAAAAACCACCTTCACAATGAGCATTTCTATATAACAGAAGTATTTCTATAACCCATATGCGAAAGCCAAAGAAAAGACTTCATTCATTCATTTTTCACAGTGTAACCCAACAGGGATGGCAGGTAAGAAAAGGAGAGTGAAGCCCCAGACTTGAACCGGAGCAGATGAGGAGACCTCAGGAAAAGACAAGTTGCCCGGGGCCTTGTAAAACAGCTACAGCTGCACTGTAAAGGAGCCTCTGAATAAAAGGGCCAACATTTACTGTGACACAATGGTGTGAAGCTGCTAAGCACCACTAGGAGCTAGATTGGATCGAAGCCTGATTGAGCTGTTGGAAACAAATTGCACAACTTCCAACCTCGAAAGAATGCCCGTAGCCTTGAACCTCTGCTGTACTTCATGGATTACTATGTACCAAGACTCAGACATAAGCCTTATGGTTTTAGATTTCTTGATTTTTATGAAGGTTTTGTTGTAGCACCTGGCCCCAAAATTTTGNCTTTCTACTTCTTTTGTTCTCAGTTGGGCTCATACTCCTGGAGTCTACTATCTTTTTCAACTTCTTTTCTTCTTAGCTGGACTTACGCTCCTGGAGTCTGTTAGCATTATTTCAACTCTGTTTCTTCTTAGCTGGTCTCGTTCTTCTCGGGTTTTGGGCTGGTTATCTAAACTCACACTCTTAATCTCTTTGGGACCATTTTTACTTTCAAACTATATTCTTATAACCAAAAGAGGCACATATCTACAAGAAAACATTCATGTGTCTTAACCACAAGAGGTATATATGTGTACAACATTCAAAAACTTAACCAGGAAAGCTTACAGGAGTATTCCTATGAAAAAGTCAGTTTAAACAATATTCATAGAAAAAAAACCACCTTCACAATGAGCATTTCTATATAAGATAACAGAAGTATTTCTATAACCCATATGCGAAAGCCAAAGAAAAGACTTCATTCATTCATTTTTCACAGTGTAACCCAACAGGGATGGCAGGTAAGAAAAGGAGAGTGAAGCCCCAGACTTGAACCGGAGCAGATGAGGAGACCTCAGGAAAAGACAAGTTGCCCGGGGCCTTGTAAAACAGCTACAGCTGCACTGTAAAGGAGCCTCTGAATAAAAGGGCCAACATTTACTGTGACACAATGGTGTGAAGCTGCTAAGCACCACTAGGAGCTAGATTGGATCGAAGCCTGATTGAGCTGTTGGAAACAAATTGCACAACTTCCAACCTCGAAAGAATGCCCGTAGCCTTGAACCTCTGCTGTACTTCATGGATTACTATGTACCAAGACTCAGACATAAGCCTTATGGTTTTAGATTTCTTGATTTTTATGAAGGTTTTGTTGTAGCACCTGGCCCCAAAATTTTGAGGAGACATTGGTCATGCTCACGGCATTTCCTGAAGAATAAGGTTAGAAATTACAGTGGGAGAGTGTCGCAAAACTCTCGTTTTGGCCTAGTGTGACAGGTTGACCCTGACTGGGCGCCAAGTACCCGGACAGTCTCTCGCCCCTTATTAATAAGATGACAAACTCGTGGGTGTTAAGATCAGGCAGTTTAATACAAGCAAAGAAAAAGATTTGCGCGCGCAAGAAGCAAAGAGAAGGCAAATCTAATCTCTACTTCCCATTCAACGAAGGTCAGCTCACGTCCAGAGAAGCAGGGCCCTACACGTTGGTTGTCCCTTCAGCAGGCAGCCATCGGAGAACAACCCCATGCCCCCACCACTGCTGTTCTTTTATATCTGAGCTGGCGTCATACGGTCTGGAATATCCCTTTGGTCAGTCTGGGTCACCTGACCTGCTCGTGTCCCCTCTGCCTCTCCCTCACAGCAGTCAAAACAGTGGAGTGCTATCTCCTAGCACTGCTAAGGCTGCTGGAGCTTGGATAGACCCAGTACACCTAGAAAAAGCCATTTTTGGTAAGAATAGTCGCTATTATAAATTGTTGGAGGCAGAAGCAGCACAAAATGAAAAAGTCTAGGAGAAGATCCATAAGGGCAAAGTCTAAGCCAGTTTCTCATGTAACTCTGCCATCTTTTGGACACTACCAAATACTACTCCAGAAATTTGTGTTATTATCATTCCTTATGTTATCATACCATCTAGTGGTAAATCTTAGAAATTGTTTTTTGTTTTTAGGAAACTTCTTCTGAGTTTGATTTGTGGCTTTACTATTTAATAAGCAAACATGGGTAATCACTGGATTAAGAAAGTAACCAAGAGGAGCACTTTAGGAAGAATATTGGGACATTGGAATAAAGTTCAGGAAAAGAAGACACAACTTCCAGCCTGGAAAGAAAACCTAAAGCCTGGGATCTCATCTGAGGCTCCTGGTCCATATTTTATTTTGTAAAGGAAGTAAAGTCTTTTTTTCTTGGAACCTTTGGTGTGGGAGGAATCCTCGTTTCGGTTCCATTTTTGAAGGTAGAGTTGTGAGAGGGGAATTGAGCCCTGGGAACAAAAAGACAACACTTCCACCACAGAAAAATTGTAGTCCGAAACCTGGAATCTCAGCTGCAGATCATGGTCCACTGTGCAGGCCGGAAAGTCTTTTGTTCCTGGCACCTTGTGTGTGGGAGTAATCCTCATTCTTGTTCCATTTTGGGAGGCAGATTAGCCACGCTGCATTTGAGATCTGGGAAGAAAAAGACAGCATTTTTGCAATGGGAAGAAAGCCTGAAGCCTAGGATGTCAGCTGCAGTTTATGGGCCACCATGTGCAATCCACAGGTGTCAAGGCCTTTTATTCTTGGCTTTTTTCCTGTGGGTGGAATCCTCATTTATCTTCTATTTTGGGAGGCAGTTGCGATGTTGGATTTGATCTCTTGGAAAGCAATGACACAACTTGCAGCCTGGAAACAAAGCATGAAGCCTTGGGTCTATGCTGCAGAACATAGGTTACCATGCATACTGGGCAGGCAAGAAGGAATTTCATTCCTGGCACCTTTGATGTGGGAGGAATATTAATTCTGATTCCATTATTGGAGGCAGAGTCACAATGCTGGATTTGAGCTCTGGGAATAAAATGACACAACTTGGAGCCTGGAAACAAAGCTTGAAACCTTGGGTCTATATTGCACCACATAGGATATACCATGTATACTGTACAGGCAGGAAAGTCTTTCTTTCCTAACACCTTTAGTGTGGGAGGAATCCTCATTCTTGTTCCATTTTTGGAAAAAGAATTGTGATGCTGGATTTGAGCTCCGAGAATAAAATGACACAACTTCCAGCCTGGAAACAAAGCATGAAGCCTTGGGTTAATGCTGTAGAACTTAGACTATCACACATAGTGTGCAAGCAGGAAAGACTTCTGTTCCTAACACCTTTGGTGTGGCAGGAATCCTCATTCTTGTCCCATATCGGAGGCAGAGCCACAGTGCTCGATTTCAGCTTTGGGAAACAAATGACACAACTTGCAGCCTGAAAAGAAAGCCTGAAGCCTTGGGTCCCCTACTGCAAAACATATGACACCATAAATGCTGTGCAGACAAGAAGATCTTTCATTCCTGGAAACTTTGATATGGGAGGAATTTCAATTCATGTTTCTTTTTGAGAGCTCTGGGAATAAAATGACACAACTCCAGGCAGGAAAGACTTTTGTTCTTAACGCTTTTGGTGTAGGAGGAATCCTCATTCTTGTTCCATTTTTGGAGGCAGAGTCAGGATGCTGGATTTGAGCTCTGGGAATAAAAGGACACAACTTCCAGCCTGGAAACAAAGCATGAAGCCTTGGGGCTATGATGCAGAACATAGGTTATCACGCAGAGTGTGCAGGCAGGAAAGACTTTTGTAACTAACACCTTTGGTGTAGGAGGAATACTCATTCTTGTTGCATTTTCGGAGGCAGAGTCACAATGCTGCATTTGAGCTCTGGGAATAAAATGACACAACTTCCAGCCTGGAAAAGAAGCATGAGGCCTTTGGGTCTATGGGGCAGAACAACAGTTACCATGCATAGAGTGCAGGCAGGAAAGACTTTTGTTCCTAACACCTTTGGTGTAGGAGGAATCCTCATTCATGTTCCATTTTGGGAGGCAGAATTGTGAGGCTGGATTTGATGTCTGGAAATAAAAGGACACAACTTCCGCTCTGGAAACAAAGCATGAAGCCTTGGGTCTCTGCTGCAGAACGTAGTTTACCAAACACAGTGTGCAGGCAGGAAAGA